>OZ038397.1:10195876-10744409 GCA_964036045.1 Eutreptiella sp. 'Long Island Sound 2002' | reverse complement strand
CACCCACAAAGACATTTCAAACTATGCAAAGCATGTTTGGTAGGCCCTATTTACGTGTTTTCTCTCCTATTTGGGTTTTAGGTCGGGGGGGGGGGGTCTCCCAAGGGACGGGTGCACAACTTGCTTATGCAGTTTTTCAACCCGGACAGCTCAAAAATCGAAGTTTTCGAAACTTGTTTTTTTGATATTGTGACCACCCAAAATGACATTTCAAGCTATGCAAAGCATGTTTTAGGCCGTATTTACGTGTTTTCACCCTATTTGGGTGTCAGGTCGGGGGGGGGGGGTCTCCCAAGGGACGGGAAGACAACCTGCTTATGCAGTTTTTCAACCCGGACAGCTCAAAAATCGAAGTTTTCGAAACTTGTTTTTTTGATATTGTGACCACCCGAAATGACCATCCAAGCTATGGAAAGCATGGTTTTAGGCCGTATTTACGTGTTTTTCACCCTATTTGGGTATCAGGTCGGGGGGGGGGGGGGGGTCTCCCAAGGGACGGGTGCACAACCTGCTTATGCAGTTTTTCAACCCGGACAGCTCAAAAATCGAAGTTTTCGAAACTTGTTTTTTTGATATTGTGACCACCCGAAATGACCATCCAAGCTATGGAAAGCATGTTTTAGGCCGTATTTACGTGTTTTTCACCCTATTTGGGTATCAGGTCGGGGGGGGGGGTCTCCCAAGGGACGGGTGCACAACCTGCTTATGCAGTTTTTCACCCCGGACAGCTCAAAAATGGAAGTTTTCGAAACCTGTTTTTGTGATATTGTGATCACCTAAAATGACCATCCAAGGTATGTAAAGCATGTTTTAGGCCGTATTTACGTGTTTTTCACCCGATTTGGGTATTAGGTCCAAGGGGGGGGGGGGGGGGGTCTCCCAAGGATTGGTACACAACCTGCTTATGCAGTTTGTCACCCTGGGCAGCTCAAAAATCGAAGTTTTCGAAACTTGTGTTTTTGATACCGTGATCACCTAAAATGATCATCCAAGGTATGTAAAGCATGTTTTAGCCGGTATTTATGTAGTTTCCACCCTATTTTGGGTGTGTGTTGCTGCGGTAGATTCTCTGCGAGGTGACTTGCCCGAAGGCAATAGAATTTTTTGAAACTTGTTTTTTTGATATTGTCACCGTTTAAGATGACCATCCAAGGTATGTAAAGCATTTTTTAGGCCACATTTATGTAGTTTTTACCCTATTTAGGGTGTGTGTGGCTTGGGGTAGAATCTCTGCGAGGTGGACTTGCCGAAGGCAATAGAATTTTCGAAACTGTTTTTTTGATATTGTGAATTGGGTTTGCATGTTTAGAGATGACAATGGAGACATATAAGACAAGTTGGAGATATTAGCATTTGAAAGTGAGAGCGTGAAGAACCTTGATTGTAGCTTGGCAATTTCCGTAGGACAAAGAAGCATTTGCTTTGGTTGTTAAACAGGAGAAAAAACCAAAGAACGACACATACCATTTGGGGACATCTACCGTTTCTAGGATGATTGAATTTTCCAACCCAAATGGTTGCAGGAATTTCAAATAATAGATTTTCTGCATAGCAACAAGACGCAGATGCCATTCTTGTATGCATTTTCTAGGTACAATTTTGTGGCAAGCACATCGGTATAACCGTCAATCTCCAAATCATATTTTCGAAATTCTATGTGAAACCATTTGTAACCTTCGCAAAGTACCTAGACGGAGGAGAGCTTCATTAAGAAAAAGTCACTGCCATGTCTTTCTTGGAGGGCTTGATCCAGGCCAAGCCCCCCTTAAAACCCTTTTGTTGATGCTAAGACAAACTTAAGTGTTTTTATCTCTCTTTTGTTGCCTAAAGTACACTTTCTCAAAATAACTAGGGTTGTGACCCTAGCCCCCCATGAAGTTCACCCCTACCACTCAACTGAGCGGAGGTACCTTCCTTCATGGAGGATATACCGAAATAAAATAGGCATTTCATGCTTTAGGCCTTGGAGGTCAAGCCTAGTGGTCTCCCACCCCAAGACCCCTATACTCAATTGTTTCTCCCACTTATTGTGGTCCTACTTTGTAAGTGTTTCTGAATGCAGTTGCTTGGCCAAGTCATTTTCTGTGTGGTCCTGACACCTATGCCCCACATTCCTAACCAGCACCATTTCACCCAAAAGAGTGCACATGAAGTGCCTAATGCAATCTCTGAGGCAAGAGTCAGACCAATTTTCATATAAAATCTTTTTTATTATCCATTTGTGATTGAATCTTTGTGTATAAACCTGCTTTGTCTATCTGCAGCCCTTCTGTGTTACACTGGATTCCAAAACCAATCATTGATTCGATCCACATCCTGTTCTTGCTCTACTTGCTGCTTTGGTTTGGGTTTTCAACTACAAAACCTGCGGGAATACATCAAAATATCTAGGGCATAAATCAAGGACATCTTTCCGGTAGCAGAGACAGTCCCTTGTGACCTTTTGAACCGACCCTGAGAAGAAGTGCAGCACAAAAAAGCTCAACAACAAGTTCATCATGTCCACGCCAAGCGTCAGGACCTGGCCCATCAGAACTGTCCAAGTGCAAATGGGCAGCATGGCCCACCCCATGAGTGAACCACCTTACCGAGCACCACAACATCTCAGTGGCGCATCGGGGTCCCAAGGAGATCCAGAACGCAGAAGGGCGGAAGAAAATAAAGGCCTTACCACCGAGGCCTTAGCAGCCCACGGTGGAGACAGCTTCAGTCACCTCCACATACGTGTAGCTGCCTCAGTATCCAGATCCAACTGCCTGGCTTCATCCTCAACAGCGATTGAAGGCGCTGAGGAGTATGAGGAACTGAGGAAGAAGATGGATGAGTACATCCTACATGAGGAGTACTACAAATCCATTCGTGGGGAAGATGGAGAGGAGCCATTGGCAGTACATGGATCCAGACCACGTACAGACCTAGGGTCCTACGCGCACTCTGGCCCACCGTCCGACACAGCCGAGACTACATCCCTGCCAAGACATCCAAGACCATGCTGTCCAACCCCAAGGGCTCCCGAAGTGGGCCCGACTCGAGTTGAAGAACAACATCATCCAAGGCCAACCTACGGTGCCCTGGATCATACGGCCGAGCTGTTGGCCAAACTCCTGTCTGGATGAGAAGATCCAGATGTGACGGCCCTATCGGAGGCTATTAAGGCTAAACTGGGTATTGCAGAACCCTTACCCAAGCCAGAGTTGCCCTCTCTCTCTCCAGGACTGAGTACCCTGGCCCAAGATCTCAAGAGATCAAGGGTCTCAAGGCTGTTGCCTAAGGTCACCTGCCCCAGCCCCTTTCACCCCCGTGCCAGGACTGTGCCTATGGCTGATCTACAGGACGTGCCTGTCACAGAGATTGAGAGAAGAGGGCTGTCAGCCCTGGCACCTCTTGCCGGCGTGTCGCTTTCAGGCCTAACTCCGGGGGGTGGGAAGACGGGCAGACCAATTGCCCAGGCGAACATCCAGCTGGAACTGCCGGAGTTCGACCCCAAAAATCTGCCCAAATGGGCAGAAGAATTTGCAGAGATCCTTTTGCTGACTGGCCAATCCCATGTCGATGTGGCCACCAAATGTTCACTGCTGAAACGCTCATGCAAAAAGAAATTTTTGCAAAAACAGGTGAAACAGATTGTGAAAACCTGTTCTACCTGGGCAGAGGTACTCCTGAGGTAGGAGAAAACATTCCCAGTCTATCAGACTGACCTCAGCGTACGCACACAGATCGAGGAGGTAGGTAGGTAGGTGCACTCGGTCGTGGAGAGGCGCCCCATGGTTCCCCCTGGCGTCGCCCCTGTGACGAACAGGAAGAGGCTTCGCGCGTGAAGAGGGGAGGCGGCTTACTTCCCGCTAGACCTGACTGTTGGCCCCCAACAAAGCGGCCCCGGGCTACGCCGGGAGGGCTGATCGCCGCCAGCGTGACATGCTTGTCTCGCCGGGAGGGTGTGCCCCCGTGCTTGCGCACGTCCCCTCCTTTGGGCGGAACCCTAGGGGTTCACCGGACTTCCTGGCGTATCCCGTTCCCAAGGCGTGCATGCACGTTCTTGGTACTAGGGTTCCGAGGCGCTTGGGTGTCGCACGCTCCGCCTCGAGTCCCAAAGCAGCGCAGGCCTTAGGATGCAGCCTTACCCCCGGTCTCCGGATCTCGTTTGGCCGGGTCACCTGCATGGCACGGGCTGCCTCAGTGCCCGGGCTGTGGGCACTGGGTTTCCTACTGTCGTGTGGCGTTTGTGTTTGGGTCCGGTTGGCGGTTGGGTGCGGGTTTTGTTTACCCCGCCAGTCCTGGCTGGGGTCTTGGGTGGGTGTGTTTGGGCACGGTTTGTGGTGTTGTCCCTCTAGTGTCGGCTGTTTGTGGTGTTCGTGGTTGGGCTTCGGTTTTGGCCTGCTTTTGGGACGTGTGTGGTTTCGTGGGCGCCCCGCTTGCCCCCCGCCGTTTCCGGTTCCGGCGCGCGGTGTGGGCGTGTGTGCTGGGCCTGGGTCTCGCCTGTGCCCAGCCCTTCTTGGCTGGGTTGTCGGGGTGTGTTTTTTTTTTTCTTTGGTTTTTTCTTTTCTTTTTTTTTGTTTTTTTGCTTTGTGGTCCCTGTCCCTCCATCCCCTTTCTTTCGGGCTGGGCTGGTGGCTCTCTGTTTTTTTTTTTTTTTCTATTTTCCGTGTCCCTTTTCCCCGTGGTCCGCTGTTACTGGCTTGGTGTTGCCGGTTTTGGGTGGGTGGTCCCCCTGTGCCTCTGTGGGGGTCCCTTTTTTTTTTTCTTCGTTGCCTTCTGGGGGGGGGCTTGGCCGCCTGTGGTAGTGTTGGCGGGCGGTTTGGCGGCTGTGGGCTGTTTTCGTGCCTTTTCCCCTTCCCCCCTCCTTTTTTTTTTTTTTTTTTGGGGGGGGGGGCTTGCCTGTTCCTCCCTCTGCCTGCCCTGGGCTGGCGCATGCACTGGCCTGCATTCAGTGTTGTCTTCCGGGCTGCTGTCTTCAGTTGCGTTCTGTGTGGTCACGTTCCGGCCCCATGGGTCGGATGGGCTTTGTACACGGTGGGCTCGGCGCCCTTTCTTGCTGGGTTAGGTCCTGGCTCTGCCGGCTGGGCGGCTGCGCCAGGCGGCTGCTTGTGGTTTTGGGTTAGGGGGCTGGGGCTGTTCGTGTCCTTGCCCCTCTGCGGTGCCGGCTGTAATCTTCTGGGTGGTCCGTCACCGTTGTCGCCTGGCGCGCTGTGGCCCCGTGTGTGGCTTGCGGTGCTGGTGTGTGGCGTGGTGGCGCGGCGCCTTCCTGGGTGTGCGGTGGCTGGCTTCGGTTAGTCCCTCAGGTTAGGGTCAGTTGTGTCGTGGTGTCGCTCTGTGCCGCGTCGCGTCGCGTCGTGCTGTGGTGCGTTGCTCTGTGGCGCGCTGTGGTGCGGTGTGCCGTGGTCTCGCGTGGTGCCGCGGTGGGTCAGTGGAGGTCAGCCTGGCCTGTGTGGGTCGGGTAGGTCTTCGGGAAGTTCTGCTGAATGATCACGGTGTCCTTGGGGCGTGCACGCTGACTCTCACCCATGGACTCAATCTTCACCGGGCCCCGCTGACAGGCAGGCGTACTGGGGGTGTAGGAAGACGTTCCTTCTCCAAGGCAGACAAACAGAAATCAGGAGTCGGACGGTGGAGGTGGCTTCCGAACGCCGTTTGAGTGGCGAAAGGCTTGCACTGCAGCTCGGCTGCGCTGGCAGGGACATGAGGGTCCGGGTCGGTGCCGCCGGGGGATGAGCTCACACTTCAGGGTCAGGGGGATGTCCATATCTCCGGTGCTGAACTGCAGGGGTCCGGGGCACCGGTAGTAATCTTGGCTCTTCCAGTCGTCACGGCGCTCGGAGATGGCCTTGAAGGGGGCACCGTCCAGCAGCACCAAGGCCTTCGCGATCGATCACAGCCTTTCACTTCCCCTTGCGGCGCTCGAAATTCATCATGGACGGGATCAGCGTGCCGCCGCAGTGCCATTCCTCCACTGGACGCAACAGGTTGGTGACGGACGCCCTCACGGACGTGAGGCCAGCTGAGATCAAGCCCCCGGCCGTCAATCCAAGTGCATAGCAGTACTCTGCGTCAAACCGCGACGGTAACGCAGCCCGGCCCTTATAGCCCATGGTGTGGTCGCGTGACGGTCCGTGGGGTTGCCCTCCCTGGGGGCCTGTGCCTTGGTCCCGTGTCCTCTGGGGGTCCGTAGCCGTGGGTGCCGCGGCCGTGGTTTCGTCCTCTTCCGGTGCCTGGTTGGGGTCGTCGCCTGGTGGTGAGGGCGTGGTGGTGCGCCGTGCGGCGGCGTTCCCTGCGGCTTCCTCTGTGGGTGTGGCCCGTACTCCCCGTGTAGGTGTGCCCTCCGTTCTCCGTGTGGTTTCCGGTGGCCGGTGGGCGTGCGCTGGTGTGTCCCGTATGGCTTCCGATGTTTGCTTCGGTGGTGTGTGTTGGGGTGTTTGGTGGGGCTGGGGCGGCGCTGGTCTCCCCGTTGTGGTGTGCCCTTCCTGGGTGTGGGTCGTGGTGCCCGCCGTGGTGCTCTTGTCCTCCGTGTCTTGGTCCCCGTTCCCGCCCCGTCCTGGTTCTTGGGTGGTTTCCTGCCCCCATGTGGTGTCGCTGCCGGCGCCCTGTCCCTGCGTGTGGCTGCCCTCACTTGGGGCCCTTCCGTGCCCTCTTGTCTGTGTGCTCCTTGGTGCCCCTTGCCCTTCCCTTGCCTTTGTCCTGCCCCTTCCTGGTGTGGTGGTGGCGGGAGGGGCGGGGTGGGGAGGGGGCGCCGGTGGCCCAGGCTTGGGGGTGGGTGGCCTGGAGCCACTGGCGGAGGGCTTGGGGGGTGTAGGGGGGGCGGAGGCCCTGGACCGCATCGTGGAGGAGGGCCTCCCATGCCGCTTGCGGCATGATGGCCTCCGGGGCGGCCCAGTTGGGGTTTGCGGGGGTGCGGGTGCGCACCTCCTCGAAGGTATGCACCATGTGCACCCCTTCGTGCCTTCCCGCTCCCCCGGCCCATTTCACCCAGCGGCGGAGCTCCTGCAGAGCGGGGGTAGACCACCAGCCGAGGTAGGCGGGGGCCCGGGGGGGGGAGGGGTCCGTGTCCGGGGTCCTGGAGCGGCGGGGGGAAGACGTGGACCTGCGGTGGTGGCGGGGGTGGCGGTGCCTGGGGGAGCGGGAGCGGCGGCGGCGGGGGCTGGGGTTGGAGGACGGGTACGGGCGGAGGGGGGAGCGGGAGGGGGAGGTGGACATGGGGCGGCGGTGGCGCGCTCGGTGGCGTCCGGGGGAGCGGGAGTGGTGGTGGCGGGGGCTGGGGGTGGTGGATGGGTACGGGTGGCGGGGGGAACGGGGAGCTCGGCGGGGCGTGTGGGGGGAGGGGGAGGTGGACGTGGGGCGGCGGGGGGAGCGGGAGTGGTGGTGGCGGGGGCTGGGTGGCCGGTGGGGGGAGGGGGAGGGGGACATGGGGCGGCGGTGGCGCTCGTGGTGGCGCCCGGGGGAGCGGGAGCGACGGGAGCGGGGTCCCTGGGGGTCGTGGTGGTATCTGGGGGAGTGGGAGCGGCGCGAGTGGGTGGTTGAGGCGCGGTGGGAGTGTGGGCGCCGTGGGCGAGTGTGTCGTGCGGGGGGGGGAGCGGGAGCGCCGCCGTTTGCGGGACCGGCCCTCGTCGCTCGAGTCGGGCCAGTCCGGAAGCGTCGGCGGCCTCTGGGGGGCCTCGCGCGGTGCCGCTTGGGGGGGGAGGTCCCCCGTCGTCCTTGGGGCCCCTTCGGCCATCGGATGGTGGCCGGGGGGGTACGGGGCCCCGCGCGCTGCCGCCTGGGGGGGGAGGTCCCCCGTTGTCCATGGGGCCCCTTCGGCCATTGGATGGTGGCCGCGGGGGTACGGCTGGTACGGGGGTGGTGGCTGGTACGGGGGGGGTGGGTATGCGGGCGGGGCGCTCGGTGGCTGCCATCCCGTCCGCTGGTGCTGTTCGTGTACGGGGGGTTGTGGCCCGGTGGGGTAGGGCGGTGGGCAGTGGTAGTGGTGGGGGTGGTGTTGGTAGTGGTGGTGGTGGGGCCGCTGGTGGTGGTGGTGTGTGTAGTGGTGGGGTTGGTGTTGTGGGTATGGCCCATGGAGTCCTTGCGGGTTTTCCGGTCCCCCTTGCGGGGGTGGGGGGTTGGCCATCGTGGGCAGTCCCCGGGGCTGCACTATGTGGTGGGCATGGGGGAAGGGTTGGGGGCCGGGCTTGACGGTGACGATGGTTGAGGGGTCCCACGTCCCTGGGTCGGTTTGGCCGGCGGTGGTGGTGGTTTGTGGGGGATGGATGACGGGGCGCTTGGTGACGGGGATGTGGACGAGGGTCTGGACGGGGTCGTGCTGGGTGGCCGTCTCCGCGGTGGTGGTGGGTGCCGGCGGGAGGGGGGGGCGGGTTGCGGTGGGCGGGGGGTCCTGGCTTGGGCGAGGGCCCGGGCGGGGGTAGTGTCGGGTGGTTTTGTGTCGTTGCGTATGCGGTGTTGTGTGTGCTCGCGTGGGCGCCGGCTTGGGTTTGGGGTTGGGTTTGGGGTTGGGGTCCGGTTTTGGTTTGGGGTCGGGTTTGGGGTTGGGGTCCGGTTCCAGGTTGAGGAGTACCTCTGTCCGGAGGTGTGAGGGCGTCGATGTCGGGTCGGGGGTCGTCCCGGTGGGTTGCCGGGGTGCCTGAGTCGCCTGTGTGGGGGTTGGGGGGCCGGTGCGTGCGGCCGCGGCTTTGGCTTTCGCCGTGGCCTTGAGGATGAGTTTGGCGGGGAGGGGGGGGTCGGAGGATGAGGTGGAGGAGGTGGAGGAGGCTGAGGACGAGGAGGAGGTGGTGGACGCGGGTTGGGCTGTGATGCGGGCGGGCTTGCGGGCGGCGGCTTCTGCTGCGGCCACGGCGGGGAGGATGGAGGGCATGTCCCCGGGTTGTAGGTTGGGGGCGGGCGGCTGGGGGGGCCCGGTCGTGACCTGGCGGCCCGGCGGGCCGATCTGGTCGGCAGCGGCGGGGGAGGGAGGCGCGGGGCTGCGGCCTTCCCGCTCTGGGCTCGGCTGGGCCCGGGTCCTGCAATGTGCGAGGTCGTGTGGGTTGGTGTCCGCGGGGGGGAACAGTTCGCGTGGGCTGCATTCAGGGGCCGGGGGGGGTGGGCCTGGGTCCTCTGGGGTGTGTGTGGGGGGCGTGGGCGGGCCACTGGGTGGGGTGGGCGTGCCGCGGGGCGCGGGGCTCCTCTCGGCGGGTGTGTGTGGGTTGTCGAGTGTGGGGGGCGGTGAAGGGTGGCCGGCGGACGGGTGTGTGGCGGGCGTGTGCTGGTGTTCGGGCGGGTGGGGGAGGCCCGTGTCGCGGGGCCCGGGGGTGTGCGCGCTGGTGGGCGTGTGTGGGTCTCTGGTTGAGCAGCGAGAGGGGGGGGGCATGGGCGGGGATTGTGCGGGGGGGTGTGCTGTGCCGGTGTATGTGTCCGTTTGCCGCGCGCTTGCGTGGGCAGTTGTAGGCCGGGCGGTTTGGAGGAGAAGCTTGCCGTCTTCTGCTGCCGCGGCAAGGATTTCGCAGACGAGCTTTCGTATCTGGTGGACCTCTTGGTCAGTGGTGGGAAGGGGGCATGCTAGCTTTGGGCTAAGACCCGCGCGGTCGAGGACCCTGTGGATGGCGTGGTACCCGCAGGTGAGGGACTGTTGCGGTCTGGGGGGGGGGTTTGGTCGTGTGTCCGGGCCTGCCTCGACTTGTGTGTGGGCGGTGGGGATGGCCCAAACCCAGGGCACGGTCCCCGTGGGTGGCCAGTGGCGCTGGATCCAGTGGGTTAGGCAGAGCATGGCCAATCCCAGGTGGTAGCCCGCCTTCCCTGAGGTGATTTGGGCCAGGGCGCGGGCTGGGGGCGTGTCCCCTGGCTGGAGGACACCCCTGAGGATCCTGTGCTGGGTGGTGGGGTCCCCCACTGCCCCTGGTGGGGCGGTCTCCGGGGCGTACATGGTGTCTGTCCCCTGGATGATCCATTGCTGGCCGGGGGACGTAGCCGTAGCGGCTATCACGTAGTAGTGGCCGCGCTCGAGGACTGTAACCCAGACCTCCGGTGGGGGGTGGCCACTGTCTGTAGGTGGGGGGGGGAGGTCGTCGTCCGGGGTGCGGAGGCCGGCGGCGCGGAGGGCGCTGTCGCGGTTGGGTGCGGTGGCCTGTTCCCACTGCTCCGGGTGGTTCGGGTCCGCTGGGTGGTCCGTCTCTGCTTGGGCCCGCCGTAGGCGTACGGTCCCTCGACGCGTGACGTTGCTGCCGGTGTCGTGCGTCAGGGCCTGGCCCCACTCGATGGGGGGGATCCAGATGGGCTGGCCCCGGGTGTGTTTGCGGGCTCGCCAGAGCACGAGGTCCACTATGGTCTCGTGGAGGCCGCTGCCTGGGGTGGTCAGGTCCCGGAGGGCTTTGACGGTGAGCTTGGTCCAGTCCTCTTGTAGGCGGTACCAGCCCAGGGGGGTGGCCGGGGCCCTGTCTTGGAGGGTCGCTCGGAGGAGGTCAGGGTCGCGGATGGTGGCCGGTGTGAGGGGGGGGTGGTCCGGGTCCGGGGGGGGTGGGCTGGATGGGCTGCCGGGGTCTTGCGTGTCTACGTCGATGTATGGTTGGCCCTGGCTGGGCTCGGCCGGACTGGGCGGTGCCGGGTGGCTTCTTGGGTGCGAGACGGGTCTCGGGGCGCTGTGGTGGTGCCTTGGAGACCTGTGGATGGAGACGGGGGGCGCGTGCGGGGCGTGGAGCGGGTTAGTGGACGTCTGGGTCATGCACGGCATGGTAATGGATGAGACGCTGCATGTGTTCCCTGGCGGCGGGGTCGGTGAGTTGTTCCGCGTGTGTTAGCAGGAGGTGTTTGCGGTGTACCATTTGGGCGGCTGCTCTGCGGACCGCTTCTAGCTGGAGGTGTGCTGCTGCCTCCATGGGGCTTTCCGTGTGTTTGGTGAGGTGTCGGTGCAGGGCCTGTGTCACTGCCCCTCTCATGGTGGCTTCTTTGATCAGGGGGTCCCGGAAGAGGTGTTCGGTGGCCTGGTGTGCGTGGCTGTGGGTTGGCCATCCTTCGTGTTGTCGCAGGGTTTCCACCGGGGACCAGCCAACTAGGGTGTCCCTGTCTGTATGGAGGGGGCATTTCTTGAAGTGTTCCCAGTGCTCCGGGGTGGTGTGGTCGCATGGGCAGTGGGTGTGTTCGTCGGGGACGTGGATGTGCTTGCGGGCGAGCCATCTGGCGACCCTGGTGAGGAGTGGCAGCTGCTCCCTGAGGAGCTGGATGCGTCGTTTCTGGAGGTGGGCTGGGACGTTTGCTGGGCGGAGCGCTGAGTGGTAGAGGGGGACTTGCAGTTTGTCCTGGAGCTCCTGGATGTGCGCCCGGCTGTCTGCGTCGCCGAGCACGCGGGCGAGATGTTGGATGGGGTTGGGGTAGTGGTACGCTCTGTCGTGGGAGGAATAGGGGGCGTCCTCTGGTACCCAGTCCGGGGTCTGATGGGGCTCGGGTACAGGGGGCACGTGTTGGAGGTGTGTATGGTTGCGGCCGAGGTCTGGGATCTGGAGGGCTGGTAGGTGTGTTGTGCGCTGGTGTACTGCCTGGTTGTCGACCTTACCATTTCCGTATTGGTGCCTGTGGGACTCTTGTTTCACGATGTGGAGCTGGACGTAGGGGGGAAGGCTGCGTAGGGCTTTCCAGAGTAGCAGTGCCTGGGTGCCGAGGCTCGTCGCGGTTGCTTTGTGAAGTGGTTGCCTTGCTATGCGGAGGAGCAGGTGTGTGTCGACAGTGGCGTCTACCACGAACCAGACCCGGACGATGTGGGGGGAGTGGGCGGGTAGGTGGGCCGCGACCTCGGTGATGGCGTCGGCCATGGCCCCTAGCTCCCCGTGGGAAGAGGCCCCATAGGTGGTGTGGCCCGTGTGGTGGTCCATGTGGTAGTGTCCCCCGGTGTGGGTTAGCTGCAGGGTGGCCCCCCCGGTGATGGGCGTGAGGGAGGATTCGCCTGAGGCGTCGGTGAAGAAGAGCCGGTCCGCCGGTGATGGTTGTGGGAGGCGGCATGGGTTCATGGGCAGGTAGGCGTATATGGCAAGGCCCGTGTCGAGGTGGGCTACTGGGGTTGTGGGCTGCAGGATGGGGGTGGCGTACACCCCTATTCCTTTGGAGATGATGTGCTTCGCTTGGGGGGACAGGGCTATGAGTCCCTGCTCCGGCTGTCCTTGTGTGAGGTAGGAGTAGATGTAGTGGAGGATGTAGGCTGTGTCGGGGTTTAGGTCGTGGCATGTGAGGGTTTGTGTTTGGTGCTCCGGTGTGTGGCAGGAGTGGTGGAGTGGATAGTAGGGGTGCTCGTGCTTGCCCGTTCTGCCTGGCTCGTACATGCTGTAACGGATGGCGACCCCTGCCGGGTCGGGGCGGGGGCATGTGGGTGTAGTGGTGAAGAGCCATTTGGGCGCGTGGTCGGGGTTCCATGCTACCGTGGGGTTAGTGTCGGTGCGGTGGAACCATGGGGCTATCCATGCGTAGGCCTGTGGTGGTAGGTGGGTTGTGGGGTGGGTGTGGTGGCGTGCTATGAGGTGTAGTACGGGCCATGGTGTGGTTGGTGCCTCGGGGTCACAGGCCCAACATGTGCGTGGCATGCTCTGGGAATCTTGGGGGACCTTTGGCAGGTCTCGGGCGGTCATGTGGTGCTTCGGTATGCGCCATTTTGCCCCGTGGTGGATGACGGTGGTCTGCGTGGGTTTGGCTTCGTTCGGGGCCAGTAGCAGGGTTAGTGGTGGGACTGGGCCCGTTACCGGGGGGACGGGTTCGTGTTTCGATCCGGTGGGTGCGTAGGGCGGTGTCGCTGGGATGGGTCGCGGGTGTTGCTTTGTGAATTCTCGGTAGGCTGTGCGCATGTCTTTGCTGCCCGGTAGAGTGTGTCCCGCTGCTCGTGCCGTCTGCGTGAGGTACTGGTGGAAGAGGCGGTATTGTGGCCATTCGGGAAGCTGTAGAAAGGGGGTGTGGTGTGCCCCGCTGTGGTGCAGGACTCGCATTTGGGAGAGGGTGACGTATACTACGGTGATGGAGGCCCCGACAAGGTCTATGGTGTGGATGGTGCCCTTGGGGTGATGGTGGAGGTCCCCGCAGAGGACCGCTAGTGGCCCTTTCTCTGGGCACGTGTGGTTGGTGAGTATGGCGTGGTGTGGGGATGGGAGGAGAAGTTGCAGGTGGTTCCATAGGCGCGTGTTCATGTTGGTGGGCATGCCCGTCTGGTGGAGTACCCAGCGCGGGCATGTGTTGCGGGCCCGTTGTGCGGCTTGGAGGCGGATGGCGGTGACCTCGCGGACCTCCGGTGAGTGGTTGTGGGTCATGCGGTGAAGGAGGAGGGCGGTGTGCCTGGTATAGGCTGCTTTCACCTAGTCCCCTATGGCGTCTCCATAGTGGGGCCATGCCGCTCGGATGGCGCGGGTGGGTATGGAGGTGGGCCAGCCCCCGTGTGCTGCCCATGCCTTGGTCACGGCGCGTGTGGCCGGCTGGAGGGCGGTGGTGGGGTGTGTCAGGTGGAGTGCTTGGAAGCCTATTGAGGCGTTCAAGACCCCGGTGAGGTAGTACGCCAGGCTCTGGTGGGACAGGGAGAGGGCCTTGGTGGTCGGGGACGCATATCTGGGGAGATGGGCGAGGTGCGACTGCAACTTGGGAGGGAGGGTGGCGTCCTCAGGGTTGGCGGCCTGGACTACCCCCAGGTGGGTGGTGGTCGTCACGACGTGCATGGGGGGCCCTTGTGGCCCTAGGGTGGGAGGTGTGGCAGACCCCTTGATCATGGCCACTGACTTTGTGGGGTGGACGATGAGGTTGTTGTGGGAGAGGTAGGAGACGGTCACGTCCAGTAAGTCGTTGGCCTGTTGGGTGACCGTTGGCCCGGGGTCCGGGGCATGGGGGTCGTGTGGGGTGTGCGCGACGGTGAGGTTGGTGTCGTCCGCGAAGCCGACCAGGGGGGAGAGGAGGGGGTAGGGTGCGTAGGCCGGGTAGTCCTGCTCGATTGCGAGGGCCAGGGGGAGCGTCACTAGAAGGTACAGGAAGGGGCCCTCTGCTCCCCCTTGGGGGACCCCGCTGCCTGGCTCCAGGAAGGGGGTGAGGCCTGCTCCTGTGCGGACCGTGTATTTGCGGGTGCGGATGTAGTCGGAGGTGAAGTTGTAGAAGGGGAGGCCTAGGCGCTTCCACACCGCTTCTAGAAGGAGCCAGGGGGTGTTCGGGAAGGCTCCCTTGACGTCGAGGGAGGCGATGATGAGGTCCACCGGGTCCATGTCCGCGATGGTGTCCTGGAGGAAGATGGCCTCGTGTGGGGAGCGGCCTGGGATGGCCCCCCAGAGGCTCGCTGGTATGTGGGGGTCCAGGTGGGGGCGGATGCGGCGCAGGAGGATGGTCCAGACGATTTTGACCTCCGTGACCGCACAGACTATGGGGCGCCAGTTGTCCGGGTTGGCCCAGTCCCCTTTTTTGTAGAGGGGGCGGACAACGTTTGCCCAGTCTGGTGGCAGGGGGGTCCGCCCCGTGACGATGTCCCAGAGGCGGTGGGCGAGGACGCGGAGGAGGTGGGCGGGGAGGTGGTAGTATGCCTCTGCAGGGAGGCCGTCGTAGCCTGGGGTTTTGTGTTGCCGGAGACTGTGGATGGCCTTCCGGACTTCGTGGATGGTGAAGGGGCGTTTTTCCAGGTGCCTCCTCTGGGCGTGGTTGAAGACCCGAGGGAGGCGGTCGATTTTGGCCTGGGTGTCTGGGTCCAGTGTGTCTTGGGTGGGGGTGTGTTGCCGGAGGAAGCTGTCTTGGGTGGCTTGGAGCACTGTGGCTGGGTCGTTGGTGAGGGAGCCGTCCTCCTGCCGGACCGTGGTGATGGTGCGGTGGCCGGTATCGGTCATGGCGTCGTTGAGGTGGCGGATGGCCTTGTAGGGGAGTTCATGTTGCGCATACCGTTCGTGTTCCTGGGCGATGCGCTGTTGCCTGTGGATGTGCCACCGCTGCAGGTCCGCCCTGATTTGGGCTATCCGTGTCCTGCAGTGGTGTATCTGGCGGCGGGTTTGGGGGGTGTCGGTGTGGAGGAGGGTCGCCAGTTGTTGCTTCGCATGCCAGAGGTCATGGAGCATGTCCCCCAGGGCTGTGGGTGGTTGGTCGTCGTCTGTGTGGGGTTGTTGCTGGAAGCCGCAGGCGACGGCGGCCGTGCGCATGGCTGTGAGTAGGTCGGTGGGGTCTGGTTGGATGCGCCGGGCGCGGTCTATGGCCCTGTGATATTGGGACCAGGCATGCTTGTCATGCAGCGGGGGCATCTTCAGGGGGGGTGGTAGGCCTTGGTCCGCATCTTCTGGGGGGCTGGGGGGAAGGTTGGGGATGGTGAGGCGGATGTGCAGGGGGCTATGGCCCGTGGGTCCCAGCGGGAGGGGTCCAAATCGGGCCTCCGCTCGGATGATGGTGGTGGGGTCGCCATAGCATACGTCGATGCGGGATGGGGCGGCATCCGTTTGGTGGGGGAAGTGGGATGGTTGGCCTTCGAGGCTGGCCGTCAGGTCCACGAGCCCCAGCATTTCGATGGTGTCGCGGACTGCTTGGTCCTGGGGTGTGGCCTGTCCCCCTCGGTCCGCTGGGGTGGGGGCGGCGTTCATGTCGCCGATGATGACTGTGGGGGCGAGCATGGCCATTTGGCGGTATGCCTCGGCCAGGGCTTGGAGGAAGGGTTCCGTGGCTTCGCCGAAGGGGACGTGGGTGTTGATGACGTTGAGTTGCCATCCGTCCCCGACGACCTCATAGACACCTAGCCTCCCTGGGACGCTGAGGTGGTGGACGAGGTGGACGTGGATGCCGGTTTGGGCGTATAGGGGGGTCCCCTTGTGCCAGTAGCATTTGTACGCTTTCTGGTCCGGGGTATATATGGGGGTGGTCTCTGGGGGGTCGTCGCGCTGTAGGCCTTGTTCCTGGAAGGTGAGGAGGTGGGGGACCCACCCCGGCCCCTGTGTCATCGGGAGCTCTTGGAGGGCGGTTGTGGCGTCCTTGGAGTATGTGACGGCCGGGTGGTTGAGGTCGAGGAGGTTGACGGTGGCCTCGGTGGGGGCGGGCCGGGGCTGTGGAGGCTTGTGCCCTCGGCCCTTGCCCCATCAGGGAGGGGGACTGGGGCTTGGGGACTTTTTGCCGGTTGGTGGGCGTTTGGGTGGGCGCGGCGGGGGGAGGCCTTGGCTCCACTCCGGGGGGAGCTCCCCAGTGTATTTGGTGCCTGTGTGGGCCTTGTTCTCTTCGGTGCGGAGCCGGATGGGGTGGGCGCTGGTGAGTTCCAGGGTGTTGCCGAGTGGTTTGTCTGGGGCGCTGCTGCCTTGGTCTAGCTCCTTTTGGCGGTGCCAGATCACCCGGACTTGTGGCCCCCCGTTGTCCCCCGGTCCCTTGAGGCGGTACTGGATCGTGCCCTCACACCAGATCCAGTCGCCTGTGTGGTCGTTGCGGAAGGGCTGTTGGACCTTCGCACCTTTTTCGAACCCTGGGTACGCTTCGGGCGGGGGCTGTGCTGGTGGCGGGAGGGAGGATGATGAGGATGCCTGGTCCGGGTGGGGCGGTGGTACTGGTGGGGGGGAGGATGACGAGGATGCTTGGTCCGGGTGGGGCGGTGGTATTGGTGGGAGGGAGGATGACGAGGATGCTTGGTCTGGGTTCGCGGGGGATCGGGAGGTCGCTGCTTTTCCGGTTTGGCTGGGGGCGGGTGCGCCCCTTTGTCGTCTCGTTCGCTTGGGTGGGACTGGAGGTAGCGGGGCATGGGGTTTGAAGAAGGGGTGCGTTGCTTGCTGGTCTGGATCCCTCAGTGGGGGTTCTGCCGGTGTTTGCATTTTCGCTTTCGCGTGGCTGCGTATGATGTCGGCGAGCTTGCGCACGGTCTCCGGGGGATCTGTTGGCCATGGCAGTGCGGCGGGGCTGTCGTCGAAGGGGTGGTGTAGGTGGTAGTTCCTCATGGTCTTGGCCTGCATGACCCATGCCTCTGTGGGTTCCGGTGTGTCCGGGCCGTTGGGGGAGCCTTGAGCCCAGTAGAGTGCTGTGTGGAGGGATTCCCAGGGGGCGCCTTTGCGGCCTGTGAGGGTGGTGGCTTGGAGGAGTCGCTGCTGGCCCCGTGGGGGGTCTTCCGGGTCCATTTCCGGGGTATAGGCCTGGGCCGCCATGAGGACTCCGTGTGCCCAGTGGAGGACCCACCATTGGGTGTCCGCCTTGAGGATGTGGATGGCGGGTTGCCGGGGGGGGGTGTCGAGGGTGTCCCACGATGCGATGGCTAGTGGTATCCTGGAGGGGTGGAGGTGTGGGGGGGCCTTGCGGCTTAGGAGTTGATCGATGTGGAAGGGGGTGACGGGATCTTTGGGGCCTTGGGGCGGTGGGGGCATTGCTGGGATGGTTGTGGGGTCCCAGTGGCGTTCGTGGGCGGCGAGGGTGTACAGGGCGGCGGTGATGATGTGGTGGGCTTGCCCCTCCAGGACGATGTGGCGCTCCGTGCCGAAGTCCTTTGGTAGGTGGGCTGCGGGGTGGAGGGTGATGTGGGCCAGGGCGCGTTGGTGGGCCTTTTTTCCCCCGTCTGGGGCCTGTGTCCGTTTGTCCCCCGGGATGTGTTGGTGTTGGTGTTTTGGTGGGGGTGGTCCCAGGGCGAGGGATTCTACACCGTGGAGGGGGATGGCGTGTTCCCTGGACCTGTTGGGCAGGATGTATATGCCCGGGTCTCCCGGTACGGTGCCCAGGTACATGTTGCCCGTGATGGTGGGGGCCGGCAGCGGTTGGCGCAGGGGCGAGGTGCATGGGGTGGAGCAGGGCGGGTCATGGTGCTCACACCGGGGGTGGTCGATGCCGTACGGGGTGACGTGTACGGCGAAGGGTCCAACGGCGCGTTGGAGTTTGTGGGGTTGGATGTTGTGGAGGCGCGCCACCGCCCGTGTGTGGGAGCGCCCTTCGCTGATCCACACGGCGTCTGCCCGCGACGCCGCTGGGTTCAGGCAGTCCGTGGTGATGCCTGTGATCGTGCGGTTGTGGGTGGTATCTGATACCCTGGCGGGGGGGGCGCCGATGCGGGGGATGGTGTGGTCGTCGTGGAGGGTGCGGGCCTTGCGCCTCGCTTCGTGTCGGTGCTGGGCCTCCTGGGCGTGGGTGTGCACACCCGTGTGTTTGGGCTTCTTGTTGGGGCGGTCCGCTGTGTGGAAGGGGGTGGGCCAGGAGGGGGCGTGGTGGAGGGTGGGGTGTGGGAGGTCCCCCCGTGTTGCCCATGTGTACAGGGTGGTCGCGGCGGCCCCTTCCGCCTGTATGGTGTATCGCTCGTCGTGTCGGCGACGGGTGACGAGGACGTTGGGGGCCGTCAGCTCATACACCTGTGTGGTGTGGGGGAGGTGGCGGGTGACGGTGATCTTGGCGGCGTCGTTCTTGCGAGTGGTGGTGTGGGGGATGATGTAGTGGGTCGCCCATTCATCCTGGGGGGTGTGTTCCGTCGGGTCTAGCTTGAGCGGGGGGTGAAGCGGCTTCGGTGCTGGGGGTTTGTCTTGGCCCTTCGCGTGGGGCGCCACTTTGGTTTCGACAAGGTATCGTGGGCCCCAGGTTTCCGGGGCCCCTACCTGTGTGGCTGCCGCTGCTGCGGCTTGGAGGAGGGCGGTGGTGTTGGTGTCTAGAGGGGGGGCCTCCGGTTGGGGGGTGAGGGTGTCATGGTCTTGGTATGCCCACCAAATTGTGTAGCCTCGTTGGGTGTTGCGGTGCGGGGTTTGGGTCTGGGCTTGCTGGATGGATAGGGCGGTCTTGATGTCCTCCGCTGCTTGTGGGTTTATGGGTGTGGCGTACGCCCATACTCCCGGGGCGTGTATGCCGTGTGGCGCTTGGCCTACTCCTCGCATCGGTTGTAGGGTGTGGTGGGTGCGTGTGAGCCCTAGGTGTTCTTGGAGGAGGTCCCCTCGGATGTCCTCCCATCGTTGCTGCCAGGTGTGTGTGTGGTCATTGGGGGCGGGGTAGGTGATGACGATGGCCTGCCAAGGGGTGGGGCCTGGATGCACCGTCATAGGTGCCGACGATGCTTGCGGGGGTATGTGGACGGCGTGGGCGGGGGCTGCTGTTACGGGGTCTCCTTCCGTGGGTGTGATCGTGGCATCGCCTTGGACGGTGAGGAGGAGGTGGTGGCGGTCCGTCGGTAGTGCCCAGGTGGTGGTGGGCTCTGTGATCGAGTGGAGGCGGATGGCTTGGAGGCCCGGTGTGATTTCGTCCCACCGGAGTGTGCCGTTGTGGACCGCCCATTCCCGCGGCAGGTCTCGAAACCCGTTTCGGTCTGGGGTGGTGCCGTGTTGTGGGGGGAGCTCCATTGTGGTGATGGGGTGGGTGAGGGGCTCTGTGCGGGGTTGGTCTTGTGTGGTTGATGGTGATGGTGCCTGGGGCATCTCTTCGTCCAGTTGCTGGGGGGCTTTCGCTTCCTGGAGCTCTGCACTGATGGTGGCGAAGACATCTGGGAGGGTGGGGGAGGCGGGGGGGTGGGGTGCCGGATCGTCCCAGGTGATGTGGTATTCCTCCGGGTTCTCGGGGCTTTGCTGTACGGTGACGGTGGCTGTGGCGTCGTCTTCAGGTGTCCATCGGTGTGGATTGTGGTCGAGGGGGTGGAGGGTGACGGTGTGGCGGTGTTTCCAGCTGTGGAACGCTAGGAGGGCGTGGAGGCCGTATCTGGTGTCCCCGGGCGGGCGGGGGTAGGTTTCGGCTGCTGCCTCCAGGAAGGCGTCAGCGGTGCCTCTCCAGGTGTCGTCCCAGAGAAGGTCTTCCTCTGTGCCCCACTCGTTGTCGTACCTTTTCTCCTGCTTCCATCCCTGGAGGGTCGCGTGGTCCTCAGGGAGGTCCCGTTGGACGGACTGGTAGTACTGCTCGGCGTTCATGGGGGCTAGGGCGCTGGCCAGCGTGGTGTAGATGTCCTTTGGGGGGGGGGGCGCTGGGGGCGTGGCGGCGCGGCCGGGGTCGGGCTCCTCTCGCTGGTGTTCCGCGTTCCGGTCTGCGGTGGACGCGGGGGATGTGGAGCGTGGTGGCATGGGGTGGTCGGGCTCTTGCGGTTCCGTGGGTTGCTGGTGGGCTTGTGGGCGCGGGGCCGTGGCTGCCAGTAGGTGTCGGACGGCCGGGAGGATGTCGAAGTCGTCTTCCCAGCAGTGGGCTGGAGCGCACGCCCTGTCAGGGGAAGCGGGGGGGGGCGTGTTGCGGAGCGGTGTACGACAGGGTGGGCGACGCGTGCGGGTGGTGGCGTGCTCGCTCTGCCGTTCTGTTTCCCGCGGGCCCTGACCTTGGGGGTGGTGGTGTTGGTGATGTTGGTGGTGAGGGTGGTGTGGGCGCCGGAGTGGATGATTGTGTCGGTGGCGGCGCTGTTGGCGAGGGTGGTATGGGCGTTAGAGTAGATGAAGCTGGTGCTGGGCTATGGTTGATGGTGGTTAGCTGGTGGGTCAGCTGTTGTCGCTGTCGTCGTCGCCGGTGGTGTTGGTGTCTCTGATGACGAGGTGATGGTCGGTGAGCATGGCGTGGGTGACGTATGGGCGTATGTGGTGTTGTCGGCGGTAACGTTTGTGGGCCGGATGTGGCGGTGGTGGCGAGGGTGCTGTAGCTGACGGGTGGTGTGGCCCACGTCGCCTCCGGTGGTGGAGGTGTGATGGGTGCCGTGGTGGTGTCGGCGATGGGTGGTGTATTGGTTGTTGGTGGTGGAGATGTTCCTGGTTTGTGGGTAGTCCCTGTCCGGCGGTGGTGGTGTTGGTGGTGTCGGTGCTCGTTGAGGCCGTTGGCGACGCCGGGGGTTCTTGGTCTCGCGTGGGGTGGTGGTGGCGGTGGTGAGCGTAGGCGGTGCCATGGGCGGTGGTGCCATTGACGGCTCGGCCGGGCGTGCTGGTGCCGGTTTCGGGTGTAAGTGTGGTTCGGGGTGCGGCATTGGTGGGTGGCTTTGACGGCGGGTGGCGTGACTGGTGGGTGGCAGCGGTAGGGGGGTGTCGGTTGTTGGTGAGGCTGTCGTTGTCGGTGTTCCGGTTGGTGCCGGTGACGGTGTCGCTGGCCGTGCAGATGGTGGGGGGGACTCGTACCCTGGGGTCGCCGTGGCGTTCGGTCGACGGTGGTGCTTCCGGTGGTGTTCGTGTGAGTTGGCCGGGAGTGGTGTCGGCGTTGCTCTGGCTGGTGCCGTGCGTGCGGGCTGTGTGATTTTTGCGTCCGGGGTCGGTGGCGTTGGTGACGGTGGTGTGTTGGGGGTCGGCGCCGGTGGTGGCGGTCCGATGGTGAGGGTGCCGGGGACGTTGGGTGGGTCCGCGCTGTTGGGCCTTCTCCTCGCCATTCCTGGCGGAGGGTGCTGGCGGTGGTGTCGCTGGTGGCGAGGGTGTGGTGGTGTTGCTGTGGTGTTTTGTGCTGCTTGGGTGGGTGGTGGGGACCCCTGGTTGATGTTGACGTTACTCCGGGTGATTTCGATGCGGTGGGTGCGATGGCGTGTGGCGTTGTTGTTTCTACCCTTGGTTGGGGGCCTGGTGGGCGGCGCTGGTGGCGTTTGTTCGCCAGCCGTGGTGGCGTCCTTGGTGTTGTCGTCGATGGGGGCGCCCTAGGTGTTACTCTGTGCCGGGGTCGTGGTGGTGGTGTTAGGGGTGTTGTGGGTGACGGTACCTCGGTTCGTCGTTGGTGGGGTTGGCGGTGGTGTGTCTCGCGGTGGTCCGGTGGCGTGGGTGTTTTTGGTGTTGGTGCCGGGTGGCCTGTGTGCTGGTGTTCGGTGGTTCCGGGCGTGCCATTCGTGGCTGGTGTTTGGCCGGTCTGTGGTCCTGGTGGTGTCGGCTGTCCGTGGGTCCGTAGTGACAGGTGTTGCTGCGGTTGCGGTTTAGGGTGACCTTGCTGCGGTTGGGTGGTGGTGTCGCCGTGTTGCCGCTGTCGGTGGTGCCGGTGTTGGCGTTGGTGGGGGTGCCGCCGGGGGAGCTGTGTGTGTTGGCGTTGTAGGGTGTTGTAAGTGCTGCCCTGGCGGTGTTCTGACGGCGGAGGGGGGACCTCGCCACTCCTGGTGGAGGTTCCCATGTGCGTCGTTGGCTGGTGGGTTGGCCTTGGCCCCCTCGGTGTCCTTGCTGCCGATGGTGTCTCACCGGGATGCGGGATGGGGGATGCTCCGGGTTGCTGTCGGTGAGGTCGCACTGCCGGTGGCGCCGTCGGTGATGCCGGTGGTGAGGTCGTTGCGGGCGTTGCCATGGTTCACGGTGTCTCTGATGTTGTTGATGCTGCTGGTGGTTGGTGTGGGTCTGTGTGTGGGTTGTCAGTGGCTGCTGCTGGTGCTGGTGGTGGTTCTGGGTGCGGGCCGGTGGGTGGTGCGGTTGGAACGCCTTGGGTGTAACTTGGCCGCTGGGTGGTTTCTTGTGTTGGTCCGTTGTTGGTTCCGGGCGTCTCCGTTGGTGAGGGTGTTGTGGTGTTCGGTTTGGGTGTTCGCGGCGGTGCAGGTGTGGGTGTCGCAGTTCCTGGCCCTTGGTCTGGGCGTGGCCGTTTGGGTGTTGCTGGGTGTGGGCGTTCGCCTCTCCTGGCTGAGGGCTCGGTGGCGTTCGTTCGCCAGCCGTGCTGGCGTCCTTGGTGACGCTGTTGGTGGGGTTGCCCTAGGTGGCGGGGCCGTGGTGGTGGTGTTGGGGGCGTTGTAGGTGACGGCACCTCGGCCCGTTGTTGGTGGGGTTGGTGGTGGTGTGGATAGTGCCGTGGGTGTTGGTGGTGTTGGTGTTGCCGAAGGCGAGGGTGCCTTATGTGTTACTTGGTGGTTGGCGTGTGTCGTGGTGGTCTGTTGGCGTGGGTGTTTTTGGTGTTGGTGCTGGGCGCGGCCTGTGTTTGGGTGGTCGGCGGTTCCGGGTGTGCCACTCGTGGCTGGCCGTCGCGGTGTTGGTGACGGTGCTGGCGAGGGCGGCGCCGGTGGAGCTGTGGCCGATGTGGGCGCTGCGGGTGTTGCCCTGGTGGATGGTGGTGTTCTGACGGCGGGGGTGGGACCTCGCCACTTCTGGTGGAGGTACCCATGGGTGTCGCTGGCCTGTGTGTTGGCTCCCTTGGTGTTGTTGATGCCGATGGTGTTGTACCGGGCGGTGTTGCCGTGGCGGTTGCCGTTGACGCTCTGGTTTGTCGGTGCTGAGGCCGTACTGCCGGTGTCGGTGTCGGTGATGCCGGTGGTGAGGTCGTTGTGGGCGTCGCTATGGTTCTCGGCGTCTCGGACGCTGCTGATGCTGGTGGTGGTTGGCGTGGGTCTGTGTGTGGGTGGTCAGCGGCTTGCGTTCAGGGCGGTGGTCGGTTTCTGTGGCTCTGTCTGGGGGGGTGTGCAGTAGGTGGTGTGGTCTGCTGGTGCTGCTGTTGGTGTAGGTGGCGTAGGCGTTGCTCCGGGTGGTGTCGTGGGTGAGGGTGGTGTTGGCGGCGCCGGTGGTGTGGGTGTCGCCGGGGATTGCATGGTGGTTCCGGGCGCGTGCCCTCGCTTCCCCTGGCCGGGGCTTGGTGGTTTGTTGGCTCATCGGCTGTGGTGGTTTCGGTGTCCTCCGGTGGTAGAGGTTGCTGGTGGCGACGCTGATGGTGGGGTGTTGCCGGCGATGGTGTGCTTGATGCTGTTGGCTTGGGTGATGATCGAGGAGCTACCTATGCTCCCCGAGTTTCCATCCGATGCGCGAATTTCTGAATATGTGTGCGACTTGGAGTACTTGTTTTCGAGGATGAAAGTGGGCTCCTACGGAGCCACTGAGCCCCACCTGTGGCTCATGAGTAAGATTCCCGAACGTACGTGGGATGATTGCCGCTCCACCTCTGAGAGGAAGAGCAAGACCCACTCGTACGATGAACTGGTGGACCTCTTGATTGAGCTAGCTCTTGAGAGAGAGAATGACTCCCACATGGAGAAATTCCTCAAGAAGCATTTGGGACGAGTGTTGTGGTTTGTTTCTTGGGAATTCGACTGTGCCTCTTTGTTTCTCGAAAATCCCAAAATACGACAAACCTCTTTTGCGCAGGATCTTTAGACGGGGCACCAATAATAACACAATCTCGAAGACATAAACCCTGTTCAAAGATCGAAGTATCTTACAGCGCTCATTCACAGTTGGCATTCGATGCTTCTTTATTATTCACAGACTGCAGTGCGATTGCGACTGCGACTTGCGACTTGCGCGCTGCTGCGCTGCTGCTGTTGGAAGCCATAACACTACCCCCCCGTCGAGACCTCGAAGAGGTCTCACTCACCTGGGCGGGCGTCACAATGTCAAATATGCAGAGCAGGCCCTCCACATGTGTTGGCTACAGAAGCATAACAGTGGTCGAGACTCACACACTGAGGTGCAGTCATGGTACACCTGTCGTCAGCCCCTCATTCATACGCCGTGTTCGACTCTGCCACGGCTGTGGCTCTTGGCGGAAGCTGCAGAAGACAACCTCGCCAGGCACACTGCACGGGCGCTGTACCCGCAGCAAGGCTGTGGGCACGTCGAACCATAACATACCATAACATTGGGCACCGCTATCGAAGCTGGATGCCCAGCAGACAAACAACCAACAGGCCTATACACCTGTCAACTCGACAGGACATATGAAGGCAGTCGATACCATTAATGGCATCCAGATTGTTGAATAAGCCATTACTTGGCATCCAGACATGTCGAATCAGCAGTCCGTGCCCCACGTAAACGTGGATGAAGGATTCACCTGGAGTCGACATACTTCATGCACTTCCTTCAGTGTCTCGACGCTAGCCATGAACTTGAAGGTGTCATGACCCGTGTAGTGTCGACGGATATCACTGTCGAGGGCACGCTTCTGAATCAGGATACCAGATCGATGGTTCAGCAATCGAAGGTTGGGATCACCAGGTCGGTTGTCGACGGGGCACTTGTACTGGAATACGAAGACATGTTCACGGGCAAGCGCACGAAATTGTCCAGGTCCCAGTGTTTGTGCCCTGGTCGAATAGAAGCCCCAGAGGCTCGACGGGTTCCAAACGTCCTCACGCCACAGATCGGTCCGATTGGTGGCCTCGAAGGAGCATCCGTCATGTCGACCAGTAGACCATCGATAGGTTTCCTTCGATCCAGTACCAGCGGCCATGCTGTGGTAGAACTGACCAGTTCGCGTATCGACTCGCTACCACGGCGTGTCGGCAATCGAAAGTCGTCGCACGACAATGACGGCGCTGATGTCGTCCACTTCAGGGCCGAGGGCATATCGGTCGATGATCTCAAGCATGTCGGTTTGAGAACCTTCTTCTTGGAGTCGACCGAGGTGTTGATGTACATACTGACCATCAGCGAGGGAACTCTGCAGAGCGAACCGAACCGCTTCTGCAGTCACAAGGCTCGAAGCCGTGTCAACAATGACCGCTTCGAGGACTTGGTCTCGGCAGCTGACCTTGCGTCGATGTGCAGCCTTAAAGTCATCGTGGATCGGTGTGAGGTACTTGAAGAACGGGATGTCGAAGTGGTGCTGATAGGCGTTCGACTCCATCTACAAAAACCGGTGATCGACGGGGTCCGGGTGGAACGGGTCACTCGCAGGCGAGTCGGTTTTCTCGATCTCCTCCCGTTCATCAGTATAGACATCCCTTCGGAACTGGACCGCTCAACGCCAACGTCGTCCACCTTCGTATCCGGCCTCGAAGGGGGACATGAGGTATTTCGAGGTACCCAGGCGTCGAACCAATTCGGGGGCATCCACGAAAGGGAAAAGGTTGGCATACTCTTTATTCGATGAGTGAAGGGCAGCAACTCGTCGGATCGCCTTATCGAAGTCGTGGTACCCGAGCCGTCCGGGTCCAGTCTGGTAGATCGTCGCCAACTGGACAAGGTCGATGGGGTCGCCTGGTGTGACGGCGTTGTACGCATAGGGTTCGGTCTGTTCTCCGAGTCGAAAGTACTCCTGGAGCTGGACCGCAAGGTCCTGTGTTCGATGTGGAGCGCACCCATACCGCTTATACCCAAGTCGAGAGGTGCCTCGTAGGCCGCGCAGTTGGTGTCGGCGTAGAAGCAAATCGACTTTGTACGCAAGAAAGGAGCTCGATCTTCGAAGAGCCAGTCGTTCGCCTGGCAAACCTTCTGAAGATCACGGATAACTCCCATGATCGAAACGGCAACGGGAGCTTCTCGTTTCATCCTTTCCTGGGTCCAGAGGCGTCGATATTTGAAGATCAGGTCGATTCCATCGGCAACGTTTATCAGGTCGTCGATTCCCGAGATCTCTCCATGCATGCGGTTGAGTCGAGCAATTTGACTCGGCAGGGTATATTCGGTGAGGCTTTGTCGGAATCCCCAATCGAGCTCTTCATCACAACGTCGCCATTCGACGAGGGCCGCTCGAAAGTTCTGACAAGCCACTTCGATTCTTGTATACCACTGGTATCCCGGCTTACCACCAAGATTTCCACGCTCATCGAAAGACGTGTCAGGGGCGCTTCGAGCCAGTTCGTAAGGGAATGGTGCGTTTCGTCCCCAACTGTCGATGCAGATGGTCTTGCCTAACTCGGAAATGAGGGCATTTGCCTTCGACACGGCTGCAGCATGTTTCTCGTTCAGGAACGCGTGCGGTCCTCGAAAACCAGCCATGGCGCTCGACGCAATAGTGAGTACCGATGGTTCGAGGTTAGTGTATTCCGTCTTCATCGGATCATCCTCATGTGTCCCAAATCGATAGGGTTGCTTCAATCCGAACGTGTTCAAGTGTCGGAGTTCTTCGATGGTCTCGATTTCATGATTGTACTGCGGCATGTTATAGGGCTGCCACTTCGACTCTGGCACCGGCACAGAATCGTAGCTGGGCGGTGCTGTCGACCACACGGGCTCGTAAGGATATTCTTCTTCGTCGTCGGACTCGAGTGGCCAGGGGTCATCGTTGTCGTTGTGGTTGTCGTCGTGGTAATAGGAGTCGGATTGGTTCGTTCGAGTAGAAGCTTGTGTTTTCGGGGCATTCGAATGCCAGGATTGGTCGACCCAGTCGTCCTCGACTTTCGGCTCTCCGGTACCCGGTTCGTCCCTGGATGGCCTTGATGTCCAGGTGTTCGGCCTCGATGTCCAAGAACTGTCGACCCATCCGGGTGCTGAACAGAGGAAGGAAGATCAGTTGTCGTACCCCGTGTAGCAAGCAAGATCTTCATCAGAATCGAACCAGTCAGGGCTTGAGCACCGCTCTCGAAAGTATTCTGCATCGACCGGGGGCGGGGGCCCGTACAGCTTACAGAGTTCTGGCTGCATGTCGGGTGGGGTCCCTCCCTTGGTCGGTTCCGGAACAGGCCAGTTGGCCAGGGCTATCTCGAGCACTTCCAAGCCTGTGGCGCCTCCTGATATGACGGGCCATCCACTCGGCGCTATTCCTGCAAATTCCCCGCGAGGGAACACACCTCCCTTGCCTCCTTTCGACGGGCCTCCTTTTCCTTTCGAGCTCCCAGCATATGCCGACTGGCTGCGGTTCGGCGGTTCGAATGGATCGAGAGGTCGACTCGGACGAGTTGGCGCTGATGCTACCGACAAACAGCGGCCAGTTGAAGTCGTCCTCGCTGGGGGTTTGGCACCAAGGTTGTCATTGATCGCGTCAACATCGATGACGTTCGACGGTGATGCTCGAGAAGGCGGAGGTCGAGAGTAAGTTCGGGGCGTCCGGGATGTAGTACCATAGGCGGAGGCTCCAGCGATCGACCCGGAACCTCGCATGGGTTTTTCAAAAAACCACGCTGCAGAGAAGAGTAAGGTTACTCAGGGTGGAGTCGAAGGAACTCAAGGTACACAGGATCCTCCTCTAGAGCCTTGCTCGACTCCCAAGACCATGTGTCGTCATCCCATTCACAACGGTACAGGAATGTGCGGCGCTTTTTAGATCCCACTCGACGTCTAGCCACAATCTTGACAAGTCGAGGAGATTGTCCAGTTTTGACAGGGGGCATCGGAAACAGAAAGATGTCCTTGAATTATGCCCTAGATATTTTGATGTAGTCCTGCAGGTTTTGTAGTTGAAAACCCCAAACAAAGCAGCAAGTAGAGCAAGGACAGGATGTGGATCGAATCAATGATTGGTTTTGGAATCCAGTGTAACACAGAAGGGCTGCAGATAGACAAAGCAGGTTTATGCACATAGATTCAATCACAAATGGATAATACAAAAGGTTTTATATGAAAATTGGTCTGACTCTTGCCTCAGAGGTTGCAATAGGCACTTCATGTGCACTCTTTTGGGTGAAATGGTGCTGGTTAGGACTGAGGGGCATGGATGTCAGGACCACACAGAAAATGACTTGGCCAAGCAACTGAATTCAGAAACAGTTACAATGTAGGACCACAATAAGTGGTAGAAACAATTGAGTATAGGGGTCTTGGGGTGGGAGACCACTAGGCTTAACCTCCAAGGCCAACAAGCATGAAATGCCTGATTTATTTTGGTATGTCCTCCATGAAGGAAGGTACCTCCGCTCAGTTGAGTGGTAGGGGTGAACTTCATGGGGGGGGCTAGGGTCACAACCCTAGTTACTTTGAGAAAGTGTACTTTAGGCAACAAAAGAGAGATAAAAACACTTAAGTTTGTCTTAGCATCAACAAAAGGGTTTTAAGGGGGGCTTAGCCTGGATCAAGCCCTCCAAGAAAGACATGGCAGTGACTTTTTCTTACTCCCCCCTGGAGTACTAGTTAGCTAAGCTAGTAGGACCAAGGAAAAAGGCTCAAATATTCCCAAAATTACCTCAAAAAAATGCATTTAACTTACCAAAAACATCCTCATCACTTCATAGAAGCCTATCACACTGTAGGTACCCTTGAAAAACAGTGTAATGTACCGTGTATGATGTCCCTTCGATGGGGCATTCCTCAAAGGTCGCCGGCGTGCGACGAAAACGTTTGGAAAAAGTTTGGGGGTAGTGGGAATTGAACCCAGGACTCCCTACCTAGAGCCAATGTGCTTGCCCACTAGGGTACAGTCGAACGCTCTAATGCAGACGGCTATCGCTGTATAAACAGCGTTTTAGTATACGTCCTGACCAAGGGCCAGGGCGGAGCAATACTCCCAATGGAGGACACAAACCCCCAGGAGCTGGAAAAAGCGGAAGGGGTTGCGATTTAGCAAGTGAAATCGTTAATAATCGACGAAACCACGCGGGAAATCGTCATTTTCACACATAACTCAAAGTTGCAGACAAGCGCAAAGGAAGCGGACTCCAAGAAAAGGGTTGCGCAAGCGTAAACGGCTTTTGGAAAAGAAGGTATGGGCCGTAGTTTTCAAAGTTTTAAAGGAAATTTTTGCACAGTTGCATCAAAATTTTTGTAAACTTCAGAGTCAAGTATTCAAATTCAGCCCACACCACAGAGCAGGTCAACAACCCATCTCTCAGGTATGTCAGTGTCACCTCACACTCACGCATTGCGTTTGTGTTGGTTGTTTCGACAAAACGTTAGGGTTGTCCACGCTGTGCTCGTTGGGGGGTCGGGTGCTCTTCTCTCGTGCTCTGCACAGGTAAAAACAGGAATGAAAGGTATGTGATGCGAATGGAGCGTGCAGCGCGCACGTAGGGTTAGAATATGCGCTGTGCTCGCGATGCATGTGCCTAATCGAGGCATCCACACGCTGTGACGCTTCACCTGTATCCCTAATTCACCCTTGTTTCCTTCTTCACAGGTAAGTAAAGAAAGCGTTTGTTCGTGTGCGGCCGTGGCGTTAAAGTAGGGTTGCTTAAAACGCTTAGGCTTGTTTTGTGTTCGTTTCAATTCGGCATTCACACGATGCATGGTGAGTAAGGTAGGTTAGCCCAGGAGGAGCTCACCTCCTGGTTGAGTCAGTGGTTCAGCCTCCCTTCCCTGCGTGCACATGATGCATTAAAGGGTAGGCCACGCGAATTGCGCAGGGTAAACCTTGTTTAGGTTACCCAGAGGCTCCTCGGTACGTTCTTTAAGAGAACCTGAGGAGTCTCTTATAGCTTGCTTGCTTGACAGGGGAGCTGATCCGTCAGCGTGTTTGCGAACAGTGTATTATAGGTCACACTGAGAAGGGTATAATACCTGGAGTGTGGCTTGGTTCCTCCGTCGCAAACACCCCTTCATTTGCCTCTGTTGTACAGGTGGGAGAGGTTAAGGGTGATTGGTGCACGCAGCAGCTGCCTTCGGCGGCTACCATTTTTCTGCCCCAGCAAAACAGGGGCGCTGATCACAAATCAAATCACTGTGCCTCAGCCAGTACTGGCGAGGGCAGTTCGACCTCAACGACATCTGCGCTGTGCACGCAACGAGAGCACCCCTTCCCTCCAAGCCCTAGCAGGGGAAACGCGTTGTGGCGTCCCCTGTTAGGCCACAGCTGCTTAGGAGCGCTGTGTTCTCTTGTCTTCTTCACAGGAGGGCCATTAGGGCCTGAGTGAACTTCGACAGCAGCACCCAGTAGCGTGTGTAGGGGTTAGGGTCAGCAGGCCTGGCAGGAGGAGAGTGCAAGTGATGAGTGCTCACCCTGCCTTCGAAGGCCGGTGCTGGCGTTAGTGAGTGTAGTGTAGTGGTGTCTCCTGTCCCGCGTGCTTTTCCTCGTGGGCAGGGGAGTGCGTTAGCTTTTGGCCTGTAGCAAAAATGGGCGTTTTGTATGCCCTTAGCACACTTAGCCACCCCTCCCCACTTAGTAGGTAGGGCTTTTGCCGTCTTACCCCAAGGATAGGCGCCAGCACAGAAATTGGGCGCCATAGGAGTGGTAATAGTACCTGATTAGGACCTTCGGTCCGACGTCAGCGAAGCCCGGTCTCCGGGAGCCACGCTGGGGAGAGAAGTGAGACACACACAGACATACGTAGCACACTTAGGGGTATGGTAAACCCTGTAAGGAAGGGTAGAACCCCATGGGTCTGGACCAGTCAGGGGTCCTAACTGTGGGCTCGCTTGTCCCCAAGGAGGGAAGACACACCTTGCCTCATAACACCTTTGCTTGTCATTCCCCCCTGGTGTAGTAAGCCACCGTTCTTCGTTGGCTCTCCAAGGTCATTACATTAGGGCAGTACCCATGCAACACATGGTCAACAAGGCACACACTCGCGGGGTGGCTGCAATCATGATAAGCGGCCACCTGGTCCACGCTGGAAACCATAGGCATGGGTCTGCAGGGCACAGACAGGGTCAGTGCAGTGCTCAGTAAGCAGTAGTCTGTGAGAAACCAAAGGCCTTCGGCCAGGGAGTGGTTGTCACGGGGGGCTAAGGGTCCTGTCCTGCGATGCAATGCGGGGCAACTGTGACAACTGCTCTTACACCCATACACAGGCACGTCTGCAGAAGAGTGCTCACTGCACCTGTCAGTAGACTGACACAGGGCAATTAGTTTCGCTTCTTACGCTGGGACATAGTCTCAGCACGGGTTAGGAGCTGCCCCTCGTTGTTCTCAACGAGGTAAGTGCGGAAGATGGGGTTGATACTCCCATCTGGTTGTATGAAGGCTGACATAGGCTCCCAAGTCGCCTCAGACAACCCATAGCCATCCCACAGGGTAAGGAATTTCCAGCCCTGTTTATACTCGTGGCGAGCAATACCTGCAACCACGTAGTAACCATCGACTGCCATCTCATCGGCAGTCATCTCTTCGAGTTCGTCTGCCTCCTCTGGACTGGCAGCGTTCTCTAGGTCTATACGTTCAATCTCACTGTCGCTGAGGCGCCACTCATCCCAAGACAAGTCGTCAGGGGAGTGATAGTGCCTCAACTGCTTAGGTGCACACAGCAGTTCACCACCTAGACGTGGACTGCACCTGGCATGGATCCTGGATCCATCTATCCTGATGATACGATAGTGTCCAAAGTAAGGGTCCTGTAGGCAGTTACGTGGCCAGGAGGGTAGGCGTGAATGGTGTACCAAAACAAGGTCACCAACCTTGAAGCTGGCAGGTCGCCGTAGGCGGTTCCGTCGGCTCTGTTCACGGTCACGAATGTGTCTCAGGTTAGTACCAGCCTGGTTAGCCAGAGACTGCTTGTGTTCCAGCCAATCTCCCACAGGGCTCTTGAAGTCCTCAGGGAAAGGGGTTTTGAAGAACCATGCAGGTTGTCCTCCATGGAACAGTTCGTGGGGGGTGAAACCCGTAGAAGAGCTCCGCTGTGAGTTCATGGACAGAACTGCCCAGGGCACTAGGCGTACCCAGTCCTTGGTGCGCTCCTGTTTCATCAGGATTCTTAAGTTTTGCTCCACTACACGGTTCTGTCTCTCACAGAGAGGGTTAGACGTGTGAGTATAGGGCACACCTGTGGTTACCTCCACGTTGAGGGCATTTAGCACTCGTTTGTACCACCCAGTGTCATTGCGGATGCGTACATCTTCATCAGAGTGCACCTGTTTAGGTGCTCCATAGGGTTCGAACCATTGTTCGACCAACATTTTTACAGTCTGCTCACCTGTGATTTTCTTATTGCAAGGGAACACACGGGTGAAGCGAGATAGACCACAGGTGACCACGAGGCAACTATCATAGCCGCCAAAGCGTGGTAGGCCGTGGATGTAATCCGCGTAGAGTAGAGAGTTAGCACAATAGGGTATGGGTAAGCTGGAGATCAGAGCCCTATCCCTACTGTCGCTCTGCTTGCTGGCATGACAGCCACAAGCACCCACAATGGTCTGCATACGCGACCTCAGTTCAGTCAGGGTTAGACTAGAGTAGAAACACTCACGGAAGAAATCCACTGAGCGATTAGCGCCAGTGTGACCAGAACTGAGATGGGACCACTGTAGGCACCCATCCAGTCGTGCCTCAGGCACCACAATTCGGTCCTCGTAGAAGAGGTACTGATTGTTTTTATACCACTGGTGCCCGTCAATGACACGGGGTTCGAGACCAGTGCTGAGGGTTTGGAGAATTTCTTCATACTCTGACTGATAGTCGGTTAGACTCCAACCCTCCAGGATTCCAGCAGTGCGCATGGACAGGTCAAGCTGGACATCCATACGCTGCAAAGCCTCTTTGGCGAGCGCCTCAGAGCTCTCACCAATAAGCGCATCGAAGTTGTTGCGCGATATATAGTCAGACAGTTCATTCTTAATCCCGGGGATATGATGCACTGTCAGCCTGAACTGGCTCAGGTAAGTCCACCACCGTTTTAGCTTTGCTTTTTCCGGTGGTGGGCCCTTCTGAAAAGACTTCACAGGCTCCTGGTCACACAGCCAGACAATAGGGTTAGATCCCAGGAGTCGGGATTGTGACGATAGCACCAACATACCGGCCAGGAGTTCCTGGTCATAGGTGCTGTAGTTGGAACGCGCTTGGTTCCATTTCCAATTCCAGTGTCCCAGTGGCACCAGTCGCCACTCACTGGTAGGATAGTCATGTTTCAACGAACCATCACGGTTCAGTCCAGTAGTACGATAATGGCAGTGGGTTAGTTCAGCGGGGTTAAGCTCCTGCCATTGGTAGATCGTACCTCCCCCCCCTACATCACTGGCATCAGTGATCAGGACTATCTCGCCCTCAGGGCGGGGCACTCCCAGGCAGTTGGAGGAGGCAATCTTCTTCTTCAACTCCTGGAAACACTCTTCCTCTCTGGAGGTCCACCTCCAGGGAGTAGTTTTCTTGATCAGGCCAGTGAGGGGTGCAGAGGAGTAAGTAAAATTGTGGATGTGACGCCGATAGAAATTACAGGCGCCCACAAAACTCCTCACATCGTGTAGACCCTTCTTAGGGTCATCGCGAATCTGCATGTCCTGTAGGGGCTGCATCTTAGACGCGGCTGGTTTCCACCAGCCATACCCCACGTCGAAACCCAAATACTCCATCTCCTCTTTCATAAACTCACATTTTTTCGAGTTTGATTCGGAGATGGTTTTCTTGACAGACAGTGAAAAATTCACGGAGGAGAAGGACATGGTCCTCTTTGGTATTAGTACCCAAACTCACGTCGTCGATGTGAGCCTCCATTTCTGCACCCCGAGAAATCAACTCTTGTACTAGAGGCCTGCGCCTCAGTATGTACAAAATTTTGTTCATAAGCTCCTGGAAGAGCGCTGGGGCATTAGCCACCCCAAAAGGCATAACCTTCCACTTGAAGACACGACCCTTAGGGGTTATAAAGGCAAGCAGCTCCTGAGCTGCGGCGGTTAGGTCAACCTGCCAGAAACCAGAGCGTTTGTCCATTTTGGTCTTATACCTGCATTTGGCAATACGCTCCAGGGTGTTTTCCATGTTAGGAATACTCCCTGAGTGGTTCTGGGTTTTCTGGTTGACCTCACCATAGTCTACAACAAGACGTAGGGCAGTCGACCCTGGTTTAGCAAGAAGGAAACAGGGACTGCAGTGATGGGGATAGTCCCTGTGTTTATACTCTTCAACGAGGCCAGCATCAATGCATTCTTGGATCTGGCGTTCGATTTCTTCAACCTGTTCCTGTGGAGCGGGATAGGGACGACGCCTCACTCGCGTCTTTTCGAATTCTGGTTTCGATTTCAAGTCCATCTGGACCAGTTTTTTACAAGAAAGGGGAGGCGGCAAGGCGCCGAACACCTCCTCATAGGTCATCAGCAGTTTCTTCAGGCGGGGGTCAAGGTTAAGACTCTCGAGTTTCTGAAGGAAATCCTCCTCAGCATGGAGGTTGCTTTTTCCATGTTCTTTCTTTTTATGCCGATCAGCAGTTTCGGCAGGTACAGTACCATCGTCCCACTCAGGGGGACATTGCTGCCCATAGTGCAGATAATACACTAGAGGTATCTCAGGATCAGGCAGCGTATAGGACTCATCGTCCTCCTCAGACCAGATGGAGTATTTCCAGGTGTGTCTGAGGTATTGCAGCCGCTCTTGGCGCTCAATACCTTCGGCCTTCAGGTACAACAGCCGTCGGAGTTCTTGAGTGTCATGCTCAGTCAATGGCATGTTATTAGCAGCAGGCCGTGCCAGAGCATCAGCACTCCGGGCCACAGGTTCACCTGTGTGCACAGGCTGCATGTGTAGCACTGGTTTCCCAACAGAGGAAGCGGGTTCAGAGGTTGACTCTAGATCTACCTCCTCTAGCAACAGCTGGGCCAGGAAAGCACTATGTTTTAGGTCAACACAGCTGGGATCAACAGAGGGAATAGTGCTGGCGATCTCAGACAGTTGGTCGTCCGCATCCTCTTTTACAGCTGCAGGTTCCAGATAGTCATCAGGAGACTCACACCCTGTAAGTGTGGCAGATAGGTGCTCAGGAGATCGATTTTTGAGATCATAAAGGGTCAGGCCACGATTTTCGGCCATGACCTCTTTTAGTAGCACCTGGTCTAGGTCACACAGGGGTACAGGATTGAGAGATCCATCGATGATGGACAGGAAACTGGCCCACTCAGGGGCCTGCATAGCTGTGTCTGAGTCCTCAGGCACATAGATGGGGCCGTCGGGGAGTTGCACTCTTCCCACGGTCATTCGGTCAAGCATACGGCGCCAGTAAGCATGTTCACCAGAGCAACCCCAGTCAGGGGTGCACATAACAACCCTTCCTCCCTCATAAGCGATCTTGGTTAGAACCTTCGCGAGCAGGGAGAAGGGAGGGTTAGCATACGCTAGGCCCATTGCTTTCCAGAAGAAACGGAAAGCATTGTTCATTTGTTTCGAGCAGTACAACTGCATGATGTGCTGTTGTTGGCTCGCAAACAATTCCACCTGGATCTCATCCAGGTTTACCTGAAGGGCCGCCAGTCCATTTTCGAGAACATGACGGGCCAATTGGTAGTTTTCAGTACGATAGTTCGTCTTGGCTGCGTAGCGCAGCCCAGACTCTTTTCGTCCTGACAGCTCCAAAGGTACGGAGAATAGCCCACTGCCAAAGTCGCAGTGCAAAGAGTAAGGACGCTGTAGGGACAGCATTTTTACCTGGGGGTTTCTTCTTAGAAAGTCGGTGCCAATGACGATGTCAAAGGCGTCAGTGTCCAACACTCTGCAGTGTTGGGTCACGGTTTCGTCGCCCAGACATATGGTCACATCGACCCCCCCCAAGGAATGGATGGTACGCCCATCCCCTACTCTTATGGCCACGGTCTTAGTTTTCCTGAAAGTTTTAAGCACGCGCCGGGCCACTATGGAAAGTGTTGCACCGGTATCAAGCACTGCTCGAAAAACCTGATCCCCGATTTTCACGAGGATCCAGAAAACCAAGTCCTCCTCTTCGGAGCCGGCCCCCTATTCCTCATCAGGGAATTTCACATCCACCCCTGCAGCCATGAGGGACTTGGCCATCCAGGCCAAGCGCCTCTTCTTAGAATTATTCCCCTCAGGGGTAGCGTTATCCCCTTGGGGGCGCTTCTGGGGGACACCTGCGGCAGGAGCGGGTGTAGCAGCAGGAGTAGGTGTAGCAACGGGCGCTGATGAGCGCCTTTGGGGGTTAAGGGGTCCAGTTTTGCCACCCCCCTTGCCACCTCCTTTACCTTTATCCCCATTCGGGGGATTTCTGGCGGGCGTCTGGGTCTTCTGGCGCTCCGCCTCCTGACGCTTGAGTTTGTCACTCTCGCGTTTCTTGATGTGGCATTCGTCCTCGTAGTGACGACGTTTGCCACAGTAACCACAGGTGATGGTACACCTGAAATGGGCCTGATGGGTCACCTGTTTCCCATCTTTGGTGTGCTGGTGACGTTTCATCTGCAGCATGCAGCCACTGCGGAGATCGCAGTCAGAGGCATGACAAGGTCCCCCCTTGTCATTGACAGGTCGGCAGTAGAACAGGGCGGGTGTGCCTGCATCAGGTTGAACCTCGTTCATGGCACGTAGGTTGCCCCTCCCTTTACCACCTCCCTGGTTGGTGTTAGTGGGATTTTTATGCCCCTTCCCTTCGCCACGTTCGGGGGTAGGGGTACCACCTCGTCCCAAATGCTTCTTGAGGAATTTCTCCATGTGGGAGTCATTCTCTCTCTGAAGAGCTAGCTCAATCAAGAGATCCACCAGTGCATCGTACGAGTGGGTCCTGCTCTTCCTCTCAGAGGTGGAGCGGCAATCATCCCACGTACGCTGGGGGATCTTACTCATGAGCCACAGGTGGGGCTCAGTGGCTCCGTAGGAGCCCACGTTCATCCTCGAAAATAAGTACTCCAAGTCGCACACATACTCAGAAATTCGCGCAGCGGATGGAAACTCAGGGAGCATAGGTAGCTCCTCGATCTGTGTGCGTACGCTGAGGTCAGTCTCATAGACTGGGAATGTTTTCTCTAACCTCAGGAGTACCTCTGCCCAGGTAGAACAGGTTTTCACAATCTGTTTGACCGGTTTTTGCAAAAAATTCTTTTTGCATGAGCGTTTTAGCAGCGAACATTTGGTGGCCACATCCACATGGGATTGGCCAGTCAACAAAAAGAACTCTGCAAATTCTTCTGCCCATTCAGGCAGATTTTTGGGGTCGGACTCCGGCAGTTCCAGCTGGATGTTCGCCTGGGCAATTGGTCTGCCCGTCTTCCCACCCCCCGGAGTTAGGCCTGAAGGCGACACGCCGGCAAGAGGGGCCAGGGCTGACAGCCCTCTTCTCTCACTCTCTGTGACAGGCACGTCCTGTAGATCAGCCATAGGCACAGTCCTGGCACGGGGGTGAAAGGGGCTGGGGCTGGTGACCTTAGGCAACAGCCTTGAGACCCTTGATCTCTTGAGATCCTCGGCCAGGGTACTCAGTCCTGGAGAGAGAGAGGGCAACTCTGGCTTGGGTAAGGGTTCTGCAATACCCAGTTTAGCCTTAATGGCCTCCGATAAGGCCGTCACATCTGGATCTTCTGATCCAGACAGGAGTTTGGCCAACAGCTCGGCCGTATGATCTAGGGCACCGTAGGTTGGCCTTGGATGATGTTGTTCTTCGACTCGAGTAGGGCCCACTTCGGGAGCCCTTGGGGTTGGATACTCAGGTCTTAGTCGTCTTGGCAGGGATGCAGTGGACGGAGGACCAGAGTGTGCGTAGGACCCTAGATCTGTACGTGGTCTGGATCCATGTACAGCCAATGGCTCCTCTCCATCTTCCCCACGGATGGATTTATAGTACTCCTCATGCATGATGTACTCATCCATCTTCTTCTTCAGCTCCTCATAATCCTCAGGTCCTTCAATGGCAGTTGAGGATGAAGCTGGACAATTGGATCTTGATACTGAAGCAGCCACACGTCTGTGGAGGTGACTGAAGCTGTCTCCACGGTGTGCTGCTAAGGCCTCGGTGGTAAGGCCTTTATTCTCTTCCGCTCTTCTGCGTTCTGGATCTCCTTGGGACCCAGATGCGTCACTGAGATGATGTGGAGCTCGGTAAGGTGGTTCACTCATTGGGTGGGCCATGCTGCCCATTTGCACTTGGGCAGTTCGGATGGGCCAGGTCCTGACGCTTGGCGTGGACATTGTGAACTTGTTGTTGAGCTTTTGTGCTGCACTTCTTCTCAGGGTCGGTTCAAAAGGTTACAAGGGACTGCCTCTGCTACCAGAAAGATGTCCTTGAATTTTGCCCTAGATATTTTGATGTAGTCCTGCAGGTTTTGTAGTTGAAAACCCCAAACAAAGCAGCAAGTAGAGCAAGGACAGGATGTGGATCGAATCAATGATTGGTTTTGGAATCCAGTGTAACACAGAAGGGCTGCAGATAGACAAAGCAGGTTTATGCACATAGATTCAATCACAAATGGATAATACAAAAGGTTTTATATGAAAATTGGTCTGACTCTTGCCTCAGAGGTTGCAATAGGCACTTCATGTGCACTCTTTTGGGTGAAATGGTGCTGGTCAGGACTGAGGGGCATGGATGTCAGGACCACACAGAAAATCACTTGGCCTAGCAACTGAATTCAGAAACAGTTACAATGTAGGATCACAATAAGTGGTAGAAACAATTGAGTATAGGGGTCTTGGGGTGGGAGACCACTAGGCTTAACCTCCAAGGCCAACAAGCATGAAATGCCTGATTTATTTTGGTATGTCCTCCATGAAGGAAGGTACCTCCGCTCAGTTGAGTGGTAGGGGTGAACTTCATGGGGGGGGCTAGGGTCACAACCCTAGTTACTTTGAGAAAGTGTACTTTAGGCAACAAAAGAGAGATAAAAACACTTAAGTTTGTCTTAGCATCAACAAAAGGGTTTTAAGGGGGGCTTAGCCTGGATCAAGCCCTCCAAGAAAGACATGGCAGTGACTTTTTCTTACACCGGCTGTCCCTCTCGATGGACGTAGGGTTTTATGGTGTCTCGATTGAAAACTCGCAACCCATCGAAGGGGGCAGGGATGTCCAGTTTGACATTCCCGCCCTTGTTCAGTACCTCGAGTATTTTGTAAGGGCCGCACCAGACAACATCGAGTTTTCCTTTATGTCGATATTCCGGCACCAACACCCACCATCGTTCACCGACTTCAGGCACTCGAACGTGTCGGTCCAATTGCAGGACCACATGCATCTGGCGTCGACGTTCCTCGGCAAGCATTGCACGCACAGAATCGAAGGTAGGTTCCGCTCGCTGCATGTAATCATTCACGGTCGATGGTTCATGTGCATGAGAAGTCATTCGGGGAAAATCCAATGGAAAATGGGGTGTTCGTCCTTCATCTATCTCGAACGGGGATAGTCGAAGACTATTGGATGTCAGGTTGTTGAACTGGATTTCGGCGAACAGGAGGTCGACATCCCACTCGTTGTTGCCGAAGATGCCGTGTGTACGCAGGCGCTGGAGGATGGACTGATTGCTGCGCTCCGCCAGGCCATTGTCTCGAGGGCGGTTGGCCACCGTGTGATGCATCTCAATCTTGAAGCGCTGGGCCAACTCCTTCCACGCCTGAGACTCGAACAGCTTGTCTCGGTCAGAAACAATTTGTCGAGGGCATCCTTTCAACCGAATCACCTCACGTAGGAACACATAGATAAGGTCGTCGGCTGTCATATCCTTGCGACAAGGGATGAACATTCCACGCTTGGAGAATCGGTCGACTACAGTCATGATGGCGTCATGGCCCCTTGTGGTCGGCGGCAATCCCGAAACCCAATCGATGGACACAGTGTGCCATTTGGTGTCGGGCACCGGCAATGGTCTTGGCACTCTGGCGGTGTCGACTCGTCTTGATTTCGCCGCTTGACAGACATCGCAACTCAGTATGTATCGCTCGACGTAGTGTCGAAGGTGTGAACATACGTAGTTGCGCTTAATCAGGGCCATGGTTCGAAGGACTCCTGAGTGGCCATAGAACTCCGACTCGTGATACATAGCCACAATCGACGTAACCAGCGTTCGGGGGACAAGCACACGTTTGCCCATCGTCGACAAATGGAAGAATTTGCCATCATCGAAGGACAACTTGGCATCTCGAAGCTGGTGTCGTGCCGCAGGGCTTCGAATCGCGACTTCGTAGATGTGCTTCGTCCGTGGGTCCTCTCGATAGGCTGCCGCCCACACAGCAGTCGAAGTCAAGTCTTTGCACTGATAATGTCGATGTACTCGGCGGTGTGTACCCTTAAGACTCGAAGGGTACGGCGTGTTCGACCCAACCTTCGGCAAGGGGACTGATTGCAACGTGCCGTCACGGTGACGTCGACAGCGAATCAGTTCCGCCATGGTCGGAGCGTATCGAAGCTCATTGCCAAAGGTTACTCGAAGAGGGCGATCAATGCTTACATCGGGGAGGTCGTGGGTGTCGGTAGACGTGTCTGGCTCATTGCCAGCCTCATCGAGATGCATGTCTTGTTGGTGTGAATTCTCAGCCATGATCTCGTCGGATGGTGCTGGTTCCAGTCCCAGGTCCTCTGGCTCAGCAGTTGTCGCGCTCGACGGTAGCAGCTCCAGGTCCTCCGGTTCGACAGCGGGTTCAGTGTCGGATTGGGGGGCTGGTTCCGCAAGCTCATCTGCGTCAAGATCCTTCCCCACGGAACGTCCGCTTCGTAGTGAAACGTACAGGTGGTCGTACGGCTGGGGCCACACCTCGTCATGAGAGAATGAGTCTTCGAGTACATGTAGGAACTCATCGACAGGTTCTCCTTCCGGTGAAGCCCAATCTTCGACCAGGGGAATTGCGAAAGCCCGTGTACGTGTGGCATTTTCGATATCCATCAACTGCCGCGAAGTTAGACGGGAGCAGGCGTCTGCCGCAGGGTTCTCGAGGCCCGGCACGTACCACAACGTCAGGTTGTATTCCTCGAGGAATTGGGACCATCGTGCTTGCCGTGGTGTCAGCGGTCGAGGACAGGTCTTGAGATATCGAAGACTTTCGTGGTCAGTGTGCACGTGCACCTGCTGCGGTTCTCGAAATAGGTGAAACCATTGTTTCAAGGCTAATACGATGGCCAACAACTCCTGTTCTCGAATCGGGTATCGAGTTTCGGCAGGCTGCATTTTCCGCGACATGAAGGCAATAGGTCGAAGATGTCCCTTGTACTTCCCATGCGCACATCGTTGCGCCAGCGTAGCATCCACGCAGTCTTTCGAAGCGTCTGTGTACAGGTGATACGGCTGTCGGGGGTCGATAGCACTGAGATGTGTCGCACTGATCATCGCCTGCTTCAGCTTGTCGAAGGAAGCCTGGTGGACGGCTGTCCATTCCCACTCGAAGTCTGCCTTAAACATTGCAGTCAGAGGGGCTGCGACAGCTTGGAACCCTTCGACAAACTGCTGGTAAAATCCACACAATCCAATGAACTGTCGAACTTCATGAACCGTAGTTGGCGGAGGCCAACCTCGAATGACCTTATACTTTTCGGGGTCCATGTGTACTCCATCTTGGTCGATGATGTATCCACAGAAGGGTACTCGACTCTGAAAGAATGTGGATTTATCGATGCAGGGAAAGAGCTGGTGTTTACGGAGTAGTTCATGTACCAGGTCGAGGTGTCGTTGGTGTTCGTCCGCATCCTTCGAGAAGACGAGGATGTCGTCAATGTACACCCATACAAAGATCCCCAAGTGGTCTCGAAGGACATCGTTCACGACGTTTTGGAACGTCGATGGCGCATTACAGAGGCCAAAGGGCATAACAACCCACTCGAAGGCGCCAAATTGTGTGTTGAAGGCGGTTTTCCGATATCTTCGTCTGGAATTCGGATCTGGTGGAACCCACTAACAAGGTCAATCTTTGAGAATACGGTGGAACCCCCCAGTGTACTCAAAATGGATTGGATCGATGGCAAGGGATACCGATCTCGTACAGTTCGCGTATTCAAGGCTCGGTAGTCGACGCACATACGCCATTTACCATTCGCTTTCTTCACCAGTAGGCAACCCGCTCCGTATGGACTCGAGGATGGTCTGATGCGACCAGATCGATGCAACTTGTCCAATTGTCGTCGAAGTTCATCTAGTTGGCTCGGATCCATTTGGTAAGGGTGTACCCACGGTGGATTGTCTTCCGAATCGAGGCGTATTCGATGATCTCTTCCAGGTCGATACGGAGGTAGGTCTCCATACTCCGCTTTCTCCCGGTCGTAGAGGTCCGCCCACTTGTGTAACCGATTCGGTAGTTTGCGTCGAGCGGGGTCAAGCCCGTCATCATTCCCATCACTGGCTCGCATCTTATACATTTGATCGACCGGCACTGCTGGTCGAGGCATGCAACACAGAAATACTTGATCTCCCGTGAGATCAGATCGATGGATCTCTCTTTTGAGTTTCGGCAACGAAATGTACTCAATCTCCATATCGCTGCACTCCTCATCGGTGATACCATCTTCCGTTTCGGACTCATCGTACATGTCAGTACCGCGCTGAACGTGTGTCGACGAGGGTAGGTCAGGGTGTTCGTTGGCATGTGGGGTAGGATTCCCAACCGGACTCGCTTTCGAGGAACTGGATGAAAGTATCGAAAGAAGGTCCAGCTTCGATGCTGCTTGAAACTGCAGCTGGGTGGAATGTCTTGATTCGCCAAAAGACAACCGGTACGAAATCGAACCATGTTGGATGTCGGCGTATCGCTCCTTCCAGTTGACAGTTGGATTGTAGCTTCGAAGCCATGGTAGTCCAAGCACTACATCCGGCAAAATCTCCAAGACCTTGAAGTGATGACGAAATACAAGCTCTCCAACTCGAACATAAGCTCGCGTGTAGTACCGTACTTCGACTTGGACACCTCCGGCTGTCAAGACATGTCCAGGGTTTCTCAGTTTATAGAGGGGAAGTCGCGCCCTCTTTGCTGTTTGCATCGACATAAAGTCGCTGGTCGCTCCACAGTCGACCAACAGTTCCACGCTGGAGTCAAAGGAGTCTTCACGACATGCGCAAATGCGCCCTCGAACCGTGAACAGAGACACATGCTCAGGTTCGGTTCCTTCGACAGTGACACCTCCAAGCATCGAATTCTTTTCGGGTTTATTGGTGCTGGTGGTGGTGTTCAGCTCTTCTCGAGGACGTCCGCCACCAGGTCTTCGGAATTGTTTTCTAGGCCGTTGTAGGCCTTTCTCTGCTCTTGGAGCGGGATCGAAACCGTCCCTTGCTGTCTCGACTTTGATTTCGTTTCGGTGTGTTCGACCTTGATTCCCGACGTTCTCGTCCTCGGGATGGCGGTCGACCTTTTGGACAGTCACGGGCCAAGTGTCCTTGTTCACCACAATTGTAGCAACGTCTGCTTTCTGGACCATCTTGGCGTCCGCCATGTTGACGTCCGAACCGTTCACCAATGTAGGCATGTAACTCTTCTCGGAGCTTGGCAATTGCATCGAGATTCATCGGCTCTGCCACGGTGGAAGCCGTGGGCGCTGCAGCTGGAGTCGGCATTGGGGTGACGTGTGGCGTTGGCATAGGGTTGGATGGAAACGTGGAAGTCGAAGTGGGTGGGACCATCATAGGCAGGGGCCTCGACACTGCAGGACCCAGGGTGTGATCTGATGTCGTTCTCGATGCGTTCTGTACCTCTTCAAGTTGATACCCAGCCGCAATGTAGGCTTCCGCGATGGTCTCTACCAAGGTATCGAATCCAAATGGATTATTAGAACGCCATCTCGAACGGACTTCAACGATGTACTGCCGACGAACAGCGTCATTTGACAAACCTTCAACAAATCGAGAGCTGACCAGGAAACCCATCTGGAGTTCACTGGTGTTTACCTTCGACTTGATAACGCATGTACGAAATTCTCGAACGTAATCTGCATGTCGGGGGAACTCGCTCTCTTTCACGCTCAACATTCTCGACAAATACACTGGCTCATGGGATATGCAGTCGAAACGCTGGCCTAACACACGCATGAGCTCGAACCAGTCATCCTGTACAACTTTCGTCAGGCTGTGATAGTACTCAGCGGCATCACCATCGAGGAGGAATGATATCGTTGCTGCCTGATCGACGGGTGAGGTGATGTCCGACAAAGTGAAGGCTCGTAGTAAATCTTCTTTCCATGTTCGAAATTCTCCACATCCAAGTTTACCCGTGAACCTCTTGACCAGTTTGTTCAGGCGCTCGACGCGGCGTCCCAAAATCTCCTGCGCAGGAGCACGTTGGACTACGAACTGGGGTAGTGGTTCGAAGGTAGGCTGCTGTGGGAGTAGTTGTTGTGGAGGGTGAGGTTGGTTCGAATTCGAAGAAGACGGTGGTTGTGGTTGTGGAAACTGGATGTTGTTCGGAGGTGGTGGACTCGAAGTTCGTATAAATTCGTTGAGAAGAGCATAACATTGTGACAATTCATGTTCTACGCGTCGAAGTTCGTTTGCAGCAGCTTGAGTTGCATTTTCCGTCGAGGACTGCAAGGTATCGATGCGCTGGCCAGTTGCTGCTGTAACACTTGCTGCTGTTGCCTGCAATACATCGATGCGTTGTTCCAATTCGATAACTTTGGCTTGAGTATCTGCAAGCTTCTGCGAACAGCTGTGGAGATCACGAGAGAGACATGGAAACCACTCGCTTTCTCGACTAGCGATGCGCTCTGCGATGAACTTCTCTAACGAAGTCGAAAATTCGTGATGCAAGGGTGAACCACTTCGAAACAAACTGTCTCTGATGAAATGCAGCATAGCTGCATCGTCGAAGGGCCGCTCCATTGTAGATCGAAGTCCAAATCAAGTTGACGGCGTTGCGGCGTCGAAGATTGATCTCGAAGATTGATCTCGAATCCTCCCCGCCACCTAGCTGGCTACCACTTGTTGTGGTTTGTTTCTTGGGAACTCGACTGTGCCTCTTTGTTTCTCGAAAATCCCTAAATACCACAAACCTCTTCTGCGCAGGATCTTGAGACGGGGCACCAATAATAACACAATCTCGAAGACATAAACCCTGTTCAAAGATCGAAGTATCTTACAGCGCTCATTCACAGTTGGCATTCGATGCTTCTTAATTATTCACAGACTGCAGTGCGATTGCGACTGCGACTTGCGACTTGCGCGCTGCTGCGCTGCTGCTGTTCGAAGCCATAACACGAGGTGGAACCCCTACCCCCGAACGTGGCGAAGGGAAGGGGCATAAAAATCCCACTAACACCAACCAGGGAGGTGGTAAAGGGAGGGGTAACCTACGTGCCATGAATGAGGTTAAACCTGATGCACGTACACCCCCCCTGTTCTACTGCAAACCTGTCAATGACAAGGGGGGACCTTGTCATGCCTCTCACTGCGATCTCTGCAGTGGTTGTATGCTGCAGATGAAACGTCAGCAGCATACCAAAGATGGGAAAACTGTGACCCATCAGGACCATTTCAGGTGTACCATCACCTGTGGTTACTGTGGCAAATGTCGTCACTACGAGGACGAATGCCACATCAAGAAATGCGAGAGTGACAAACTCAAGCGTCAAGAGGCGGAACGCCAGAAGACCCAAACGCCCGCCAGAAATCCCCTGAATGGGGATAAGGGTGGTAAAGGAGGTGGCAAGAGGGTGGCAAAAATGGACCCCCTAACCCCCAGAGGCGCTCATCAGCGCCTGTTGCTACACCCACTCCTGCTGCTACACCCGCTCCTGCCGCAGGTGACCCCAAGAAGCGCCCCCAAGGGGATAACGCTACCCCTGAGGGGAATAATTCCAAGAAGAGGCGCTTGGCCTGGATGGCCAAGTCCCTCATTGCTGCAGGGGTGGATGTGAAGTTCTCTGATGAGGAGTAGGGGGGCGGCTCCGAACAGGAGGACTTGGTTTTCTGGATCCTCGTGAAAATCGGGGATCAGGTTTTTCGAGCGGTGCTTGATACCGGTGCAACACTTTCCATAGTGGCCCGGCGCCTGCTAAAGACTTTCAAGAAAACTAACAGCGTGGCCATAAGAGTAGAGGATGGGCGTACCATCCATTCCTTGGGGGGGGTCGATGTGACTATATGTCTGGGCGACGAAACCGTGACCCAACAGTGCAGAGTGTTGGACACTGACGCCTTTGACATCGTCATTGGCACCGACTTCCTACAAAGAAACCCCCAGGGTAAAAATGCTGTCCCTACAGCGTCCTTACTCTTTGCACTGCGACTTTGGCAGTGGGCTATTCTCCGTACCTTTGGAGCTGTCAGGACGAAAAGACTCTGGGCTGCGCTACGCATCCAAGACGAACTATTGTACTGAAAACTACCAATTGGCCCGTCACGTTCTTGAAAATGGACTGGCGGCCCTTCAGGTAAACCTGGATGAGATCCAGGTGGAATTGTTTGCGAGCCAACAACAGCACATCATGCAGTTGTACTGCTCGAAACAACTGAACAATGCTTTCCGTTTCTTCTGGAAAGCAATGGGCCTAGCGTATGCTAACCCTCCCTTCTCCCTGCTCGCGAAGGTTCTAACCAAAATCACTTATGAGGGAGGAAGGGTGGTTATGTGCACCCCTGACTGGGGCTGCTCTGGTGAACATGCTTACTGGCGCCGTATGCTAGATCGGATGACCGTGGGAAGAGTGCAACTCCCCGACGGCCCCATCTATGTGCCTGAGGACTCAGACACAGCCATGCAGGCCCCTGAGTGGGCCAGTTTCCTGTCCATCATCGATGGATCTCTCAATCCTGTACCCTTGTGTGACCTAGACCAGGTGCTACTGAAAGAGGTCATGGCCAAAAATCGTGGCCTGACCCTTTATGATCTCAAAAATCGATCTCCTGAGCACCTATCTGCCACACTTACAGGGTGTGAGTCTCCCGATGACTATCTGGAACCTGCAGCTGTAAAAGAGGATGCTGACGACCAACTGTCTGAGATCGCCAGCACTATTCCTTCTGTTGATCCCAGCTGTGTTGACCTAAAACATAGTGCCTTCCTAGCCCAGCTGTTGCTAGAGGAGGTAGATCTAGAGTCAACCTCTGAACCCGCTTCCCCAGTTGGGAAGCCAGTGCTACACATGCAGCCTATGCACACAGGTGAACCCGTGGCCCGGAGTGCTGATGCTCTGGCGCGGCCTGCTGCTAATAACATGCCATTGTCTGAGCATGACACTCAGGAACTCCGGCGGCTGTTGTACCTGAAGGCCGAAGGTATTGAGCGCCAAGAGCGGCTGCAATACCTCAGACAGACCTGGAAATCCTCCATCTGGTCTGAGGAGGACGATGAGTCCTATACGCTGCCTGATCCTGAGATACCTCTAGTGTATTCTCTGCACTATGCGCAGCAATGTCCCCCTGAGTGGGACGATGGTTCTGTGCCTGCCGAAACTGCTGATCGGCAGAAAAAGAAAGAACATGGAAAAAGCAACCTCCATGCTGAGGAGGATTTCCTTCAGAAACTCGAGAGTCTTAACCTTGACCCCCGCCTGAAGAAACTGCTTATAACCTATGAGGAGGTGTTCGGCGCCTTGCCGCCTCCCCTTTCTTGTAAAAAACTGGGCCAGATAGACTTGAAATTGAAACCAGAATTTGAAAAGATGCAAGTGAGGCGTCGTCCCTATCCCGCTCCACAGGAACAGGTTGAAGAAATCGAGCGCCAGATCCAGGAATGCATTGATGCTGGCCTCGTTGAAGAGTATAAGCACGGGGACTATCCCCATCACTGCAGTCCCTGTTTCCTTGTTGCCAAACCAGGGTCGACTGCCCTACGTCTGGTTGTAGACTATGGTGAGGTCAACAAGAAAACCCAGAACCACTCAGGGAGTATTCCTAACATGGAAAACACCCTGGAGCGTATTGCCAAATGCAGGTATAAGACCAAAATGGACAAACGCTCTGGTTTCTGGCAGGTGGACCTAACCGCCGCAGCTCAGGAGCTGTTTGCCTTTATAACCCCTAAGGGTCGTGTCTTCAAGTGGAAGGTTATGCCTTTCGGGGTGGCTAATGCCCCAGCGCTCTTCCAGGAGCTTATGAACAAAATTTTGTACATACTGAGGCGCAGGCCTCTAGTGCACGAGTTGATTTCTCGGGGTGCAGAAATGGAGGCTCACATCGACGACGTGAGTTTGGGTACTAATACTAAAGAGGACCATGTCCTTCTCCCCCGTGAACTTTTCACTGTCTGTCAAGAAAACCATCTCCGAATCAAACTCGAAAAATGTGAGTTTATGAAAGAGGAGATGGAGTATTTGGGTTTCGACGTGGGGTATGGCTGGTGGAAACCAGCCGCGTCTAAGATGCAGCCCCTACAGGACATGCAGATTCGCGATGACCCTAAGAAGGGCCTACACGATGTGAGGAGTTTTGTGGGCGCCTGTAATTTCTATCGGCGTCACATCCACAATTTTACTTACTCCTCTGCACCCCTCACTGACCTAATCAAGAAAACTACTCCCTGGAGGTGGACCTCCAGAGAGGAAGAGTGTTTCCAGGAGTTGAAGAAGAAGATTGCCTCCTCCAACTGCCTTGGAGTGCTCCGCCCTGAGGACGAGATAGTCCTGATCACTGATGCCAGTGATGTAGGGGGGGGTGGTACGATCTACCAATGGCAAGAGCTTAACCCCGCTGAACTAACCCACTGCCATTATCGTACTACTGGACTGAACCGTGATGGTTCGTTGAAACATGACTATCCTACCAGTGAGTGGCGACTGGTGCCACTGGGACACTGGAATTGGAAATGGAACCAAGCGTGTTCCAACTACAGCACCTATGACCAGGAACTCCTGGCCGGTATGTTGGTGCTATCGTCACAATCCCGACTCCTGGGATCTAACCCTATTGTCTGGCTGTGTGACCAGGAGCCTGTGAAGTCTTTTCAGAAGGGCCCACCACCAGAGAAAGCAAAGCTAAAACGGTGGTGGACTTACCTGAGCCAGTTCAGGCTGACAGTGCATCATATCCCCGGGATAAAGAATGAACTGTCAGACTATATATCGCGCAACAACTTCAATGCGCTTATTGGTGAGAGCTCTGAGGCGCTCGCCAGAGAGGCTTTCCAGCGTATGGATGTCCAGCTTGACCTGTCCATGCGCACTGCTGGAATCCTGGAGGGTTGGAGTCCAACGGACTATCAGTCAGAGTATGAAGAAATTCTCCAAACCCTCAGCACTGGTCTCGAACCCCGTGTCATTGACGGGCACCAGTGGTATAAAAACAATCAGTACCTCTTCTACGAGGACCGAATTTTGGTGCCTGAGGCACGACTGGATGGGTGCCTACAGTGGTCCCATCTCAGTTCTGGTCACACCGGCGCTAATCGCTCAGTGGACTTCTTCCGTGAGTGTTTCTACTCTAGTCTAACCCTGACTGAACTGAGGTCGCGTATGCAGACCATTGTGGATGCTTGTGGCTGTCATGCCAGCAAGCAGAGCGACAGTAGGGATAGGGGCCTGATCTCCAGCTTACCCATACCCTATTGTGCTAACTCACTTCTCTACGTGGATTTCATCAACGGCCTACCACGCTTTGGCGGCTATGATAGTTGCCTCGTGGTCACCTGTGGTCTATCTCGCTTCGGGCGTGTGTTCCCTTGCAATAAGAAAATCACAGGTGAGCAGACTGTGAAAATGTTGGTCGAACAATGGTTCGAACCCTATGGAGCACCTAAGCAGGTGCACTCTGATGAGGATGTACGCATCCGCAGTGACACTGGGTGGTACAAACGAGTGCTAAATGCCCTCAACGTGGAGGTAACCACAGGTGTGCCCTATACCCACACGTCTAACCCTCTCTGTGAGAGACAGAACCGTGTGGTGGAGCAAAACTTAAGAATCCTGATCAAACAGGAGCGCACCAAGGACTGGGTACGCCTAGTGCCCTGGGCAGTGCTGACCATGAACTCACAGCGGAGCTCTTCTACGGGTTTCACCCCCCACGAACTGTTCCATGGAGGACGACCTGCTTGGTTCTTCAAAACCCCCTTTCCTGAGGACTTCAAGAGCCCTGTGGGAGATTGGCTGGAACACAAGCAGTCTCTGGCTAACCAGGCTGGTACTAACCTGAGACACATTCGTGACCGTGAACAGAGCCGACGGAACCGCCTACGGCGACCTGCCAGCTTCAAGGTTGGTGACCTTGTTTTGGTACACCATTCACGCCTACCCTCCTGGCCACGTAACTGCCTACAGGACCCTTACTTTGGACCCTATCGTATCATCAGGATAGATGGATCCAGGATTCAGGTCAGGTGCAGTCCACGTCTAGGTGGTGAACTGCTGTGTGCACCTAAGCAGTTGAGGCACTATCACTCCCCTGACGACTTGTCTTGGGATGAGTGGCGCCTCAGCGACAGTGAGGTTGAACGTATAGTCCTAGAGAATGCTGCCAGTCCAGAGGAGGCAGACGAACTCGAAGAAATGACTGCCGATGAGATGGCAGTCGATGGTTACTACGTGGTTGCAGGTATTGCTCGCCACGAGTATAAACAGGGCTGGAAATTCCTTACCCTGTGGGATGGCTATGGGTTGTCTGAGGCGACCTGGGAACCTATGTCAGCCTTCATACAACCAGATGGGAGTATCAACCCCATCTTCCGCACTTACCTCGTTGAGAACAACGAGGGGCAGCTCCTAACCCGTGCTGAGACTATGTCCCAGCGTAAGAAGCGAAACTCATCTCCCTGTGTCAGTCTACTGACAGGTGCAGTGAGCACTCTTCTGCAGACGTGCCTGTGTATGGGTGTAAGAGCAGTTGTCACAGTTGCCCCGCATTGCATCGCAGGACAGGACCCTTAGCCCCCCGTGACAACCACTCCCTGGCCGAAGGCCATTGGTTTTTTCACAGACTACTGCTTACTGAGCACTGCACTGACCCTGTCTGTGCCCTGCAGACCCATGCCTATGGTTTCCAGCGTGGACCAGGTGGCCGCTTATCAGGATTGCAGCCACCCCGCGAGTGTGTGCCTTGTTGACCATGTGTTGCATGGGTACTGCCCTAATGTAATGACCTTGGAGAGCCAACGAAGAACGGTGGCTTACTACACCAGGGGGGAATGACAAGCAAGGTGTTATGAGGCAAGGTGTGTCTTCCCTCCTTGGGGACAAGCGAGCCCACAGTTAGGACCCCTGACTGGTCCAGACCCATGGGGTTCTATTCTTCCTTACAGGGTTTACCATACCCCTATGTGTGCTACGTATGTCTGTGTGTGTCTCACTTCTCTCCCCAGCGTGGCTCCCGGAGACCGGGCTTCGCTGACGTCGGACCGAAGGTCCTAATCAGGTACTATTACCACCCCTATGGCGCCCAATTTCTGTGCTGGCGCCTATCCTTGGGGGAAGACGGCAAAAGCCCTACCTACTAGAGGGGAGGGGTGGCCAAGTGTGCTAAGGGCATACAAAACGCCCATTTTTGCTACAGGCCAAAAGCTAACGCACTCCCCTGCCCACGAGGAAAAGCACGCGGGACAGGAGACACCACTACACTACACTCACTAACGCCAGCACCGGCCTTCGAAGGCAGGGTGAGCACTCATCACTTGCACTCAACTCCTGCCAGGCCTGCTGACCCTAACCCCTACACACGCTACTGGGTGCTGCTGTCGAAGAGGTCTCAGGTCCTAATGACCCCCCTGTGAAGAAGACAAGAGAACACAGCGCTGCTAAGCAACTGTGGCCTAACAGGGGACGCCACAACGCGTTTCCCCTGCTAGGGCTTGGAGGGAAGGGGTGCTCTTGTTGCGTGCACAGCGCAGATGTCGTTGAGGTCGAACTGCCCTCGCCAGTCCTGGCTGAGGCACAGTCATTTGATTTGTGATCAGCGCCCCTGTTTTGCTGGGGCAGAAAAATGGATAGCCGCCGAAGGCAGCTGCTGCGTGCACCAATCACCCTGAACCTCTCCCACCTGTACAACAGAGGCAAATGAAGGGGTGTTTGCGGCGGAGGAACCAAGCCACACTCCACGTATTATACGCTTCTCAGTGTGACCTATAATACACTGTCCGCAAACACGATGAAGGATCAGCTCCCCTGTCAAGCAAGCAAGCGTTTAGAGACTCCTCAGGTTCTCTTAAAGAACGTATCGAGGAGCCCCTGGGTAACCTAAACAAGGTTTACCGTGCGCAATTCGCGTGGCCTACCCTTTAATGCATCATGTGCACGCAGGGAAGGGAGGCAGAACCGATTTCACACTGACTCAACCAGGAGGTGAGCTCCTCCTGGGCTAACCTACCTTACTCACCATGCATCGTGTGAATGCCGAATGAAGCGAACACAAAACAACCCTAAGCGTTTTAAGCAACCCTACTTTAACGCCACGGCCACACACGAACAAACGCTTTCTTTAATTACCTGTGAAGAAGAAAACAAGGGTGAATTTGGGGTACAGGTAAAGCGTCACAGCGTGTGAATGCCTCGATTAGGCACATGCATCGCGAGCACAGCGCATATTCCAACCCTACGTGCGCGCTGCGCGCTCCATTCGCATCGCATACCTTTCATTCCTTTTATGACCTGTGCAGAGCACGCAAGAGGAACACCCGACCCCCCAACGAACACAGCGTTGACAACCCTAACGTTTTGACGAAACAACCAACACGAACGCAATGCATGCGTGTGAGATGACACTGACATACCTGAGAGGTGGGTTGTTGACCTGCTCTGTGGTGTGGGTTGAGTTTGAAGACTTTTCTCTAAAGTTTTTAAAAATTTTGATGCAACTGTGCAAAAATTTCCTTTAGAACTTTAAGAACTACGGCTCATACCTTCTTTTTCAAAAACCGTTTACGCTTGCGCAACCCTTTTCTTGGAGTCTGCTTCCTTTGCGCTTGTCTGCGACTTTGAGTTATGTGTGAAAATGACGATTTCCCGCGTGGTTTCGTCGATTTTTAACGATTTCACTTGCTAAATCGCAACCCCTTCCGCTAAACCGCAGGAATCACTCCCTGTCGGTTACATTTTCTATTTTTTCCAGCTCCTGGACGTTTGTGTCCTCCATTGGGAGTATTGCTCCGCCCTGGCCCTTGGTCAGGACGTTTACTAAAACGCTGTTTATACAGCGATAGCCGTCCGCATTAGAGCGTTCGACTGTACCCTAGTGGACAAGCATATGTGCTCTAGGGAGGGAGTCCTGGGTTCAAACCCCACTACCCCCAAACTTTTTCCAAAAGTTTTCGCCGCACGCCGGCGACTTTTGAGGAATGCCCCATCGAAGGGACATCATACACGGTACATTACACTGTTTTTCAAGGGTACCTACAGTGTGATAGGCTTCTATGAACTGATGAGAATGTTTTTGGTAAGCTTAATGCATTTTCTGAGGTAATTTTGGGAATATTTGAGCCTTTTTCCTTGGTCCTACTAGCTTAGCTAACTAGTACTCCAGGGGGGAGTAAGAAAAAGTCACTGCCATGTCTTTCTTGGAGGGCTTGGTCCAGGCCAAGCCCCCCTTAAACCCTTTTGTTGATGCTAAGACAAACTTAAGTGTTTTTATCTCTCTTTTGTTGCCTAAAGTACACTTTCTCAAAATAACTAGGGTTGTGACCCTAGCCCCCCATGAAGTTCACCCCTACCACTCAACTGAGCGGAGGTACCTTCCTTCATGGAGGATATACCGAAATAAAATAGGCATTTCATGCTTTAGGCCTTGGAGGTCAAGCCTAGTGGTCTCCCACCCCAAGACCCCTATACTCAATTGTTTCTCCCACTTATTGTGGTCCTACTTTGCAACTGTTTCTGAATGCAGTTGCTTGGCCAAGTCATGTTCTGTGTGGTCCTGACACCTATGCCTCAAATTTCTAACCAGCACCATTTCACCCAAAAGAGTGCACATGAAGTGCCTAATGCAATCTCTGAGGCAAGAGTCAGACCAATTTTCATATAAAATCTTTTTTATTATCCATTTGTGATTGAATCTTTGTGTATAAACCTGCTTTGTCTATCTGCAGCCCTTCTGTGTTACACTGGATTCCAAAACCAATCATTGATTCGATCCACATCCTGTTCTTGCTCTACTTGCTGCTTTGGTTTGGGTTTTCAACTACAAAACCTGCAGGAATACATCAAAATATCTAGGGCATAAATCAAGGACATCTTTCTGCTTCTGGACTATATACCACTACCAAGTACAAGTTTGGGACCAACAGGTTCATGAACTAGTTAAGCTTTGTCGCATGTCTAAAGAACAAAAGCACAATGGACTAAACCAAATAGCAACCAACTCTCGAACTAACTATGCGGCTACTTTGATTCTAAATTACCATCGATGATCCCACATAGCAAATCTCAAATTTCGCTTTAAATTTTGGCTACAAAAGTAACTTTTGCTCTATGCATGCATCCAACACATTGTGCAAGCGCATTTTTCTACAGCCAACGCTATATAAACAATCCAAATACAATCCCACTGATCCAAAGGTTACAGATAAATTAGCCTACTATTTGCTATTCTATTGCACCTCCATGACCCAATATAACCGGGGTTGAAAAGGAAGATTGACATTAATCCGAAGAAAGTTTGATAAGAGAATATATTGGAACACCCCCAATGTACTAATTTCAACGTGCATGCTGAGTGGAGGGAGCGGGGTAGTGACTCAAGAAATGCTCGGCATCAAATGGAGATATCCTACAATTGGGTTGCAGAGATACTATTCAACCCCAACCGCAAGTGTGTCGTCGTGCCCCGAGTACCCCCGAGTGCATATACTTCGTGCATGGCATCATTCAGCGGTACAGCTGTCGTGGCCGCCTGTTTTGCATTGCATACAAAAAAGGTTACCTTTCTTGAAGGGTAAAACACGTTTATTTGCGATTTTGAAGCCTTTGGCCTCGCTTCGTAAATTATTCAGGAGACACGCGCGCACAGCGCTGAGAATGAATTAGGTCGCAACAACCTTGGTGTTTGTTTGGCGCTGTAGCATCCACGAGTTGCATTTATTGTGCTTATGTGGCATGGAACAATGTGCAGCACACACTGTGCATGAATGATGGTTGCCTGTCCTGTAGACCTATGTTTTGCTGACGAGGCCCACTTTCAGGGGGAAATCGATACTTTGAAGCACATGGAATAGACATCCCGAGCATTGGCCAGTGTCCACATTGAGTGCAGGGTTTGAGGTCGGTTGCGGCTTTGCCTAACTCAAGTGAGAGTGAAACACCAAATATTTGGGGCCACTTCAATTTCATTAGTGCTACGTTACCGCCATTACGTTACACTTATGGCCAAGCAGAATATGAAGCACGACAAGAAGGGATCAAATGATCGTGCCGGCGCTTCATTCAAACGTTGGGATGTACAACATGTGCCCAAGTCTCTTCTCAAATGCACTTTGCAACACTTGTTTGCTCACCGCGCTCTCCGAACCAAAATGAATGCTAAGAAGAAGATCTTATGGAAGTCGGAAAACTCACTTCAAATTCATCAAACAAAGTTCCGTCACGGAGAAGAAACACTCACAATGGTCATGAAGCGGTACCCAGAACCCCATGAAGATGGTGGGGTATACAACCGGTCTCCGTGTGCCCACTAACCCCATGTACGGAGGGGAAGACGCCCGGTGAGAGCCCGGCAGGGGCGTGTCCCTTGCCGTAAAGCCCCCGTGACGACATTCCGGCCACTTGGGGCATGTTACCATGTACCGGCAAACTGCCATTTGCCGGTATCTTACTATTTCACGCCAATCTTCCCCGCACCGCCTTCGGCTGTCGATTTGGCAACCTAACCCTAACAACAGAGGTAGGTAAGACGTGTTTGTGTGAGAGATCTGGGCATTTAAGCTATTAGCGGCCGCATCGGCAACCGATGCGTCGCCCGCTGAGATTTACACATCAGAATATCAGGAATCAACAGGGTTTTATTTTCATATTGTTTCCGTAAATTTTCACGCTTCCGCTCTGATAATCAATGTTGTGACTGCTGGCGGTTGGCTCGCGACTTTAGCGTAACCGCCAGTTTAACTGTTATATACAGATATTTTAGCGCAATCCGTGACGAAGACTCTAAAGTCTTCAGGAATTGCATTGATGCATCTGCAATTTTCATATTGTACACTCGCAACCTTAATCCGAATTTTTCAGGATGTCGAAATCGGATTTTCGACTTCGACATCCCCGCACTTGATTTGACCTCTTTCGAGTGGACCTACGTGCTTCCCTATGCAGAATCAACTTTCCTTTTGTCTTGCCCTCCATTTGTCTTAGAGATATGGGCAAAACAAAGTTGATTCGTGAGGCCACTTGTGAGGGTCATATCTCGTGCCGCTTGCGAGGAATGACAATAAAGAAACGTGGGATGTATTCACAATACTCCCGACGTAATTTAGGAAGCTTTATACGCCTTGCGCCTCCACACGTGCGCGCTAGCGTAATGGATCATGGTCAAGAGGGTAGAGTTTGCGTTATAACTCTTTGGCCATGATATTGCGTGCGTTAAGATAACTTTCGAGTGTAGCGCGCGATTGTTGGTGTTGCATAGGAACTTTCCTTGAGTTCCTATGAGCGATTGACACAAAGTTATGCCCTTGGAGGGGCATGACATATCGTGGGGGGAGCTACCTTTTTGGGCAGTATGTGGTATGTGCCATGTGTTGTACTGCGTGCCCATTTGGCGGGTTTGGCTAAGAGCGATACACCCACCAATGGACCTCATATTGCACGAGGCCCTTCCTTATACTCCCCACGATCAATTGCAAGCCTAACCTTCGTGGAGGGAAGCTTGTGTGGCGATCCTAAAGCGATGCGTTGGGAGCAAGGTGTGTGTTTTGCAATTTTCCATATTTTCATGTGCCCACTTGGGAAGTAGCGCTCGTGACCTTTCGAAGCGCCCCAAGTGGAGCACATAAGTGGAATCAAAGGTCATTGGTGTCAAGTCATTGTGTTTAGAAGGATTGGTCGATTACTCAATCTAAGCCGAAGATATTATAATACATTTGTGCGCCTTTCAAGGCACTTTTGGGTGTTTTTTCGCCAATATTGCTGTTTTTTGCCCGTCATGATGTCAAGTGGCGACCGTGTATCTCAACGTTGCGCCCATTTGACATCACGACCTAAGTATGTTCTGAGGGTACATACTTCGGTGCCCAACATATCTTGGACCCGGCGAATAACTCCTCTTGGGCTTGGCGTACCGTGGCCGCCATGTTGGCGATTTGGGACCATCCCAAATCATGGGCTCACTTGGCGACCCTGCCATTCCCGAAACCGGAGGAGTTGGGCGACGCCCAAAAGATATGTTGGACACATATGACTTGATACCAATCCTATGGCACACTCCGGTCCAAGTCGGGCATGGGCCTCATTTGCCCCAACCATGAATGTGCGCATTTTTGGCCATTTTGGGCAATTTTCCACATTTTCTGCCCGCCGTGCACCATGTTTAACACCCTCGTGCACGCCGGACTCATGGACCAATGGACCATATATGACATGGGTGTTATGGACATTGGTCCCCATGGTTCACACACCACGTGGGCGAAGCGGAGCAACCTTTGTTAGGGTGCTAGCCCAAAGTTAGTGTGGGCAATTTTGCCATCTTGGCATTTGTGGACCCAATTGGGATTGTCACCACGCCGAGTGGCATGGAGATCTTTGAGAGCCAAGGGCATGGGAGTCTCTGTTGGACTCCCGGTGGATCGCGTATGGAATGGCGGATCCGATCTCCAAGCCGGCGTGGAGATATACTATTGGGAGCACCCCCGAATTTTGGCTCATTTCGAGCAGCCAAAATGACCCCCTTTTGGGACCCCAATTTCACCCCCCCCATGTGGTCAATTGGCGGCCCCATATTTCTATGCCCACAGGGAGCCCGGACCTAATTTCAGGTTGTACACTCAGATATAAGTCCTAGGTCCTGCCTCCTATCCTGTGTACCATTGGCCTTGCCCTTGCCGGGCGAGCCACGCGTGGGAATGACGCCAATTTTGGTGATTTTGGCATCATGACCCCACTTGACGAACCCGTGGTGCCCTGATGCCGGGACCTCAGAGGGAAGCAGGTTGGGTGAGGGCTCCAGGGAGTTCGTACTCGAGGGGCATAGGGTCAGTTGCCTCGTCCCTACCTCTGGCGGGTCCGGACGAGGGGTCAGTTTTGGGGATTTTGGAGCTAATATCAGTTTGGGCTGAAACAGCCCATTTTCGGCTACCAACTCCTAGGGGATAATGGCGGGGCCATATCTCTGGCTCAGAGAGAAGTTGGGACCTGCCGTTGAGGGAGCATAGGGAGCCACTGTCGGTTGGCCTTGGAGCTTCTGGGTTCTCAGGAACTCGCCTGTGGCTGGGCGCGACACCTCCCCTATTGGCAGGGTTTCAGGGTCCGGACTGAGCAGGGCACGGGTTGTGTTTGAGCCCCCGCCCCCACCAGCCACTGAGAGGGTCGGACCTGGGATTGGGATACGAGTTGGGACTGAGTGTCTTTTGTCCTGTGATGCCCTTACCCGGGTCCAGTCTTAACCCTATGTGTACATATCCTGATGTGTTGCTGTACATACTTTTGTTCCCTCGTTTGCAGAGTGGCAAGGATTCTGAAACACTTTGTCACATGACATGAGCGCAATGATGCCCCTGTGAGCGTAGTGCTTTGCCTGCCTGCTCACTTGCGCGTGTCCACGGCAGCGTCCCGTGGCCAGGCCCCCCCCGGGAACGCGTCAAAAGTGTTTCACCGCCGCGGGGTTACCCATCCCTCGCGTGCCACTCGGGGCCACCAACCCCGAGCAGCGCGGCGCAGCAGCTCGCAGCTCGCAGCTCGCAGCGCAGCGCAGCGGCTCGCAGCGCAGCCCAGCAACAGCGCCGAGTCCGTGAAGGAAGTGCGGGGACCGGAACTCCGTCATCAACGAGTTCCCTCGGCCGACCAGCAAGGCCGCACTCCCAGCTACAGCAACCACTTCCACAACCACCGGCCGACCAGCACCGGCCGCACTCCCAGTCCAGTGCTGCATCACCCGCCTCAACAAACACCACCAGGACCAGTTTGTTGAGCTGAACGAGTGACCACCAAGGACCTCAAGACCAACTACGCCCCCCGCTGCCATGGTAAACTGGCAAGAAGCGGGCAAGACGTGGCCGCGGCCCCACCCCCATGCAGTGCGCCTACTGCGTGGGTTGGTTTGGAACCAGCACTACCGCCACAGCCACCCCCAGTGCGAAGGCGGCATGCCCGGGAGCTTCGAGCTCCGCCAGGACATGGGCCTCGACCGCCTGCAGGCAGTCGAAGACTGGCTGCGGGTGGAAGGGTTTGCCTTCCGCTTCCAGCAGAGGCGCTTGAGGGTCTGGACCCGGCCGGACAGGCCCGGCGAAGGGCTGCGCCCCGACGGGATTGAGGAGGACGAGAAGCCCAACGAGTACCCGTCGGGCGCCTCGATCAACGTCTCCATGTGGGACATGATCGAGAAGAACTTCCCGGAACTGGGGAGCAAGCGCAGGCTGCAGGGCAGCAGCAGCAGCGCGTCTCCGGGGAAGGAGAAGCGGTCCGCCGGGGACAGGAAGGGGGACCGGAAGTGGCGGGAGTACCAGGAGTCCCTGGCCGCCGAAGCCGCCCAAGGCGCCAAGGGCGGAACCCCAGCCCCAGTCCCCAACGGGCCAATGGCGGTCACCACCCCGGCTCCACCACCCTTGGCGACTTCCTCCAAGTCGCCGAGCAGACCAAGGCCAAGCCCCGTCAGCTGCTCCTGAGGAAGTCAGGCCCCAGCAGCGACGTGGAGTCGGCCCACCGCGGGAGGATGCCGGCCGACCAGGCCAGCTCCAGCGGCAGCGTCGCTCCCGACCAAAGGGACGTGGCGCGCGCCTGTGAGCGCGCCTGTGGTGTGCCCTGCAACCTTCGGGTTGCCCGGCAACGGGCCATGCAGCAGAACGCTGCCATGGAGGGCGCCTCCGCCATCGCCCAGCAGGAGGCTGCGGAGCGGGCGCATGGCATGGCCATCCACGCCTCGACCGTGGCGGCCATTGCGGCCGGACTCACGGCCGTAGCCGCCCATGGGGCAGCGACTGCCCAGGTCAACGGTGAGGTGGCGGCAACCGCCGAGGAAGCCCGCCTGACGCAGGAGGCCATTGCCTGCAAGGAGGCCGAGGTGAAGGCGCTGGAAGAGGCGCTTGCCCAAGAGAGGGCAAAGAAGGAGGCGGAGGAAAGGGCCCACGTCGAGGCAACGGCCAAGGCCCAGGCGGACGCGCCAAGAAGGACGCCATCGAGGCCGCGCGACGGAAGGTCGCTGAGGAGAGGGCCAAGACGGAGGCGGAGCTGGCGGCGTTGGAAGCGGAGAAGGCTCGGCTGCAGCAGGCCCGGGAAGCCGAAGCGGCTCGTGCCCGGGAGGAAGCCGAAGGGCGAGCTGCCGCAGCCACCGCCGCCGCAATGGAGGAGGCAGAGGCCAAACTCCGCCGCGAGACTCCACCGGGAGGATCACGAGTGGAAACCCTTCGAAAGCTTTTCGAAGGGGACGCCTCCTCCAAGATGACGCTGGACGAGGCCGACACGGGCAGCAGTGGGAGCAGTGGCCCCACTGCCTACCGACAGAGGAAGGGTAAGGGGAAGACCCCCGCGAGGCCACGGAGGCCAGCGGGGGGACACCCCCACGACAGCGACCCCTTCTTCACCGCCAGCGACGGGGATGAACGAGGCCGCCGACATCGCCGAGGAGTGGCTGGCGGAGGAGGCGGAGACGTCCCCATGGAGCCGGAAGGTGAGGATGAGGATCTCCCTCCTCCCTACCGGAGCTCGGAGTCTTCCGAGACCGAGACGCCCAGGTGGGGCGACATGGACGAGGATGACGACATGGACTTCGACATCACGAAGAAGCGCCCATCCTCGGACCCACCGAGGCGACCTGGCGGAGACCCACCGGGACCCCCTGGCGGAGGACCATCAGGACCCCCTGGAGGACGCTAACCAAGTGGACCCCCGTGGAGGCGGACCACCGGGCGGGGGAGGACCCCCTGGACCGGGCGGACCCGGCGGAGGCCCTCCTGGAGGACCCCCTGGGGACCCCTACGACCCACCAGGGGACAGCGACCCGGATGCCACCCGGCGGTGGATTTTCTACCTCCGCAGGAGGGTCCAGTTCCTCGAGCGCGAGGTAGACACGGGCAAGGGCGAGATGACTCGCATCGCCAGGGTCGAGCTCGCGCGCAGAGAGAGCTGGACATCGCCAAGATCAAAATGGTCAAGAGCGCCGGAGTTGCCACCGCCACCCAGAAGCTGCTGGACATCGCCAGGGGCGAAACCAGGTCGCTGAACAAGGTCATCAGCGGCCTGCAGCAGAGGCTGGACGCGCTGGAGGCCCGTGGGAGCGTCGGCAGCGACCACCCACCCCTGGAGTCTGGCTCGTCGGACGACGGCTGGGGACCCGGACCAGGTCCAGGCAGACCCCACGCCCCCGGCGGAGCCCCCAGGAGTCGCCCCAGCGCCAGTGTCCCCTCTCTCAGTGCCCCCTCTCACCACAGCGCGGGCCGCTGCAACGAGCGCGTGCCGCCCGGCAGTAGCAGTGAGGATTGGCATGATGAGTGGCTCAGCGCGGAGTACCACAACCGCCGTGCTCCACCGCGGGCACCGGTACGCCCCCGACGCCCCGCACCAGCCCCGGAGCCAATCCCAATGGCTGGTGGACGTTATGGTGGACTCAGGGATGAGGTCCCCAGAGGAGACGTGGAGTGGGATGTCGGCGGAGGTGAGGACCTGGACCTGGACCTGAAGGAGTTCGACATCAGCCCGCCGCGTGGTGTACGACGGGAGGCCGCTGAACGCAGCCGCCGGTGCCGTGATGAGGAGGCGTACATGGAAGGAGTACGGCGTGAACATCTAGGTTCAGCGTACATGGAGGAACCGCGGCGTAGCCACAGGGATTCCATGGAGGAGATGGACGTGGCGGCCGTGGGAGTCCGTGGGCGAGGCCGATGGGAACCTCGGTTGACCTCGCGGCCGGCGTTCATGGTCTCTAAGGCCGCGGATGCCGCCGTGTGGGAAGACTTGAAGGACATCAAGCCCCCCATGTACGATGGCAACCCCCTCAACCTCGACCGCTTCTTGGAGAAGCTGGACGATTGGGGGGTGACCGTTACTGAAGACATGGATCCCGCAGATGCGGAGAAATATGTCTTCAGACGGTTCAGGTACCGCCTGCCGGAAGTGCTCCAAGAGCTATACTTCGTGGCGACCAAGGAGGGGAAAATCAAGACCCTCAAGGAAGCCAAGAAGGGGCTCAACGAGCAGGAGCGGGTGGACGCTCCGCAGGTGGCTGCCAAGCGGTGGAAGTCGATCAAGCTTCAGCATGATGGACGGGAGATCCGCCTACGGGACTGGCGAGACTTCCGAGGGCAATACACCCTCTTCCGCCGCAACGTGGAGGATTGGAACCAGGGTGACGAGCAGGCTTGCCTGCTCTCCATGCTGCCGGAAGCATGGATCAAGAGAGTCACCAAGGAGGAAGCCAAGAGGGCCAAGTCCAACCACACGGTCAAGATGATGCTCCCCAAAGAGTATCATACGAACGTGGTGGCTTGGACGAGGAAGAACGTGGCCCGGGATGTCAAACGGCACTCCCTGCGGAACGCTCTCCTCATCACCGTCTCGGGCGATCGCGAGAAGACCGCGATGTGGCGCCTTGACGAGTGTGACGTGAGCGGCCAGACCATCCGTCTGCAGGCCATCGTGGCGCGGATGAGCTGCGACGAGATCCTGGAGTGGGTTGGAGAGGAGGTGCTCAAGGAGTACCGGAACCTCCACCACACCCGCGGGTTGAGGCCCGGCGACCGCGACGTCAACTACGTTGGCGAGGGGCCTGGCGGGGAAGCTGCCATGGACCCAGCGGGAGCCGATGGCGATGAAGCTCTCGTCGACGATGACGACGACGATGAGCCCGCCGAGATGGCCGTTTGTGCCTTCGTGGCCCACAACGGCGCGGGGAACAACCGGGGAAGCTGGAAGCCCCTGCAGCCGGGTTGGAAGAAGAAGGAGAAGAGGGACCCTCGCCGCATTGGCGACCCTCCGCTGTCCTTTGGGGAGTTCATACGAGCTCACCCGCAGGGCTGTTTCGTGTGTTATGGGAGGAAGAAAGGCTTCAACCATGACCACCGAACATGCCGCACCCACCAGGCCGACACGGAGGCTTACAAGAAGGCGCACGGGTCGAAGAAGCGTGCGCCCGCGGGTATCCGGGAAGCCAAGGTGGAGGTGGACAAGGACGAGCTCTCCAAGCTGATGTCGCAGGGGACCGAGTTGGCAAAGGAGATCCAGGAGATCAAGAGGAACTGGGTCCCCAGGTTGGACAACAAGAACAAGGACAACAACCAGAACGACCAGAACAAGGACAAGGACAAGAAGCCTAGGAATAGGAGGAAGAAGGGTGTCAACGAGGTTGATGCGGAGGAGAACAGCCCTACTTCCACAACTGACGCCCCCTAGCGGAGCCCCTGCAGCCAAGGGCCCCAGCTAGGGCGGTCGCAGGATGGTGTCGTGGGAAGCGCCACACCGTCCCAATCGGGAGTCGGTAAGCACAAAGGGACTGCTGCGGGCGGAAGTCCCGGTCCGGCACCCAGTCGCGGTGGCGGGGTGAGGGCAAGTGAAGGCACGAACCCTTGCACCCGGCAATCTTTCGCGACCAAGAATGTGTTTGATGTACTTCAAGATCTTTCCGAGAGTATCGGAGGATCACCCGGACCGCAGCTGGATGCTGCAGATGGGCAGCCTGAGCCCATTGTCCACGACCTGCACCAGTAGCTTGTTGAGCTTCTGGAACGGCCGAGATCCTGAGCTTGCACGCCGTCCCCCGAGTGGGGCGTGAGCGGCAGTTGCACCTCAAGGTCCGTGCCTTATGCGGGGAAGTGGAAAAGGTTTTCGACGTGTTGGTCGACACGGGAGCACAGGTCAGCTTGGTCAAGGCTGGCCTACTTCCACCAGAGTGTTTCACCGACAGTCGGAAACCTGTCAGGCTGAAGGTGGCGAACGGCCAGTACATGGTGGGAGGCACGAAGGAAGCGGCCATCGGGCTGCAGTTTGTGAACCACCATGAGCTGAGCCGCCCAGACCTCGGCAAGGAAATCCTCTTGCATGGTCGCTTCTACGAGGCCGAGATGGACTGGGACATGATCGTTGGGTACGACTTCATGATGGAGACGGACTCCGGCGTCCTCCCGGCCCAGGCCTCGATGACCCTATACCAGGACGACCAGCTCTCGTGGCTTTCGTCACCTGAGCACCATGTGGAATGCCAATGGATCCGCCCCGAACGCAATCAGCTCGGAGTGGCCGCGCTGGACACCGAGCCGACTGGACCAGCAAACCAGGAGTACGGCGTAATGCCGGAAGTGGCGAGCCGAGTGGTTGCGGACTTGGGAGCTTCGGATCTGGACCTGGATGCGTTCTCTTCAGGAACCTCCGCCCATCTTCGGGTTTGTGAGAAGTACTGGAGCGCCCAGGACTCCGCGTGGAAGAAGCACTGGGGTCCGCATCAGGGATTGATGTGGATCCATTGCCCCCGTTGGGACATTCCAAGAGCGATAGCGAAGATTCGCAAGGACCGCTCCAAGGCGGTGCTGGTTGTTCCTATGGGATGCACCGAGGAGGAAAGTACCCGACATTGGGTAGTCTCATTGACCAACATGACCTTAAACAAGGTCGTCCTACCGGCTGGAGAGAGTGTCTATCAGGACGCTAAGGGACAGCCCATGCCACCCCAGAGATGGCAAACGGAATTCCACTATGTGGATGGGGGCCTTGATCAGGCCGACGCCACTGATTTCGTGTGTGTCAACCGCATCGTAGCGGAGCCTTGGAGGCAATGCTTTGCGGTTCCCCCTGTTGACATCGGAGAATCGGAAGACCCCCTCACTGAAGAGGAGTTTGATCTGGTTCAGGGGTATATGGATCAGCCCTTTCACGACTGGGGAAACCAGCGTGAGGGCAAAGGCCAGGATAAAGCCTGGTGGGAAGTGGACTCGATCGTCTCTGGTTCCTATGATGGGGATACCTTCGTTCGGAGGGTACTGGACCACATGTCCAGCCAGGACGAGCCAATCGGGGGTAACCCACCCACCTACGGCGACCTATTCCGAGGCAAGACCAGAGATGGCCCATTGGGCCACCTGGGAAGACCACCTGAGCCGAAGACGAGCGGGGTCGCTACCGCTCAAGTAAGCTCAGTGGGCCAGGTGCCCGGAAAAGCCAAGGCGGAGTCCGACGATTGCCCCAAGATCCAGGCATTGAGGGCCAGGCTGAAGCAGAAGTATGGTGATACCTTCTTCAGCGGAAAGCCTGTGTTTCCCCCACCGGTGCGTGGACCGTATGGCGAGGCCAAGATACGACTGAAGCAGGACCCCCGTGTGTATCGGCACCGGGACTTTGCCCTGAGGGGCGAGAGGAAGGAGGCCATGGAGAAGATCCTCCGTGACTTCATCGAGAGAGGCTGGCTTGAGCCGTGCCACTCCGAGTGGGCCTCTCCGTGCTTCGTCGTCCCCAAGAAGGTGGCCGGTGAGTGGCGGCTCGTGGTCGACTACCGCGGCCTAAACGCCCAAACGCAGCACAACAGCTATACGCTGCCCCTCATTGAGGACATGCTGCAAAAACAACACCGGCGGAGGATCTTCACGGTGATTGACCTGAAACATGGTTATCATCAGATGCCTCTCGCCGAGGAGTCCCGTGCCTGCACAGCCATGAGCACCCCACTTGGACCTCTCCAGTGGAAGGTGATGCCCATGGGCGTTACCAACGGCAATGCGGCTTTTCAGCGGATGCTGGAGAACCTGCTTGAGCCGGTGCGTGACTGTGCGGACCCCTTCGTGGACGACGTGATCATCGCGTCCGGGGACCCCAGTATGAGCTACGAGGAGCTCCTGGAGGCACATGAGAGGGACGTCACTCGAGTGCTGGACCTTCTGGTTCGGCACAAACTCACGGGCAGCAGTGACAAGGCCACCATTGCGGTAAGCGAGGTGGTCTTCGCTGGCCACGTAGTCGGGAACGGGCAGCGAAAGCCCATACCTGGCAAGGTGGCTGCGATTGAGCACTGGGAGAAGCCCAAAACGGTCTCTGAGCTACGGGCGTATCTGGGGTTCTGCAACTACTACTCGGGGTATATCAAGATGTATGCCGAGTATGCAGCCCCCATGACGACCATGCTCAAGGGCAACCGCGAGGAGACCAAGAAAGGGTCCAAGAAGGCGCTGGTCTGGGATGCTGGTTCCGACCGTGCCTTTGAGGGGATGAAGCAGGCGCTGCTATCCGCAGTGGGTCTGCACCTCGTGGATCCCGACCGAGGGTTCGTCCTGCGCACCGACGCTTCCGACTACGCCGTTGGCGCTGTGTTGGAGCAAGTGCTTGACGATGGGAGGCACGTGCCCGTGGCCTTCTGGAGCCGAGTCCTGGTGGAAGGCCAGAGACGGACGTGGACACCCCGAGAAAAGGAGGCGTATGCCATCGTCATGGCTCTCAGGAAATGGGCTGGGTACATAGCCCTCCATCCCGTCACCGTCTGCACCGACCATCAGAGTCTGCAGTCGTGGCACAAGGAGCACGTGGACACCCCCTCTGGTCCCGCCTCCCGACGGGCAAGATGGCATGAGACCTTGGCCAAGTTCGACCTCACGGTTGTGTATATTCCTGGAAAGGATAACACCGTGGCGGACTGTCTCAGCAGGTGGGCCTATCCCGCCAGCAAGGGCATGACGGATATCTCTGCCCATGGCGATGAGGCTGAGACCGCTGAAGCCAAGAAGATCATTGAAATGGAGCGCCTGATGGAGGAGGAGGGTGTTAAATGCTTCGTCGTCATGGCTGCGGATGCCCCCCTCGGAACGAGGATGGGCAGAGCGGTCAGAGTACTCGGCCCTGATGGAGCTGAGTCCGACAAGCACCTCTTCCCGGAGTCTTGCCTCCAGGACGACTGGACCGACGACTACGCTAAGTCTGAGGCCTTTGCGGCCGAGTATAGGGCTGTGACCGACCCTGACGACGGGCAGAAGTGGCCAAAGGGGCTGACTGAGGAAGATGGCAAGCTCTACCGGAATGGTAAGCTGCTAGTACCGGGGTCCCGGGTGCTCGAGCTGTGTGAAGCTTGGCACCACCACATGCTGCACCCAGGGGTCAAGAAGCAAGCCCTTGACATGCAGCGCCGGTTCAAGATCGACCAGATCGGTCTCTACACCGCCATCAAGAAGGTCAGGAAGGGTTGCTCGGTCTGTCAGGCCTGCAATCCCGATAGCCGGAACGTCAAGGGGGAAGCCCAATGGACCCCGGTTCCTGACCAGCCCATGGAGAGCGTGGCCATGGACGTCTTCTCCATGCCCGAAGTGCACATTGGCAAGGAGACATTTGACTGTGTGGTTCTTTGTGTGGATCGCCACAGTGGCTACGTAGTAGCCGTTCCGGCACGCAAAAAGGGGTTGCTTGCCAAGGAAGTGGCAGTCATGATGATTTCTCATTGGCTGACCGTCTTTGACATCCCCCGCACCATTTGCAGTGACCGAGGGCCCCAGTTTACTGGTGGCTGGTTCAAGGCCATGTGTTCCCTAATGGGAATACGTCACGCCAAGAGCGTCGCCTATCTCAGCCGGTCTAACGGCCGAGCTGAAGTGGCTGGACGGCAGCTGTTTGAGAAGCTGCGCAAGATTCACATCACCAATCCACGTCGGAACTGGTTTGAGGAGATGTGGCCTGCTCTGAAGGCCCATCATGACACCCCCACCCCGGGTGGTTTGTCCCCTCACCAGATTCTGTTCGGCAGGGACCCCCTGGGTCGGGGACTTCCCTTGTCTGGTGATGGCATGGCTATGGACGCCAAGGAATTCTTCGCGCGGCAAGAGGCAACGGCGCGTGACATCCGCCAGCAGCTCGAGAAGGAGCATGCTGAGCGTCAGAAGTCCGCCCCAAGCTCGACAGCGCAGGAGTTCAGGGTGGGAGACCCGGTGTGGGTGATCAGACCCCGCCTTATGGGCACCCACCGCACCAAAACCTGGTTCACACCCGGAGAGGTGGTCCGCAGGATTGGTGAGGACACCTACCGCATCAAGGTGGGTCACGGACAGTTCCGGGAGCGCCACGAGAGTCAGCTCGGTGTGCGGGAACCCGACCTCCGTGGCCAACATGTGTCCCTGAGCTATGCCGCACATGAGGCTGATTCGGACGACGACTATGCTGAGCAGGACGACTATACTGTCGAGAAGATCCTGGCTCAGCGTCCGAACGCCTCGGCACCCGGAGGCCTGGAGTTCAAGGTTCGTTGGCGAGGCTATGGGCCGTCCCACGACACCTGGGAACCCGTCTCCTCGTTCGTGCCGCGGTTTAACACTCCCTTCATGGAGTACATCCGCAGGCACAAGACAAAGATCGACGTCTCGGACTTGGCAGCACTCACCCGGGCAATTGCAGCCAGGGGTGCCTGATCAGCGCCCTGAGCTCTCCCCTGATGCAGTTTGAGCGCTTGTGTGGTCGACGGATGTTCCCTCACTTGCTTGCTCTCTTACATCTTTCGGTGACCTGCCATAAGAGTGGCCATATACCCCCCCCTGCTGAATCCAGAGGAGGATGGCCCCTCTTTTTCACTTCTATTGGTCACTCCCCCCCTGCTGAATCCTTGGGAAACCAGGTAGGGCGACTGACCTCTTTTTCCTGAGCTCTTGGGGCCTTGAAGCCCATACGACGTTGCGCAACGGATGCCGCTGTCATCGGCATTGCGATTTTTGGTGTCTGGTCTGGTCCCATGGCTTTTGCGGGATCCAGACCAGTCGACGTGTGTCTGCAGACTATATATGGCCTGGACTCAGGCGTTTTCTTGTCCACCCTCCTGCATATGCCTTATCCTGACCGGGGCGTGGTTTGGCGCTCTGTCCAGAGTGTGTTTACACGCCTATTTACCCCGCTTATTGCTTGTTTTTCTGCCCCCCAGGATGTGTGCATCTGTATGTTAAGTGTTGTCAGCCCATCACCGAGATGTGGACTGTCTTTCACCACGAATCGGATTACAAAGGCGCCTTGAGTCGCCGTTTACATGCTCTTACGTAAGGTCCAGCCTGGACCAGTACCTAAGTACAGATTCTTCTGTTTGAGTGCCCGTGATACCGTGTGCCCTATTCGCTGTGATGTGGAGATCCTGATGGCGCCAGGCGGGAAGCCCAGTTGCCTGACTACACTCCCAGCGGTCCGCCACTGTCAGTCCCAGTGTGAGCCTACCGACTCGCAGACGCACTTGCAGTCGGGTGGCGGCCTCCGGTGTTCCTGACCTCGGTCAGTCTGCCTGGCAAACTGGTGGTTTGAGGAGTCGACGCCTCCGCCCACACTGCATGGGGACTCCCTCATGTATGGCCTTCGTGGTAATAGGGCGAGGGAAAAGACGGCCTTGATGCCCGATCCCTTAAGGAGGAGCTCGTTCGGCTGTACCACTCTGGACTCGCGTCGTGGATATGGACATGGTGCGCCCGAGGAAGGACCCGTGGGGACTCTCCCCCAGCCGGCGGGCCTTGGGAAGCTTGGGGTAGCCTGATGGATCTTTGTCATCGCTTTTGACCTGTGGGACCACCTCGGTCGTCGTGTGACGCCTATGTTGGCCGTGTATGCCACTGCCACTGTGGTAGTAGCCGTCGCAGCCGGCACCCGGTGCGCCTGGTATGCGTTAACGGGTCCTTTGGATGCCGAACAATCGCCGCCAGGACCCGGGACTTGATACTTGATACTATACTTGCAGTTACTAACGGCTACAGCACCGTACCTGTCTTACTGTGGGATTGGGGCAGCCCAACCTGCGAATCAGCCTGAAGAGAGGATATGACACCCCCCCCCCCTTCAGGGGATGGTCCTGGGTACCCGCTGCCATGCTTGGGTGTTATCAAGCCCCCCCCAGAGTTTGCTCTAAGGAGGGGGGTGAAGCGGTACCCAGAACCCCATGAAGATGGTGGGGTATACAACCGGTCTCCGTGTGCCCACTAACCCCATGTACGGAGGGGAAGACGCCCGGTGAGAGCCCGGCAGGGGCGTGTCCCTTGCCGTAAAGCCCCCGTGACGACATTCCGGCCACTTGGGGCATGTTACCATGTACCGGCAAACTGCCATTTGCCGGTATCTTACTATTTCACGCCAAGCTGCCCCGCACCGCCTTCGGCCGTCGATTCGGCAACCTAACCCTAACAACAGATGTAGGTAAGAGGTGTTTGTGTGAGAGATCTGGGCGTTTAAGCTATTAGCGGCCGCATCGGCAACCGATGCGTCGCCCGCTGAGATTTACACATCAGAATATCAGGAATCAACAGGGTTTTATTTTCATATTGTTTCCGTAAATTTTCACGCTTCCGCTCTGATAATCAATGTTGTGACTGCTGGCGGTTCACTCGCGACTTTAGCGTAACCGCCAGTTTAACTGTTATATACAGATATTTTAGCGCAATCCGTGACGAAGACTCTAAAGTCTTCAGGAATTGCATTGATGCATCTGCAATTTTCATATTGTACACTCGCAACCTTAATCCGAATTTTTCAGGATGTCGAAATCGGATTTTCGACTTCGACATCCCCGCACTTGATTTGACCTCTTTCGAGTGGACCTACGTGCTTCCCTATGCACGAATCAACTTTCCTTTTGTCTTGCCCTCCATTTGTCTTAGAGATATGGGCAAAACAAAGTTGATTCGTGAGGCCACTTGTGAGGATCATATCTCGTGCCGCTTGCGAGGAATGACAATAAAGAAACGTGGGATGTATTCACAATACTCCCGACGTAATTTAGGAAGCTTTATACGCCTTGCGTCTCCACACGTGCGCGCTAGCGTAATGGATCATGGTCAAGAGGGTAGAGTTTGCGTTATAACTCTTTGGCCATGATATTGCGTGCGTTAAGATAACTTTCGAGTGTAGCGCGCGATTGTTGGTGTTGCATAGGAACTTTCCTTGAGTTCCTATGAGCGATTGACACAAAGTTATGCCCTTGGAGGGGCATGACATATCGTGGGGGGAGCTACCTTTTTGGGCAGTATGTGGTATGTGCCATGTGTTGTATTGCGTGCCCATTTGGCGGGTTTGGCTAAGAGCGATACACCCACCAATGAACCTCATATTGCACGAGGCCCTTCCTCATACTCCCCACGATCAATTGCAAGCCTAACCTTCGTGGAGGGAAGCTTGTGTGGCGATCCTAAAGCGATGCGTTGGGAGCAAGGTGTGTGTTTTGCAATTTTCCATATTTTCATGTGCCCACTTGGGAAGTAGCGCTCGTGACCATTCAAAGCGCCCCAAGTGGAGCACATATGTGGAATCAAAGGTCATTGGTGTCAAGTCATTGTGTTTAGAAGGATTGGTCGATTACTCAATCCAAGCCGAAGATATTATAATGTATTTGTGCGCCTTTCAAGGCACTTTTGGGTGTTTTTTCGCCAATATTGCTGTTTTTTGCCCGTCATGATGTCAAGTGGCGACCGTGTATCTCAACGTTGCACCCACTTGACATCACGACCCAAGTATGTTCTGAGGGTACATACTTCGGTGCCCAACATATCTTAGACCCGGCGAATAACTCCCCTTGGGCTTGGCGTACCGTGGCCGCCATGTTGGCGATTTGGGACCATCCCAAATCATGGGCTCACTTGGCGACCCTGCCATTCCCGAAACCGGAGGAGTTGGGCGACGCCCAAAAGATATGTTGGACACATATGACTTGATACCAATCCTATGGCACACTCCGGTCCAAGTCGGGCAGGGGCCTCATTTGCCCCAACCATGAGTGTGCGCATTTTCGGCCATTTTGGGCAATTTTCCACATTTTCTGCCCGCCGTGCACCATGTTTAGCACCCTCGTGCACGCCGGACTCATGGACCAATGGACCATATATGACATGGGTGTTATGGACATTGGTCCCCATGGTTCACACACCACGTGGGCGAAGCGGAGCAACCTTCGTTAGGGTGCTAGCCCAAAGTTAGTGTGGGCAATTTTGCCATCTTGGCATTTGTGGACCCAATTGGGATTGTCACCACGCCAAGTGGCATGGAGATCTTTGAGGTTTGAGGTTTGAGGTTTGATTTTGCGGGTACTAGACGCTTTTCGGCCCCGGGGGGCCACCTGGTCGGGCCAGGTGATATCCTCCCCATCGGGTCCTAGTGGGGGGCCCTCCAAGACGCACCTCCTGCCTGGTGGCGGGGTCCCCCGGGTTCAAAGAGCTCGGAGCCCCGTCCTTCCCCGGCGTCCCCGTTTCGCCACTCCCCGGTCAGTGCATCAATTCGCAGCCGTGGCCGCGGGCGCTTACCCACTGCGTCGCCCCCCTAATGCGTGGTCGCCCGGGGCACCGGCGCCGCCGGGCCCGTGCTACTGGCTTGTCGCCAGTGGGACCCCCTTGGGCTGGCGCGGAGGCTGCCTAGCCTAGGGGTTGGGGCGTGGCGCTGTGCGCCACTACTGCCTTGGCGGGTGCAGTGTCCCGTCTGTGTGTGCGCGGCGCTCGCGGCCGGTTCGGGGGGGTTCGGGCCGGTACCTGGTGTTGTGTCTCCCCTTCTTCCCCCTTCCCGCCCCGCGTATCCCGCGTTGCGTGTGGCGGGCCGTCCCGTCCGGGTGTCCCTTATCCTCGCTCGCTGGTACGCCATTCCATGTGGTCTGTGCGTTCCGCGCGCTCGGTCCGGTTGCCCTTCTGGTGGTCCCCGCGTGTCCTTTTCGTGTGTGTGCGCTCCCGCTCTCGCGGTGTCCGCTCCCCGCCGGGTGGTGTGGCGCGCGCATCTCGCGTGGTCCCGGCACTGGGCGCTGGTAGGGCCGTTCCATGTGGTCCGTGCCCCTCCGCGTGTCCTGCCCCGGTCCCGTGCTCCGTCTGGCGTGCTTTGGGGGGGGGCGGTCCGGTCCCGGTTCCCCCCTACTTGGCTTGGGGTTGCGGGGGTGGCTGGGCGTCCCCGGGGGGGTGCCTTCGTCCGTTGCGTGGGGCGTTCTGGGCCTTGCGTTCCTCTTCCCTCCTCTGCCCGTCCACTAGGTGGGCTGTCGGGGTCTGCGTTGCGGGCGTGCGGTTGTGGGGGCCCCGCTCTGTTCTTGCGGGGGGGGAGAGAGGTGTCGTCTTGGTGTCCAGGCGCCGGCCCGCCGGATTCTCATGACGAGCCTGATGCGCACGGAGCTTCGCCCTGCGGGATGCGTGGGGGGGTTGGGGTGACCGTGGCTGGAGTGGTGCTCCAATGTCCCGGTTCATGGCCCAGCAGAGCAGCCCTACCGCGGGCTTACTCTTAGCACAGGGGGAGGGGGTTGCGGGCGCGTTTGTTCTGTGACCCGGGTGCCGGCGTATCTCTGTAGGCAGCCGCCCCGGAGGTAGCGCACCAGGCGCGCGCCGCGAAGGAGCTGGTTCGAACCCCGGGATCGGTGGTCTCCCACCGATCCCTTCGAATACCGAGCGAGGCGTCCCATCGACCTGTTTTAGTACAGGTGACGGTGCGCACTGCTGCAGGGGTGGGTGGCTCCCATGTCTTTTGTTTTTCTTGGGTGGGGGGTAAAACGAACGAGACCTCCACCCGATCCACCGGTATCGGTGGTGGCGCGAGTTGCTGGAGGGGGGGGTGGTTCCCACGTCGCCAACTAGAGAGCTCTACGTGCAGGGATCCCAGGAGCACCAACGCCCGGGATTGAACCCCCGCACTGGACGATTGAAGACCGACGCTCTCACTACTGGGCCGCGGGAGTCTCTTATGCCACTGAGGGGTGTCGTCGGCTATGAATCCAGTCCTGAGGGTGGGGCTGTGCGCCGTGAAGCGTGTTGCGCGTGCCGGGAGGCCCCAGTCCACGCGCACGGGGTCGGGACAGGGGGGGAGGGGGCTGGGTGGGGTGCGCTGGATCGCCGACTGACGTGCACAGGGGTAAGAGGCGGGCAGTAGCACCACCGGGTCGCCGACTGACTGTAGGGCGGGGGGTCGCTCTGCCTCTTTCCGTCCCTCTGCCTTCCCTGGGCAGGCAACAAAGCGGGCGTCACTGGCGTTGCGCTGTCCATGGGGGGCGTGGCCCCCCATACCACTCCGGTTCGTGTTCACCAAGCCTCTCCGGGTACGATCTGTGCGGCGTCCCGGTGCGCAGGCGTGGGCCCGCTTGTTCTTCGCGGCCCCCTTGTGGGCCGGCGGCCGGAGCGGGGGGGCGGGTCACACTCCGGCTCCCCTCTCGGGTGGGGGGGGCCCATCCCCCTTGCCTCGGGGGGGGTGTCGCGCTGCGGCCTCCCCGCTCTCGCTCCGGGCGGCGGCCTGCGGTACCCCTTTCTGACTCTCCCCTCCGGCGCGCGCGTGCGGTCGGGGCTGAAGTGCCGCCCCGGGGCGGGGGGGGGTGAGGGGCGGCCCGTGGACCGCTCCTCTGGGGGCCCCGGCTGACCTGCAAACCCCCCCTCTGTCACCTCGGAGTGGGCTGTGGTCACGGGAGGGTCATGCGGGGCGCGGCCTCCTTCGTGTTCCGATGTGCGCGTTGCTCCGGCACGCCGGTGTGGGTTCGTGGGGGCAGGTCCAGCCGCCGTTGCCCTTACCGTGTCGCCGTTCCTCCTGTGGGTGGGGGCGCTCCCCCGGCCCTGGGGGGGCGGAGGGCCGCGCCTGTGGCTCCCCAGCTGGGGTGGGTGCGGGGGGGGGGGGGGGGGGGGCGCCACCCCGCTTGCTCTCGGGCCTGTGTGGGAGGGGGGGGGGGGGAGTGAGGGGGGTCCTTCGGTCCCCTGGCGATGCCCCCTGTCGGCCAAAAGGGGGGGGGGGGGAGGGCGGCTTGGCGGTCCCGGCCCCGGGGGCCAGCCATCGGCCAGGGGGGCCGCGCCCTTCCCCCGCCCCCCTCTACCGAGAGCCGGATCCTCACGCAGTCCCTCCCTGGGGCCCCTCATCTCCCGGCCGTTGCCGCGCGGCGCTGGCCGGCCAGGGGTGGCCGTGAGGGTCAGCGGTCAGTGGTTAGCGGGTTGCGGGGCCGCTTTCCCTGGGTAGGCAACAAAGCGTGCGTCCCTTGGTGTCGTGCTGTCCATGGGGGGCGTGGCCACCCATACCATTCCGGTTCGCGCCCACCCGGCTTCTCTGGGCACGATCTGCGCGGCGTCCCGGTGCGCAGGCGTGGGCCCACTTGCTCTTCGCGGCCCCCATTGGAGCCGGCGGCTGGGGCGTGGGGGCGGGTCACACTCCGGCTCCCCTCTCGGGCGGGGGGGTCCGTCCCTTCTGTCTCGGGGGGTGGGGGCCGGGGCCCCTGCGGCTGGCGGGCCGGTGGGGGGGCGGGGGGGGGGGGGGGGTGTCGCGCCGCGGCCTCCCTGCTCTCGTTCCAGGCGGCGGCCTGTGGTACTCCTTCCTGGCTCTCTCCGTGTCGCCGGTGCGCTCCCTTCCGGCGCGCGCTTGCGGTCGGGGCTGAAGTGCCGCCCCGGGGTGGGGGGGGTGAGGGGCGGCCCGTGGACCGCCCCCCTGGGGGCCCCATCTGACTTGATACCCTCCCTCTGTCACCTCGGAGCGGGCTGTGGTTACGGGAGGGTCATGTGGGGTGCGGCCTCCTTTCTGCTCCGTCGTGCGCGTTGCTCCGGCGCGCCGGTGTGGGTTCGCGGGAGCAGGCCCAGCCGCCGTTGCCCGCATTGCGCCGCCGTTCCCCCCGAGGGGGGGGCGCCCCCCCGGCCCTGGGGGGGCGGAGGGCCGCGCCTGTGGCTCCCCTGCTGTGGCGGGTGCGGGGGGGGGGGGGGGGTGGGGGGGCCGCCTCCTCGCCCGCCCCCGGGTCCGTGCGGGGGGGGGGGGTGGGTTGGGGGGGGCCCTTTGGCCCCCTGGCGATGCCTCTCGTCGGCCGTGGGGGGGGGGGCGGGGGCGGCATGGCGGCCCTGGTCCCGGGGGCCAGCCATCGGCCAGGGGGTCGCGCCCTTCACCCGCCCCCCCTATCGAGAGCTGGATGCCCGCGCAGGCCCTCGCCGGGGCCCTCACCTCCCCGGCCGTTGCCGCGCGGCGCCGGCCGGCGGGGGGTGGCCGTGGGGGTTAGCGGTCAGTGGTTAGCAGGTTGCGGGGCAGCCGGTTCCTCCCCGCGCTTGTCGCCCCCGCACTCCCTCCCGCGGGAGGCGGCGTGCCCCCGCACGTCGTGCCATACCGTGGGGGGGGCGTGGGTCAGGGGGCCCATCCCCCCCCCCAACCCTCCCGTACCCGCCGTCTGGGCCCTCACTTGCGCCGCCGCTTGTGTGGGGGCTGGGGCTGCGGCGGCGGCGGGTTGTGCCGGCGGTAGCGCCAGTGGGCGAGGGCGCCACGCAAAGCCCGGGGGAGCCAGTTGTTGGCGTCCGCATCCGTGATGCGGAGCACCGCTCCCCCCTCCAGGAAGGCCGGCCACGTCGGCTCCCTGTCGGGCCACGCCGCCCGGATCACTGACCTGAGGACCCTCTCGTGGTCCTCTGGGGCCGCCCACCCCCCCGGGGGTGCCTCTCGGTTTCCTCCGTCCCTCCGGAGGAGCACGGCATCGAAGGGCCGGTTCCGCGACCTCCTGGAGGTCCCCTGGTTGGCCCAGCACAACCACCCGTACACTTCCCCCACCAGGGGGAGGGTCTCCCCCCCCAGCGGGTCCGGGACTGCGCCCCAGTCCACGTCCCACGGCCGGCTCTCCTCCGCCCCCCGTGCCGGCCCCCCTCGCTGCTCCTGCACCTGCGGCGCCGATGCCACGCCCCGTCCCCCCTCCGCCGAGGCCATCCGCGCCGGCTCCGCCCTCGGCGCGGGGGGGCTTGCTGGTGCTGGTGTCGTGGGGGTTGGGGGGGGACGAGCTCGCCGGCGTCAGGGTCGATGTTGTAGAGGTGGTGGTGGTGGTGGTGGTGGTGGTGGTAGGTGTGGTGTGCCGGCATCTGTTGGATGCCGGGGGGGATGCACCTCACCGGCTGCACGTCCGGCTGCGGGGGCGCTTCGCCCTCTGCCCCCCTCCCCTCGCCCCGCCCTCCCCCCTGGGCTCCCATGCCCCGTCCCTCCTGTCCCTTGGGGCCCTTGCCCTTGCCCTTGCCCTTGCCCTTGGGCCCCTTTCCGGTCCCGTGCCCGTGTCGCGGGTCCCGCCTCTCGTCCCCCACGCCCTGGCCCGCTCGCTCTCCCATCCCCCCCTGTCCTGCCCCCTGCGCCCGGGTACCCTTCCCGCGCCCCTGAGCACCCTTCCCGTGCCCTGGCCCCTCCCCGACCCCCTGCCCGTGTCGCGGGTCCCGCCTCTCGTCCACCACGCCCCGGCCCGCTCGCTCTCCCACCTCCCCTCGCTCCGCCCCCTGCACCTGGGCTCCCTGCCCGCGCCCCTGCGCGCCCTTCCCGTGCCCTGACCCCCCCCCTGCCCCCTGCCTGTCACACCGTCCGCCGCTCCCCTCCCCCTCGCCGCTGCGCCCTTCCTGGACCACTCGCCGGGCGTCCCGCTGCCTTTGCAGTTGCGGCAGCGTGACGCCCGGCGGCGAGCGCTCGCGCGTCGGGGGGCGGACGTGCCGCTCCCGCCCCGGGGGGAAGGGCTTGGGGGGGTACGGCTTGGGGGGGCTGGTGTGGGTGTGGGCGGGGTTGGCGTGGGCGCGGTACTTCGCGCTCTCCCTGCCCACTGCTGCTGCTGCGGCGGCCGCCGGCGAGGCGTCCGCGGCCCGTGCGGGGTTCTTCCCCCGCTTGCGCGGCGTGCCAGGGGCCGCAGCCCCTCTCGCGCCCTCCGCACTCTCCTTCGTTGCCGCGGCGGCCGCCGACGAGGCGCCCGTGGCCGCGGTCGCAGACCCTCGCACACCCTCCTCGGTCTTCTCTGCTGCCGCGGCGGCCGCCGGCGAGGCGCCCACGGCCCGTGCGGGGTCCGTCGCAACCCCTCTTGCGCCCTGCTTGCTCCCCTGCGCGGCTGCGGCAGCCCTCGGCGACGCGTCCGGCTCCTGCGCCGGGGCTGCCCCCCTTGCCGGCGGCGTGCCGGGGGCCGCGGCCGGGGCCGCGGCGTGGCTCGCCGCGGTCTCCGCCTCCTGCGCGTCAGGGCGGGGCGGGGCGGCGGGGCTGGCCACTTGGGCGGCGGGGGCGGCCGTCTCGGCTGGCCCAGGTTCCCGGGCCGGCGGCGGCGGCCCGACCACTGCCGCCTCCGCCAGCCTCCGCTCCTCGCGCTCCGCGGGGGTCTCCCCCGTCCACTCTGGGGAGGAGACGGGGGAGCGGGAGCGGGACCGGCGGTGGTGGCGGTCGTCCCGCCCGAGGGACCCATCGGAGTCTGCCATCACTGTTACTCTGGTAGGCATGCGTGGTGGCAGGCGCGCCCTTCCCACTACCTCCTGGTGCATCAGTGCCGTGCCGTGGGCAGTGCCGTGTGGTGCTCTGCGGGGGGGGGGGGGGGAGGGGGTGGGGGGCCGGCTGTGGCGTCAGCCCCGCACGGCCGGGGGTCCGCGGCCATCCACCGGCATTGGGAGGGGAGGCGGGGGAGCCACGCGGCCCACGCGTCGCGCCACAGCTCCCAGTCTGGGGCGGGGCTCAGGGCCCTGGGCCCCCGGGGGTCGTCGAGCGGTGTCGGGGGCAGCCGCACCAGGTGGACCCCCGTAACGGCGGTGACCTCCTGTGTGCGCAGGAAGGTGTGTACTCCGTCCCGCGCCGCGGGCGCCGGGAGGGGGGGGCGGGGTACGGGTGTGGCCCCATAGAGGTGGGTGGGGGTGATCCCCAGGATCCGCCCCGGGCCCCCGCGGGTCGCGACGACGAGGAGGAGGAGGGGGGTGCCAGGGCACTCTTGCCAGAGGACCTGCCCCCTGTGGTGGGCACCCCTGGTCCTGGAGAGGGGGGGGGAGAGGTCTGGATTAGCCCAGCCGCGGGGCGCGTGCGTCGCCGGTGGGAGGGCGGGGCACCAAGTGGGCTCCCTGGGGAACGCCTCGTAGACGACGGCGTACGGGGGGGTAGGCCCGGTGCCGTCATACACCGGGTTGGTCGGCCGGGGGCGGGCGGACGCCTCGTCCGCGCCTTCCACGAACACCGTGACCTCGCCCACCTCCAGGTCCTCGTCCGGCGGGTGTAGAAGGTGGAGCGCCGCATCCAGCTCGGACACTCCCCCCGGGTACGTGGCCCGCGCCTGGTTCAGGTACGGGGCCGCGTCCCCGGGGTAGCGCGTCCTGAGGGCGTGCAGCAGGGCTGGGGCGCTACTGCGGAGGGACATGGCAGACCCCGCTCCCGTCAGCCGGAGGGTGTCCCCCATGGACAGGGGCCGGCCCGACCGATTGGACTCGCGCCACTCCATCCAGTGCCCGTAGAGGGCCGCTTCCGGGCTGCTGAGCCCCGGCCGGACGGCGTTCACGATCCGGTGCATTGCCGGGAGCAGCGTAGGGGCCCCCGCTCCGTTCAGGGCGCGGACGGCCGGGAGGGCGGTCTCGTTGAGGAAGGCCCTCGCACTGCCCTCCAGGTCGCACCGTGCGGCAGCGTGCGCTGCTTTTGCCTCCGCCACCACGTCCGCCACCAGGCCCCGGACGGCCGCCTCCTGCGCTCTGCGGCGGGCCCTGGCGTGCCCCGGCCCATCCCCCCGTCGGCGTGGCATGGTGCTGCGGGCTCTGCAAAGGGCGGCGGCGGGTGGGGGTTAGGGGGCGAACACGTGCGACAGGTGCGCAATGGATGTGGGGTCCCGCAGGTGCACGTGGATCCACAGAAGGGCAGCGCCCGCGGGGCCCGCCTGTGCGTGCGAGGGGGTGTGTGCCCCCTCGATGCGCCGGCGCAAGGCCTCCTCCTCTGTGCGCCTGCGCGGACCTGCGGGAGGTTCGGGCCAGGGGCACGCGGCTACCTGGGTGCACCTCTCGCACCTGTTGGCGCCTGTCGCTGCTGCGGAGGACACCGTGTCACACTCTCCGCAGAGTCGGCAGGTGTGTGGGAGGTGGGAGGGCGGCGACCAAGGGTCGAGATGGCGGAGCCAGAGGTCGTCCCACCTCTGTCGGAGGGGGTCCCGGATCTCCAGCAAGCGGGCGCGGACGCGGCGCCGGTAGTCCTTGCCAAGCGTCTTCCGCTGGACCTCCTGCCACGTGTCGCCGGGGAGGATCCCGTGGTCGTGGAAGGCGGCGATGAGGTCGTCCCACACCGGGCGGGGGTGCCCCTGGGGGGGGCTCGCCATGTACACGTGGCGCCCGGTGAGGTGGGGCGTCAGCGCGTCCCATTGGCACCCGTTCGCGGTGTCTCTGTGGAGGAGGGCCAGCAGGGTGCCGTCCGCGACTGCCTCCCACCCCACTCGCAGCCCTTCGTAGGCGTCCAGCTCCTGGCGCAGCGCGGCTGCGATACCGGTGGGGAGCATGAGGAGTAAGGGCCCCTGGGTGTCGCCCAGCCGGGACAGGGCGTCGTCGTATACCGCCCCCCCAGCTTTGAAGTGCGCCACGGTGAGTTGGGTGGCCCCGTCCTCTGGGGGGTGCCACCGGACGGTGGCCGCAGCGTGTCCCCACGTGCGTATCTCCGTGGCCCGGAGCACGTTGGCGGTGTGAAGGACGATGCGGGGCGGGACGGGCGTCCTGACGAGTGAGGATACGTCCCCAGTCCATCCCGCTTGCAGCCCCGGGGCCGCCTGCAGCCATTCCCCCGTCGCCGCGTCCCACGGGTGGTCAGGTCCCGCCCCGCGGACCATGGTGGGTCTCGGCCGGGTGTTCGGCCCCCACCCCCGGAGCGGGATGGCGGCGTATCGTTGCGCAGGGGTCTCCGGGGCGCGCGTGGCGGCGCACCACCGGCCCCACTCCCGCGCCCACTCCTCCCCCACGATGCGCGCCTCCCATGCGGTCATGGAGCCGCGCCCGATGATCCACGGTGGGAAAAGGGCGTCTTGCAGGTGCCTCGAGAACCCCCCCGGCAGGTCCTGATACGGGTGGGGGCTCTCTTGGAGTGGGCACTCCAGAGTGCCATTCACAACACGGAGGGAGGCTACGAAGTCCTTGTCAGGGCGCGGGGGAGGGGGAGGGTGGTCGCCCTCCGCCGCAGTGAGCCACCGGTGCGCCCGGGCCGCCGCGCTTAGGGGGTCGTGGAGGAGTTGCTCCAGCCGGTGGTTGCGAAGCTCCCACGCGAAGTCCCCCAGCCGGAGCATGTGGTGGAGGAAGTCGTCCACCGAGGTCCCTCCCGGCGGGTCGTATCGGGTTATGGCGCGGAGCTGCGCCTCCGCGTCCTCGGGCACCAGTCCGGAGCAGAACACCTCCGTCCATGTGGCGCCTGCGGAGCGCCACGAGGCCACCTACAGGGCCTTGTCCCCAGGTGGGAATTGGCGGGCCGCCTCGTGTACCGCCTGGCGGTAGTGGGGCCAGAGGAGCCGCGAGTGGGTGCAGCCCACGTGCATGTGCACCGGGGTCTCTTCCGGGCCGCCGCAGAAAAGGCACGGTTGCGGGACGATGGCGACGCCGGAGAGCCGCTCCTTCCGGACGCGGAGCCTGCGCTGCACCGGCGTGTGGCCGTCTCGGGCCCGCAGCGCCCGGCGGTTGGTGGCCGCCGCGGTGAGGTCCCGGGCGTGGACGTAGGCCGTGGCGTGGGCCGCGCCCAGAGGTGTGTGTCCCCGGTGCGTCAGCGCATGGTCCGTCTGCGCCCGTTGCGCGACCTCGCCGAGCACCCGCATCGTGGGGGGCCGTAGATCGAGATGGCCGTCACGGCCGGCGACGATGAGTTGGGCGTGGCCAGGGTCCGGGGGCGTGTTCTGCAAGACGGTGTCCTGGGACGCCGCCCAGTCCGCCTTGCGCAGTAGGGCGTCACTGTGGTGCGAGGTGGCTCGGACGTACCAGAACGGGTGCCCGGCGTGTTGCCCCCGCGCGCACAGGCCGTCCCGGAGCCACCTCAGGGGCATCTGGTTGACCACCTTCGCTGCGCCCGCGGGGACCCCCGTGGTTCGCTCGCGATCTGCGTGCCGCAGGAGGTGGAGGATGACTTCGGCGTCCACCGTGTGGACCCATGGTCTGTGTGCACCGTAATGTAGGGGGAGGGAGGCGGCCACCCCCTCTCCGTCGGGCACCGTGCCCGAGATGGCCACCGCCCACGTGCGGGTGAGGTCGGCGACGAGAGCGACGCTGGTGGCGTGTTTGCAGGGTCCGCCCCCGGACGCGTCAGAGGAGGTGTGTCCCCAGGCCTCCGGGATCCAGTAGTATCCGGTGGGGCTGAGCCACCCCGCGTTGAGGTCGGTGGAGTGCCACCGGACGTCGGGGTGGCTGTGGGTCAGTTGGTCCACGCTCAGCGCCCTGGTGTCGCCTGGGCTGATCGCCGGGTGGTCGTGCAGCCGGATCTCCGCTCCGGCGACCGTGCTTGCCCAGGACCGTAGCGCCGTCACATGTTCCTTGAGCCACGCCGGGCCCCCGCGCTGGTGTACCACCAAGTGTCCTGTGTCCTCCGGGCGGTCCTCCAGCGCGTGCACCGCCATGTGTGGGTCGTGCGGCACCCCCGTAGCCACCAGTAGGGCGGTGCCACGGGGGAGCCCACGGGGTTCGGGCAGGCCTGCCCCCACTTGCACTATCACCCACTCGGCCCGGAGCTGCGCTTGTCCCGCCGCTTGGGTGCATTGGTCGTCTGTGGTCACCAGCCACAACGGCGTCGGCGCGTGGGGCCGGGGGCGTAAGGGCTCTGGCCACGCCACGTCCGCGTTGGGCTCTTGGTGCTCGCTTTCTGCGAGTACGTCGCGGAGGATGTACATGAGGGCCGCTGGCGGGTGGTACGCCGCCCCCCGCGTGGGGGGGGACAGGCCGTCCCGGCGGCGGTAGCCCCCGACGTGGAGGTGCAGGCCGTCCGGGGTCACCCGTGGGCCGGTGTGGGCGTCCTGCTTAGCCCTCGTGGGGTGGACGAGTCTCAGGCGGGGGTCCCGTGTGCCGGTGGTGTGGAAGAGGTGGGCCAGGGCATCGCGCCACCCGGGGTGGTTGGTGGGCCCTTGCTCATGGCGGCAATAATGGAGGTGTTCATCGGCGCATTGGTTGAGGCACTCCCGCACCGCCGTCGGCCACGGATCGTCGTTGTCGGGGAAGGGGTGGCGTGGCCCGTGGTGCCCATGCCACGGCGTTGCGTGTGGCACCGTCAGGCGGCACGTGTCGCGGTGTCGCAGCTTGGCGGTGCGCAGCGTGACGATTTTGCCCGGCGGGGACTGTAGTTGGACATGAGCCGCCCTGGGGCACGCGATGGGGTTGTACATCCCCACTCCCAGGGCGGCCAGGGCCCGGGGTATGCGGTGGACCCAGTCGCCTCCCGCCAGAGTTGCGAACTCCGAGACGGGGTAGTGCACCTCGGGGCATATTCCGTGCGCGCCGGCTATCTCCCAGAACATCTTGGTGACCTCCGCGCGCACAGAGGTTGCGCGGTGGTGGACGAGTGTACCCACGAGGGCCACCGCTGCCTGCTGGCACCGCGTGGGCACCCGTGTGAGCCCCAGGGTCCGGTCATCCTGCAGGCTGTCCCGCGAGGCGTCGAAGGCGTATCGTGCCCTGTCCTTCGCGACCTGGACCGTGATGTGGTCCAGGTGGCGTGCAGTGTCGGAGTCGTCGGCGATGAAAGGGGCGACGTACTGCGTCACCCCTCCGAGGATCGCCAGGATGACGTCCTGCACCACCTTCGGTGGCGCGAGGGTGTTAAGGCACCAGTGGTGCACTGCCGCCAGGCGTAGCCGGTGCTTGCCCTGCAGGGAGAACTCCCCGTCCGGCTGCAGCTGGAGTCCCAGGTAGGGGACGGAGTCCGCCGCTGGTACCCAGTACCACGGGTTTTCCAGGTGGGGGCAGAGGCGCAGCTGCAGGCCCGGGACCCCCTCCGTGGTGGCCATGGCGCACTTGCGGGGGTTGAGCTCCATGCCCATCATCCCCAGGTACGCGGCCACCGCCTCCACGCCCTCGACGAAATGCTGCAGCGTGTGGGCCACCACCAGCAGGTCGTCGATATAGGCCTGGATGAGGCCGTGCTCGGCCCCTCCCGGCGGGCGCAGGCGGTGCCCCCGTGCCCTGAGCAGGGGCTCCAGGAGGAGCGCGTACAGCAGGGGGCTCTCGGGGTTGCCCTGCCGGACGCCGCGTAGCATGTAGACGGGCTGCGTTAGCCCGTGTGCTGTGACGATGCGCAGCCTGGCGCACGTGTGGAGGAAGAGCAGGAGGTCAATGACGTCCGGCGGCACGGAGAGGTGGCGCAGGATGAGGTGGAGGTCGCCGTGTGGGGCGGTGTCGAAGGCCTTGCGGGCGTCGAAGGAGAAGACGTAGTTGGGCCTTCCCCGCTGGAGCTGCCGCTGCGCCATGTACAGCGGGGGGCCTGTGTTGGAGCCAGGGAGGGCCCCCTGCTGCCAGTCGCTGACCACCCCGTGCCGTGTGAGCACCTCCGTGATGCGCTGGGTGAGGGGGCCCGTGAGCAGCTTCATGTCCAGCTGGCCCAGGGCTATGGGCCTGTAGTCGTCCAGTCTGGCAGAGCCCGGTACCTTGGGGCTGAGCCAGATGTGCGCGTCCCTCCAGTGCATCGTTGGCGGGGCGCCGCGGAGGATGGCCCGGTAGGAGTGGACCAGGAGCCACTGGACGGGTGCCGGGAGGGCCTTGATGAAGCGGGCCTCCACGTGGTTAGGACCCGGGGCCTTGCCATCGGCCTTGTCCAGGGCGGACTTCAGGTCCTGCATGGAGTACTGCTGGACCTGTGTCCAGGCTCCCTCAGGGACCCGGGGGACGTGGCGGCCGAGGACCGCCTGGAAACCCGGGAGGTCCACCGGGCGTTTGTCATACAGTTCTCGCCAGAAGGCGCGAACTACGAACATCACGTCGTGGGCCTCCGTGAGGAGCGTTTGGGTGTTGGGAACCCGCACGTTCCAGAGGCCTGACGGGCCTGGGGCCTCTACCTCTATGGCTCCCCGCACTGCTTTCCATCGCTGGGCGATGTCGGGGGCGTGGCGGCGCCAGAAGTCCTTGATGGCGCGCTTGCGGTCTGCCGCCAGGAGGGCGCGGAGCTGGCGAATGTCCTCTTCGAGGGCGGCTGCTTGCCTCTCCAGCTCCTCCTGCAGCTGGCCCTGCGTGGTCGGGCGGAACCCGGGTGACACACTCTGCAGTTCCTCCGTGAGCCGGAGCGCCGCCTCGGACCGGATGCCATGCCTGGCCGCGTCCGCCTGGTACGCTGCCGGGGCGCGCGCTGCCAGGGTGTCATAGCGGAGGACCGCTGCCTGGAGCTGCTTTCCGCTCTCCGGGAGGTCCCCCTCCGCCGGGTCCGTTCCCGCCGGAGACGGCTGCCGGCGCCCCACCACGCGCGCCAGGGCGTCATGCGTCGCGTGGAGGTGTTCGAACACCTTGTCCACCGCAGCCGCGGGCATGGACCCGTAGTCGTGCTGCTCTGCGGGACCCAGCCAGGGCGCAAGGGAGGGTTCATCCTGCGCGGCGGTGACCGCCGCCCACAGGCAGTGTTGGACGGGCGCGGCCTCGGCGTCGTATGGGAGGAGGCGGCCTTCCGTGTGGCTGTAGGGGGTGGGCATCGCCGCGCGTCCCGCTGCGCTGAGGAGGCCCGGCAGGGCCAGGCGGACCGGGAGGTGGTCCGAGCCGACCACCTGGGGGTGTGCCATGCCGCGAGCCCAGACGCTCTCCCGCAGGGACCACGGCAGGAGGGGCTCGTTGACCAGGAAAGTGTCCACCCTGTGCTGGGACGGGTGGAGCGTGGGGGTCATGTCCTCCTCGCCGCCTGCCGCGGCTCTTCGGAAGCCGCAGGCTTCCCAGCCCGCTCGGAAATGCTCCGTGGCCGGGTTGGCGGGGACATCCATGTAGATGTTGGTGTCACCGGCGATGACCACCGGGTGCCTCCCGCCGAGGCTGCGTGCCGTGGCATACATTTGTATGTCGGCCCAGAACGCCGCCCGTCCCGCCCACGGGGAGCAACCTGCTTGCGGCCCGTGGACGTTGATGAGGGTGAGGCCTCCCCCGTCCGTGCGGATCTCCAGGGCCGCGGCTTTCCCGGGGACAATTTCCGTGAAGCTGAGCACCTCGTGCTCCGCCACGTACTTACTGCTGACCGCGGTGAGGAGGCCCCCCCCTCTCGAGGTGGAGGTGGCCCCCGTCTCCGCCAGCCGGCTGCTGAAGTAGGCGGTGTACCCCTTGTCCCGGAGCGCCGCGGCCACGTGCATCTCCTGCGCCCTGGTGGCGATCCCCGTTTCCTGGAGCATGATGGCAAAGCCCCCCTCTTGGGGCAGCATGCCGGTGATGAGGTGCTCCTTGTCGGTGCAGGCCGCCGGCCCCCTGCGCCGCCGGAGTGTGTCCCGGAGGGACCGGTCTGGCGGCACGAGGCCGTTGCGCAGGTTCCACGAGAGGAGCCACAGGGCGTCGCCCGTCGTGTCCTCCTGGAGTCAGCTATCCCGCGTCGGCATCGCCGCCGGGTCCGCTGGTGCCGCCAGGGCATCTGGGTGCGCCGCATCCGCTGAGCCCGTTCCCAGCGGGGCCCACAGGGGGGCCCGGGGGACCGGGGGAGGCAGGGGGGCCAGGGGGGCCAGCCCCGCGGGGATGGACATGGACCCTGGTGGGGCCGCACCGCCGGCCCCCGGGGCCGCTCCGGGTGCCTCCTCACCTCCATCTGCCTGGTCGGCTGCCTGGGGCGGGGGGCGCCGGGTGTACGGGGCGTGCCACGGGGACCTCCGTGCTCTCCCCTGCAGGATGTTGGCGGCCGCCTCCTTGTCGTCCGCCGGGGCCGCAGCGTGCACCGCGTGCCACGCCAGGTGTTCCAGCATTGCCCCGCTGGTGTAGTACTTGTCCGCACACAGGGGGCATTTCGTCGGCTCCGTGGCCCCTCGCGCCGGGGGGAGCTGCACTGACTTCCGAATGGCGCCCTCGGCCGCTGGCTCGAAGGGCAGGTTGGCCAGCGGCACCGTGTGTGGTGCCAGCGTGCGGCCCGGGGCCGCCGCATCGAGGGCTCGCGTCGCGGGCGCGGGCCCGAGGCCTCGGGCGGCATCGCGCTGCGCGTCTGCTTGCAGCCACGTTTGCCAGTGCGTGGAGCCGATTTGGCGGTCGGGTTTGCTCCTCCACCGCAGGTCGTGGAAGGCCTGTAGCCAGTGGTACACCGTGGTTGGGACCGCCAGCTGGAGCTCCAGGTCGGCGGGGTGCGCCGCTGCCGGCCACACTCCCGGCCTCGCTGCCCGGGCGTTGTCCTTCAACCTGACCTGGAGCAGGAGGGCGTGGTGTTCGCCCTCCCGCAGCGCCTTGATGATCATGCGTGTGCAGTCTGCCACGCGGATCACGGCTTCGGGCCCCGGCAGGCGTTCAGGGTCGCAGACGACGATGTGCGCGTCCGCCGGGCTGAACATGCAGACCACCCACTGTGGGTTCTGCTGCCCCCGTTGGGCCACCGCCAGGGTAGCCGCTGGGCGGGCGTGCGTGATGGGCCCCGCGTGGAGGTCCGGGACGTCCGTGGCCCTGATGGCGTCTCCCTGCCACGCGGCCCGTAGATGCTCCTCCTGGTCGGGGCTCCACACCAGTGTGGGGGGGTTGACCCACCCCGGTTCCTGCCTCTTGTTGGGGGCGCTGACAGTGTGTAGCAGGACCGCCAGCGGCCAGGGGTCCGCCGACATATAGTAGGCCTGGGTGGGCCCCTGTCGCCAGTCGACGTGGGACAGGGACGGGAAAGCCCCCTGCCTGGCGGTGCTGTGCCAGACCGTCCATCGGCCTCCGGCCAGGATGTGCGACCGGTACCCTCCGGCGTGGCCGTGTACGATGGCTTGGTAGCCTGCCGTCTGCAGTACCAGTGCCTCCCCCTGCTTAGGCCCGGGCGGGGGCGCGCCATCGCCCGCACCCCAGACGCGGGTGCGCCCGCGGAGTGTGGCATGCCACGGGTCTGGTGCATCGCGCTGGGGCCCTTGTATGCATCCCGCAATTTGCGCCGGGCCGTGGTGGTGGACGAAGCTCTCCCCGCCGTCTGCTAGCAAAGCCGCCGCGACGACGTATAGTTGCTCTGCCGTGAGGGGTGCCGTCGGCTCGTGCGTCGCGGCCGGCCGTCGGGGCCGCGTGTCGCGGCAGGGGACGTGGGGCAGCAGCTGCGCCGGCCACGCCGCCACTGGACCCATGGTGACGGCCGCGACCGCGGACGCCAGCGCCGTGCGGTCCGTGGGTCTGTACTGCCGGAGTCCCGTGGTATCTCGGGTGAGGTGCCTGCAGGCTGCCATCCAGGCCACCGCTCCGCAGTTCGTGCAGTCCGGTTCGGCACCGCTCGCATCGTCGCCTCCCCACTGCTGTACCGTGGTGGCGGTGTCGAGCGGGGGGCCCCGCTGTAGCGCCTCCGGGCCCTGCCCCGGCGGGAGGGCGGGCGGGATTGGCTGCGGGTAGTTTTGCGCGCCCCGGCGCTCCGGGTGCGTGTGGTACGGGTTCTGCCGGCGGTGTTCCGGGGTTGCCCGTGGCTGGAAGAGGAGCTGGTGCAGGTACCAGTGGCCCTCCGCGGTGGACGGATTGCGGAGCGTTAGCCACTGTTCCACCACGCCTCCTGGGTGCGCGGCCTCGACGCGGCGCTGCAACCCCAGGCGGCCTAGGCGGTTGGACGTGCCCGCGGGTGGGATGTGTGCTTGCGGGTAGAGCACCCGCAGCGGCTCCAGCGCCAGGTCGAGCACTTCGTCGTTGAGCTGCTTCGTGAGGGCCGACGCCCTGTGTAGGGCGTGGGGGACCCCGGGTGTGGGGGCCGTGAGCTGTTCGAGCACCGGTCCCGGCGGGTACCGCGTACCCGGGTTCGTCAGCCACTCCCTGGTGTGGCTCAGTACGGCTTTCCACACGTCCCTTGTAAAGGCGTGCTGGGGGGCCAATGAGGGGACCATCCGTAGGAGGCGGTGGCACGCCGGCGGCGATCGCATGGGCTGTGGGGCGGCCGCCGTGATCCACCTGCACGCCGTGCCGGGCACGATCGCCCCCCATTCCACGGTCCCCATGCCCTCGGCATGAATCAGCGCCTGGCCTTGGACCATGGGGAAATAGGGGCTCGAGCGCCCTTTCCCTTCCTTCCACCGTACCCAGGCGGCCCCCGCCTGCAGGCTGCAGAGCAGGGCCACGCCGGGGAGGGGCGGCTGCGGGAAAGCCCCCTTGACGGCCTGGGTGGCGTGGGCCAAGGTGCCCATTGGTAAGTACCACAACGGGAGGGTCCAGGGGCCCGGCAGTGGTTGCGCCACCCCTGCGTCCCATCGCCACTCGGAGTCTGGCGGGGCGGCCCGGACCGTGCCCGTCTGCAGGAAGTGGCGCGCCTGCTTGTCGGGGTGCCGTTGGAGGGTTGCCGCGAGGCTGAGCCCCTCTGTCGCTGGTGCCACCGGGAGGCCGCCCCGGGGCCTGCGCCAGGGGTATTCCTGGTCGGTCGGCCAGGTGTGGAGGTCCCGGGCGATGTCCTCCGCGGTCCCTGTGGGGGCGTCCTCTGGTGCCAGGTGCCACATGATGGCGAGCACCGCCCATGTGGAAAAGGGCCACGCCCGCGGGGGGGTGTACACCTGGATGGTCCACTGTGGGCACGCCCGCCGCACGCGGGACACGTGGAGCACCCCTCGGACCATGTCCGCCGCCAGGACCAGCACCATTCCCGAGGGATCCACAATGATCCCCTCTGCGGGTCCACCGTGGCGGCCCCGGGTGTGCAGGGCCACTGCCGCCTGTCCCGCGTGGGTGACGCGGTCGACGGCCTCCTGGATGTTCACGCTGCCGCGCGCGGTCTCATCCAGGATCCAGCCCTGCGTCACCCCGTAGCGTAGGGCGGCGCGTGCAGCCGCGGGTTTCACCTCGGGTAACGCTCCGTCGTCGGCATCGGGCTGGGGGTGCTGTTTGGGGCACCAGCCTTCGCCGGTGCAATGGCCCCGTTTCCACGCGGGGCAGATCGCGGGTACGCTGCCCGCCGGCGGCGCAGGTTCCGCGGGCGCGCCCCCCGTGGGGGGCTCCGGCAATGCCTCCAGGTCGGAGTCTGTGCCCGTGTCCCCTTGTGGGGGGTCTCCTTCGCCGTCTCTGAGTCCCAGCGCCCTGATGACCTCGTGTGCTTCGTCCAGCGTCGGAGATCGGGGGCGTGTCTTGCGTGGTGCCGCGGGTTCCGCCATTGCTATGTCGCTGTGTCTAAGAGCAGGGGGCGGAGTGCGGATGTCCCGTGGCTGGTGCGTTGGTGCGTTGGTGCGTTGCTCGGTGTGGGGGCGGTGGATGGGCATCCCCGGGGGGGCGCCTTCCAGTGTTGCGAGGGGCGTCCGGTGTTAGGCGCTGTCCCTCTCCCGGTCGCCCGTCCTCCGGAGCGGGCAGCCAGGGTTCCGCGACCCGTGTGTCCCGGGTGCGGTCGATGCGGACGTGCGGACCCAGCACCGGCTCCACAGCGTGCGCCCTTGCGGGCCGGCGTTGCTCGCTGTGGGGGTAGCGGAAGGGCGTCCCCGGGGGGAGTGCCTTCCACCGTTGTGGGGGGCGCCTGGTATCAGGCGCTGTCCCTCCCCCGGCCGCTCGTCCTCCGGAGCGTGCAGCCAGGGTTCCGCGACTCGTGTGTCCCGGGTGCGGTCGATGCGGGCGTGGACCCAGCACCGGCCCCACAGCGTGTGCCCTTGCGGGCCGGCGTTGCTCGCTGTGGGGGTGGCGGGAGGGCGTCCCCGGGGGGGGTGCCTTCCACCGTTGTGAGGGGCGCCTAGTGTCAGGCGCTGTCCCTTCCCCGGCCGCTCGTCCTCCGGAGCGTGCAGCCAGGGTTCCGCGACCCGTGTGTCCCGGGTGCGGTCGATGCGGGCATGTGGACCCAGCACCGGCCCCACAGCGTGCGCCCTTGCTGGCCGGCGTTGCTCGCTGTGGGGGTGGCGGAAGGGCGTCACCGGCAGGGTGCCTTCCACCGTTGTGAGGGGCGCCTGGTGTCAGGCGCTGTCCCTCCCCCGGCCGCGCTCGTCCTTCGTAGCGTGCAGCCAGGGTTCCGCGACCCGCGTGTCCCGGGTGCGGTCGATGTGGGCGTGTGGACCCAGTACCGGCCCCACGGCGTGCGCCCTTGCTGGCCGGCGTTGTTCGCTGTGGGGGTGGCGGAAGGGCGTTCCCGGGGGGGGTGCCTTCCACCGTTGTGAGGGGCGCCTGGTGTCAGGCACTCTCCCTCCCTCGGCCGCTCGTCCTCCGGAGCGTGCAGCCAGGGTTCCGCGACCCGCGTGTCCCGGGCGCGGTCGATGCGGGCGTGTGGACCCAGCACCGGCCCCACAGCGTGCGCCCTTGCGGGCCGACGCTGCTCGCTGTGGGGGTGGCGGAAGGGCGTCCCCGGGGGGGGTGCCTTCCACCGTTGTGAGGGGCGCCTGGTGTCAGGCGCTGTCCCTCCCCCGGCCACTCGTCCTCCGGAGCGTGCAGCCAGGGTTGGGTTCCGCGACCCGCGTGTCCCGGGTGCGGTCGATGCGGGCGTGTGGACCCAGCACCGGCCCCACAGCGTGCGCCCTTGCGGGCCGGCGTTGCTCGCTGTGGGGGTGGCGGAAGGGCGTCCCCGGGGGGGGTGCCTTCCACCGTTGTGAGGGGCGCCTGGTGTCAGGCGCTGTCCCTCCCCCGGCCGCTCGTCCTCCGGAGCGTGCAGCCAGGGTTCCGTGACCCGCGTGTCCCGGGCGCGGTCGATGCGGGCGTGTGGACCCAGCACCGGCCTCTCAGCGTGCGCCCTTGCGGGCCGGCGTTGCTCGCTGTGGGGGTGGCGGAAGGGCGTCCCCGGGGGGGGTGCCTTCCACCGTTGTGAGGGGCGCTTGGTGCCAGGCGCAGTCCCTCCCCCGGCCGCTCGTCCTCCGGAGCGTGCAGCCAGGGTTCCGCGACCCGCGTGTCCCGGGCGCGGTCGGTGCGGGCGTGTGGACCCAGCACCGGCCCCACAGCGTGCGCCCTTGCGGGCCGGCGTTGCTCGCTGTGGGGGTGGCGGAAGGGCGCCCCCGGGGGGGGTGCCTACCACCGTTGTGAGGGGCGCCTGGCGTCAGGCGCTGTCCCTCCCCCGGCCGCTCGTCCTTTGGAGCGTGCAGCCGGGGTTCTGCGACCCGTGTGTCCCGGGTGCGGTCGATGCGGGCGTGTGGACCCAGCACCGGCCCCGCAGCGTGCGCCCTTGCGGGCCGGCGTTGCTCGCTGTGGGGGTGGCGGAAGGGCGTCCCCGGGGGGGGTGCCTTCCAACGTTGTGAGGGGCGCCTGGTGTCAGGCGCTGTCCCTTCCCCGGCCGCTCGTCCTCCGGAGCGTGCAGCCAGGGTTCCGCGACCCGTGTGTCCCGGGTGCGGTCGGTGCGGGCGTGTGGACCCTGCACCGGCCCCACAGCGTGCGCCCTTGCGGGCAGGCGTTGCTCGCTGTGGGGGTGGCGGAAGGGCGTCCCCAGGGGGGGGTGCCTTCTACCGTTGTGAGGGGCGCCTGGTGTCAGGCGCTGTCCCTTCCCCGGCCGCCCGTCCTCCGGAGCGTGCAGCCAGGGTTCCGCGACTCGTGTGTCCCGGGTGCGGTCGATGCGGGCGTGTGGACCCAGCATCGGCCCCACAGCGTGCGCCCTTGCGGGCTGGCGTTGCTCGCTGTGGGGGTGGCGGAAGGGCGTCCCCGGGGGGGGTGCCTTCCACCGTTGTGAGGGGCGCCTGGTGTCAGGCGCTGTCCCTCCCCCGGCCGCTCGTCCTCTGGAGCGTGCAGCCAGGGTTCCGCGACCCGCGTGTCCCGGGCGCGGTTGATGTGGGCGTGTGGACCCAGCACCAGCCCCACAGCGTGCGCCCTTGCGGGCCGGCGTTGCTCGCTGTGGGGGTGGCGGAAGGGCGTCCCCGGGGGGGGTGCCTTCCACCGTTGTGAGGGGCGCCTGGTGTCAGGCGCTGTCCCTCCCCCGGCCGCTCGTCCTCCGGAGCGTGCAGCTAGGGTTCCGCGACCTGCGTGTCCCGGGTGCGGTCGATGCGGGCGTGTGGACCCAGCACCGGCCCCACAGCGTGCGCCCTTGCGGGCTGGCGTTGCTCGCTATGGGGGTGGCGGAAGGGCGTCCCCGGGGGGGGTGCCTTCCACCGTTGTGAGGGGCGCCTGGTGTCAGGCGCTGTCCCTCCCCCGGCCGCTCGTCCTCCGGAGCGTGCAGCCAGGGTTCCGCGACCCGTGTGTCCCGGGTGCGGTCGGTGTGGGCGTGGGGACCCAGCACCGGCCCCACAGCGTGCGCCCTTGCGGGTCGGCGTTGCTCGCTGTGGGGGTGGCAGAAGGGCGTCCCCGGGGGGGGTGCCTTCCACCGTTGTGAGGGGCGCTTGGTGTCAGGCGCTGTCCCTCCCCCGGCTGCTCGTCCTCTGGAGCGCGCAGCCAGGGTTCCGCGACCCGTGTGTCCCGGGTGTGGTCGATGCGGGCGTGTGGACCCAGCACCGGCCCCACAGCGTGCGCCCTTGCGGGCCGGCGTTGCTCGCTGTGGGGGTGGCGGAAGGGCGTCCCCGGGGGGGGTGCCTTCCACCGTTGTGAGGGGCGCCTGGTGTCAGGCGCTGTCCCTCCCCCGGCTGCTCGTCCTCCGGAGCGCGCAGCCAGGGTTACGCGACCCGTGTGTCCCGGGTGCGGTCGATGCGGGCGTGTGGACCCAGCACCGGCCCCACAGCGTGCGCCCTTGCGGGCCGGCGTTGCTCGCTGTGGGGGTGGCGGAAGGGCGTCCCCGGGGGGGTGCCTTCCACCGTTGTGAGGGGCGCCTGGTGTCAGGCGCTGCCCCTCCCCCGGCCGCTCGTCCTCCGGAGCGTGCAGCCAGGGTTCCGCGACCCGTGTGTCCCGGGTGCGGTCGATGCGGGCGTGTGGACCCAGCACCGGCCCCACAGCGTGCGCCCTTGCGGGCCGGCGTTGCTCGCTGTGGGGGTGGCGGAAGGGCGTCCCCGGGGGGGTGCCTTCCACCGTTGTGAGGGGCGCCTGGTGTCAGGCGCTGCCCCTCCCCCGGCCGCTCGTCCTCCGGAGCGTGCAGCCAGGGTTCCGCGACCCGTGTGTCCCGGGTGCGGTCGATGCGGGCGTGTGGACCCAGCACCGGCCCCACAGCGTGCGCCCTTGCGGGCCGGCGTTGCTCGCTGTGGGGGTGGCGGAAGGGCGTCCCCGGGGGGGGCTGCCTTCCACCGTTGTGAGGGGCGCTTGGTGCCAGGCGCTGTCCCTCCCCCGGCCGCCCGTCCTCCGGAGCGTGCAGCCAGGGTTCTGCGACCCGTGTGTCCCGGGTGCGGTCGGTGTGGGCGTGGGGGCCCAGCACCGGCCCCACAGCGTGCGCCCTTGCGGGCCGGCGTTGCTCGCTGTGGGGATGGCGGAAGGGCGTCCCCGGGGGGGCTGCCTTCCACCATGGTGAGGGGCGCTTGGGGTCAGGCGCTGTCCCTCTCCCGTCTGCCCGCCCACTGCCGGGTGGGTTGCCGGGGTCGTTGGGTGTGTGCGGTGTGTGTGGTGTCTGTGCCGTGCGTGTCGTGGTGCGTGGTGCTGCTCTTTCCTTGGTCCTCCGGTGCTCCCCTCTCCGGTGTCTCGGTGCGGTGTTGTGCTCGCCGTGTGCCCGCCGTGTCCCCTCCTCTGTGTGCGCCCCTTGCTCGTCCGCTGGCTACCCCTTGTTCCTTTCGCGGCTTCGTTGCTCTTTACCCTTTCCTCTACTCCTCTCCCTGGCATGCACTTTTTCCCTGCCTCCGCTTTGTTGCGTGTCTCTGTCTTTTTCCTTGTCGGCCCGGGCTTCCTCTTTTGAACCTGCGTAGGGAGAGAAGGGTGCGTAAACAAGCGTGCGGCGGCGGCGGTTTTGTCGCGACACGGCACCTCGAGCTGGCTGGTACGTCATGCGACATGCGTGTGCGACCGGCTTGCGCGTAGGTTTATCGCTCCACTTGCTCCCGTCTTGCCTCCACCCCCCTTTGGTCGCTACCTTTTCTCATCGCCCGTTCCGCACGCGCGGCGTGACATGCAACATACCTGCTTCTTTCCCCACTACCTTAACGTGTCCTAGTCCTCCCGCCTTGCCGGGCGTTCGCTTATGTGTGACGACGGCACGACGCAATACTTGCCTAAGCGTCTAAGACAACCCTACTTTAACGCCCGGACGACGCAGACACGAGCATACGCTTCTCCTCGGGACCTGTGTGGGGAAGAGAACATGGGTGCGTGCACGTGTGTTTGTTGGGACCCGGCACTCGCCGGCGCTATGCTATTTGTGTGTTTGCTCCCCGTGTCCCCCTCCCTGGCTATTTGTGTGTTCTAACCCACGCAACTCCGCGGTTGGCGACGTGGCACGACATGGTAACATACTTGCGTTCTTGGTGGCGGTGTGTGGCTTGTCTACTATTCGTTTGCATGCGGCGGCATACCTTTTGTTCCCTTTCGCTCCCTTTCGCCTCCTACATAAGCGGGCGTGCGGGTGGGCGGTGGGCACGTCTCGGTTACGTAGCGTAGCGTGGCAACATACTTGGACCCCACTAGTCACGTGTGTATGCTTGGTTTTTTTTTTTTTTTTTTTTTTTTTTTGTGTGTTGTGCTTTACCTCGGTGGTCTTTTTGTTCCTCCCCGTTTGTCCCTTCATACCATGTTGCTCGTCCGTGGCGGTGATGGCCTTGCGGCGTTCCGGGCATGCGCGTGCGGGCATACCTTTCTTTCCCTATGTGAGCGGGGGTGAGCATAGGCATTCTTTCGGTGCCACCTCTTGTTGGTTTTCCTTGCCGGTGCGGTTTTCGTTGCGCTTTTCGTGGCGGCGCACTTTGGCGTTGCTTGTCACGTTACTTGTTTTGCGCTTGTTACGGCGTTATGCACACAACATATGGCACATAACACACTTGCTTTCCGGCGGCCGGTGGCGTTGTTGTTGCTTGTGTGTATTTTTCATGCACGACATTCAACATACTTGGGTACATGTGCGGCCTCTTGTTCTTTTTGTTGTGATCCCCTTCGCGCGTATTTCCTACATGAGCGGGCTTGCATTGCTTGGTCGTGTACTTGTGGTATATCTCCACCGTGGTGCGGTTCGTTACCTATTTATTCTCCTTGTCTACCTCTTTCCGCGTTGTGCTTGTTTCGTTGGTTTCTAGCGGTGCGCGGCACATAACATACTTGCTTGTCGGCGGCCGGTGGCGTTGTTGTTGTCTATGTGTGGGTTGTTTTGGGGCGCGCACAAGTCCCTAGCGCCTAGGGCACGCACTTTGCTAGGTGGTTTGGGGCAAGCAACGCTCAGCTTCTTCGCCGTCGCGACTCTATTGTTCGTCTTTTTCGGTGAGTGTCCTATATTTTGCGACCTCGCCAAACAGCGGCGTAAAATTGTTGGGGGGGTTTCTGAGGTCGGAAAAGACGATTTTTCGCTTTATTTCTGCTGGCGGTGCGTCTTTTTCTCGTTATTTTATTTTTTATCTGCTGCGATCGCGCGACACGATGCATGGAGATCTTTGAGAGCCAAGGGCATGGGAGTCTCTGTTGGACTCCCGGTGGATCGCGTATGGAATGGCGGATCCGATCTCCAAGCCGGCGTGGAGATATACTATTGGGAGCACCCCCGAATTTTGGCACATTTCGAGAAAAGTTTATAGTGTTTTCAGCACTGTGTTTTTGCTTCTCCTGCTGCTTGCTGTTGCTGTAGGGTGTCCTGCTGCTTGTTTTGGGGCTTGAAAAGCTTTTGTTTATTGAAATACAGTAAGTCCAAGTCAATCCAGGATAGCCCAAGCCAGAAGTGTGCAAGGAGAAGGTAATTCAGGATTAAAGCATGAAGGGCTGCGGTGTAAACAGTGAAAGATGATTGGATATTCACAGAGACTACAGCTCAGGTCACAAATGAATGCATATTCACAAAGATAGCTGAAATGTTTTAGGAAAAGAGTTAGAAAACTGCCTCAGGATCACTCTCTCTCCATAGTGCCATCTTAGGAGATGTGCACTCTTTGTTTTGGGTCCCATATGTACTGAGGTGGCATGGTATGTGGCGATGAGGTCACTGCCATGTCACATGGGATCTTCCTACTTAGCTAGGCTGACCAGGAATTGAACCCAGGACCTCTCAAAAAGAGGTGCCTAGCCCCCTATGGTGCATACCACTAGGGTAGATAAGTATTCATGGAAAAACATAGATAAATTCATAGGCTCTACCTTAGGTATGTCAGTGCTCAGTCAACTCAGGAAAAGATGTTTTACTTCACATTGAAAGGGGATTGAGGGGTCCACTCCATATCCTGATTGGGTGTTTGGTTCCATAGGTCAAAATGTGTTATCACCACTTTTGGTTGGACCAATACTAAGATAAAAATGCATGGAAGCTCAGTGTATCTCTAATACAACTAGAGTATGCCTCAAAGCAATGGAAAAGCACTTTTTCTCACTCCCCCCTTGTGCTGTGGTGGCCACCACTGTCGCATTTTAGGAAAAAGGGAATTTTTCTTGGCCTTTCCTTGGTTTCCACACCTACTTTAAAATACCTACAGTCTCCCTCACACTGAAAAATGGGCGCTCACCATGGCTAGCGTCCTTTTGCTGCTCTGATTGTATCATTTCCTCCAGAAGACTCAGCGCTCATGGCGCTGCCGGGGCTCCTGTGGCTTGGTTGGGTTAGATTGGGAGCATGCCAAACAGTGCATATGCATCCCTCCCTCCAAGACGCAGCGTCGACACAACCGGAACGCAAGACACATTATACACACTCGCATGGGTTCTCGTAAACCTGCTGGCGACCTGTGACCTGTCTTAGGGCGAAGGGAGTCGAAAGAAAATTAAAATTGCCCCTTGGTGGGGTCTTGGTTCTGCTCAGTCTCTCCAGGCACCTGCGTTTTGGCCCGAACACGGCCTACTCAGCGAGGCTGCGCGTGGGTATCTGCAGAGGCAGGAATGGGAGAATTATGGACGAATCCACGCAAAAACGAAGCGACGACACCAAAATCCGTCAAATGACGGCGTAGAATTTTTCTGAAACGACACACCTGAGTAGAATCCAATTGTGCATCAGAAGCACATTTTTATAGAAATTATAGTCATCTCTGGATTTTTTAAATCCAGAAATTCATACGCATAAAATGGCGGCGCGCAGGAGCGGCTCCTAGCGAAGCGCCGGAAAATGGAAAAATAATGGAATTATAAACGTATGTATCACGTAGTCTTGAAAATGACGAGACACACATTAATAAACAAACATACAGATTCCACCCACACTAATAGAAGATTCGAAAATTCAAGAATTCGAATATCAATTGAAAAGACTTCAATGAATCAGGTATAAACTACAGGTATGCTTGTTTCGTATGCCGCATACACATTGCTCGCTTCGTGTCTCCGTGAACGAGCCTTGTAGCAGCGCTAACAACGATAACAACGATAGGACGCGATAGAGGGATTGATTAGAAAGATTGCAGATGATTAGCGGTCAGATCAGGGTGATTAGACATACACACAAGTGCATAGCAACGTTCTTCGCGTGCGCCCCTTTTGTACTCTCACCTTGCTTCACTTCCCAGCGGTAGGTAAGGTAGGTACGCCCAGGCGGGGCCACCCCCTGGTGGAGTCAAGATTGGCGCGCAGATGGGCAGGTTTGCCCACGATGTTGTCGCATACCCGTGCATGCACACACGCATTAAAGGGTAGGCCACGCGAAGTGCGCACGGTAAACCTTGTTTAGGCTACCCAGGGGCTCCTCGGTACGTTCTTTAAGAGAACCTGAGGAGTCCCTTAACGCTTGCTTGCTTGATAAGGGTAGCTGCTCCTGCAGCGTGTTTGCGGACAGTGTATTATAGGGCACACTGAGAAGGGTATAATACCTGGAGTGTGCCTTGGTTCCTCCGCCGCAAACGCCCTTTCATTTGCCTTTGTTTTACAGGTGGGCAGGTAGGGTGATTGGTGCAGCAGCATTTTTTTATGCCCTGCTAAACAAGGGCGCAGATCACACAAACAAGTAGCTCCGCTCCGCCTGTGGCAGAGCAGGGAGTCCGACTTCATCGACATCTGCGCCTTGCACGCGAGAGCACTCCTTCCCTCCAAGCCCTAACAGGGGAAACGCGTTGTGGCGTCCCCTGTCAGGCCACAGTTGCTTAGTAGCGCTGTGTTCTCTTGTAATTTCACAGGAGGGTCGCTAGGACCCAAGAGACCTTCATCCTCGCAACGCCCAGTAGAGTGTGCGTGTAGGAGTGGTAGTCCTGAGTGGGGGCTAGAGCCAGTTGCCCAGTGCTCGCCCACCAGGATGGTGCCACTGTAGGGTGTGTAGGACCTGTAGGGGGTGTGTCACTGTCCCACCCTTTTCCTGCAATTTTAGCGGGGTTGGTGGGCTGTGACAGTGGTTAGGTCAGTGTTTTGGCCACATAGCAAACAGGCGTTTTGCATGCCTTCATAGCTTTTGGCCACCCCTCCCTGTAGTAGACAGATAGGTAGGGAAAACAATACCTGGATTAGCACGCTGGGTATTCCCCCAAGGTTTTGCGCCAGCACAGAAATTGGGCGCATAGGGGAGGGGAGACCCGGGGCGTACCCCGTGGCATCAATAAGCCAACCCTCCAGGTTTAGCAAGGGCGCAGACTTCGGTATAATTAGGACACCACTTCTGCGGCTTGCTCTCAGGACCTTAGGACTAGCACACTCACACATACGCTTTGGCAGGTAAGGGTAAGGTTCAGTCCCTAGCTTTAGTCTTGGAGGCAAGCGTCTCAGCGAGCCTCAGCAACTCACCAAGGTTGTTCTGGGACAAGTAGTCAACCAGAACTGAGTTTAGGCGTCCCTCAGGTAGAACAAATGCAGAGAAGGGCTCCCAGGTGGCCTCTTCGACTCCAAACCCTTCCCAGAGGGTGAGGAAGCGCCAACCCTGGCGATAGCGGTGGCGTAGGACAGACTTCACCAGGTAGAAGCCCTCCTTAGCCATCTCCTCGGCGTTCATGTCGGGGAGTTCACCTTCAACTTCCATAGGGCTGGCAGCCCCTTGTAGGTCCAGAGCGGCGATTTCGTCGTCGTTCAGCTCCCACTCCTCCCCACAGAGGTCTTCAGGATCATGGTAGCGCTTCAGGTGTTGAGCAGCGCACACCAGGGTCCCCCCTAGACGGGGAGAACACCGCACGGTGATACGGTGTCCATCCACAGATAGGATCTTGTACGGCCCGAAGTATGGGTCATCGCTGGTAGAGCGTGGCCACGCGGGTAGTCGACTGTGGTGCACCAGCACCCAGTCCCCCTCTTGGTAGGTGGCCGGTACACGGTGCTTGTTCTTCTTGTTCCACTGACGCTCCCTCACTCTCTGGAGCATAGCCTTGGCCTTGTCCACCTTCGCTTGTTGCTCTTGGACCCATTCACCCACAGAAGAAATGGTGTCCTCTGGATAGGGGGCATGTAGGAACCACGCCGGGCGCCCCATGAATAGCTCATGTGGCGAGTAGCCAGTAGCTGAACTCTCTTGGGAGTTCATCATCAAGGATATGACGGGGAGTAGTCTCACCCAGTCTCTGGTGCGTTCAGTTTTGCACCATATCCTGACGTTCTCCTTCAGGACACGAATCTGTCGCTCACATAGGGGGTTGCTCGTGTGAGAGTAGGGAATCCCCGTAGACACTTGGACATTGAGGGATCTCAGGACCCTCTTGTACCAGCCAGTATCTGAGCGTACTCGTACGTCCTCATCGGAGTTGATCTCGTTGGGCGCCCCATAGACACAAAACCACTCCTCCAGGAGTATCTTGATAGTCTCCTCTCCGGTAATGTGCTTGGTACATGGGAACACCCTGGTAAACCTGGTCAACCCACAGGTTACCACGAGGGCGAAGTCATAGCCCCCGAACTTCGGCATCTCCGTGTAGTCCACGTATAGAACACTGTTGGCACAGTGTGGGATGGGCAGGGTCGAGTAGAGACCTCTGTCCCTGATATCCCCTGGTTTACAGGACCTGCACGGGCACTTGTCCACGATAGGCTGGAGTGTCTTCCGCAGTTGGTCGTCAGTCCACGTAGTGTGGAACCACTGCTTGAACAGCCTCAGGGTACGGTCAGCACCCACATGACCACTGGACTCATGGGTCCACTTCAGCAGCGCTGGGACTCGGTCACTAGGCACCACGATGCGGTCCTCGTGCCAGAGGTAGCTCTTGTCCCGCTTCCACTGGTCTTGGTTGACCAGGAGGGGTAGATTTCCCGAAACTCCTGTAGGTACTCCGATTGTTGGAGTCCATCCAGGGGGCGTATCATGGTCATGTTCAGGTCCAGATGTACGTCCATACGGCTGAACGCCTCCTTAGCCAGCGCTTCAGACTGGGCACCAATCAGGGCGTCGAAGTTGTTGCGGCTGATGTAGTCGGCACACTCGTTCTTCACTCCCTGGATATGGTGTACCGTCAGCCGTAGTTGACTGAGGTAGGTCCACCAGCGCCGTAGCTTGGCCTTCTCAGGTGGGGGACCCTTCTGGAAACTGCGGACCGGTTCTTGGTCGCATAGCCAGACCACAGGGTTACTCCCCAACAGTCGTGCTTGAGAGGATAGCACCAGCATACCCGCGAGCAGTTCCTGCTCATAGGTGGAGTAGTTCCCCCTGGCCTGGTTCCACTTCCAGTTCCAGTGGCCCAGAGGTACTAGGACCCACTTGTCGTCAGGGTAGCTGTGCTTGAGGGTTCCATCTCGGTTGAGACCTTCCGTCCCCCATTGGGAAATGGCCGAGTCGAACTCCTCCTTCTCTAGTGCTTGCCATTGGAACAACGTTCCACCACCGCCCACATTGCTGGCGTCGGTCACCAGGATAATCTCCCCTTGTGCTCTAGGCACGCCCAAGCACTTAGCGTTGGCTACCTTGTCTTTGAGCTCGTCAAACGCTTGTTGCTCTTGTGGGCCCCAGCGCCAAGTAGTACTCTTCTTGATCAAGTCCGTCAGTACGGCGCTGGTATAGGTGAAGTTCTTGATGTGGCGGCGATAGAAGTTGCACGCCCCAATGAAACTGCGTACATCATGAAGTCCTTTCTTGGGGTCTTCGTGTCGTACCTTGGCATCCATCAGGGGTTTGGCCTTAGAGGCCGCTGGGGTCCACCACCCATAGCCAACGTCAAACCCCAAGTACTGCATGGTCTCCTGCATGAACTCACACTTCTCCAGCTTGAGTCGAGTGTGGTTCTCCTGGCAGACCGCAAAGAACTCACCCAAGAGGATTAGGTGATCCTCCTGGGTATTGGTCCCGAGGCATACATCGTCGATGTGAGCCTCCATCTGGGCCCCACGGGATATGAGCTCCTGCACCTTAGGTCTCCTTCGTAGGATGGACAAGATCTTGTTCATCAGCTCTTGGAACGGAGCGGGTGCGTTAGCCACGCCGAATGGCATGACCTTCCACTTGAATACCCTCCCCTGAGGGGTGATGAAGGCCAGTAGTTCCTGCGCGTTGGGCGTCAGGTCCACTTGCCAGAATCCACTTCGCTTGTCCATCTTGGTCTTGTAGCGACAGGAGGCTATCTTCTCCAGGGTAGACTCCATATTGGGAATGGACCCTGAGTGGTTCAGCGTCTTCTTGTTCAGCTCTCCATAGTCCACTACCAGCCGTTTGGCTGTAGACCCAGGTTTAGCCACCAGGAAACAGGGGCTGCAGTGTAGGGGGTAGTCCCCGTCCTTGTACTCCAGGACTAGGCCAGCGTCGATACACTCCTGTATCTGTCGCTCAATCTCGTCGGCCTGCTCTTTAGGAGCTGGATAGGGTCTCCTCCGTATCTTGTGACCCACGAACTCGGATTTCAGCTTGAGGTCCATCTGTACCAGCTTGTCACATGACGCTGGAGGGGGTAGTTCTCCGAACACCTCCAGATAGGTCCTTATCAGCTTCTGTACCCGCGGGTCCAATACGTTGATCTTGTCCTCCATGTCCTCGTCGGAGTGTAAGTTGCTTGCCCCTTGAATAGACGTCGGGAGGTGGTCCTCAACCGACTCTTCGCCCGCGGTAGCATCCTTCAGCCCTTGGTAGGCATATAGAAGGTCTTGCTCGACCATCTCCGGTGGACGATGGCAACATAGGCACGCTCGAGGGGGTTCACATACACATTCCTCCGAGAGGTCGTCCTCCTCTGGGGTCCTCACATGGGCGCCCCACACGCTCTTCATGAGCTTGAGATCTACCTCCCTTTGCCAGGTGGTGATCTTCTGTTTGAGGTCCTCCTTCAATTGGGATAGGTCTCCCATACGTCCTTGCTTCAGTGGCCACGAGCTGCGGGTAGGCTTCGCGTAGCATAGCTTTTTCGCCACCAACTTCCTCTTGGAATCCACATACTCCCTGAGCCTGGATCGAGGGTCCAGCTCTTCATCCACGGGGTCTTCCACCCTCATGGAGAGTAGGGGTTTTAGTGGGGCGACGTACTCGGCGTTCTCCACTTCCTCCACCGCGGTCTGCACGAAGAAGGCGTCGTGCTCAGTTTCGTCGTCTGAGTGGATAGAGCTAGGTAGCTCAGATAGTCCACACTCAGAGACTCCATCAGGAACAGGTACATGACAGGGAGAGTTGGGGGCGTTGGTGTCAGTCACGACGTACTCATCTCCTCCGGGTGTAGTTTCAACAGCATCTTGAGGTCGTAGGCGATCCTTCAAGTCACCCAAGGCGAGTCCATCGCTTTCTCGTTGTATAGCCTGGACCAGAGTAGGGTCCAGGTCTTCCCAGGGGATGGTGGTAAGACTTCCGTCCACCACGCTGAGCATACTCCCCCATCCGGGCTTCCCAATGGGCGTCTTGCGTCCCAGAGGCACGTAGATGGCCTCATCAGGTAATCGCACCGAGCTGATAGTCAGCTTGTCAAGGAGGGTTCGCCAGTACTCGTTGCCCCCATGGGCTCCCCAATCAGGGGAACACAGGACCATACGGGAACGTTCCAAGGCCACCTTGGTCAGCACCTTCCCCAGTTCACTGAATCTGGGGTTCCCGTAGGCCATCCCGAAAGAGGGCCAGTAAAATTTGTAGCTGCAGTTCTTCCCCTTGCTGCAGTATAGGTCCAGTACATGCTGCTTGTCGCTGGCGAACAGCTCCACACTTAGGTCTTCTCGAGAGTAACCCAACTCCTTCAGACCTTGGTCTAGGACTTCCCCCAATAGTTGATAGTCCTCAGTTTTGGAGGCCGCCATCATGTTCGAGGGCTCCTCCTTCGATAGTCTCAGGTAACTCGAGGTATGTTCCGACTGCTCCAGTGGCACAGACTCTCGGCCACTGCCGTGGTCCACGTACAGGAGGTAGGGCGCTTGCAGCGTCAGGGATTGTATCTGGGAGTGCTGCACGAAGAAGTCAGTACCCAGTACAAAGTCGAAGGCCTCAGTGTCCATCACATAGAACTGATGGGCGATAGTTCGAGAGCCCATAGGTACCTCCACTTCACAGTCCCCGCAGCTGTGCACCACATGTCCATCCCCCATGCGTATAGCGGCGGTGGTCATGGTGTTCTTCAGGCTCCCACAAGGTAAAGTTTTCTTGGCCACTATAGATATTGTGGCGCCAGTATCCAGTACCCCCAGGTATTCACGTCCCCCTAGTCGGATACGTACCCAAAACACCAGGTCTTGGGTGCCACCAGAGCGTCCCCGTCAGAATTCCGCGGGACAGGTCACCTCGAACCCCTTGTTCCGCAATTTGCGGGCCATCCTCATGAAACGGCTTCTCTTCTTGGCGTTGCCGTCATCACCACCTTCATGCTCGCGCTTGGCTCCTTGTTCTTGCTGGGCCTGCGTCTGTGAGCGTGTGGTAGGTCCAGACTGCCCTCCAGAGGGCTCCGAGTTCCCCCCTGGATTAGGGTTGGGGTTACCTCCGTTCTTGTCCTTGTTCTTGTTGTCGTTCTGGCGGTTAGCGCCTCCTCCTCGTCCACCTTGACCCTTGTCTTGACCACCTTGACCACGTCCTTTCGACTTGCCCTTGCCGGAGTCGTTGCCTTTGGCCTTGCCTCCACCTTTGCCTGAGCTTTTGCCAGGATCTTCCCCCTTAAGCTTCGCCGATAGGCGTTGCTTATGGTAGCACTCATCCTCGTAGTGCTTCCGCTTACCGCAGAATGCACACGTGATGGTGCAGCGGTAATGATCCGGCAGCTTCACTTTGGCGCCGGTGATCTTCTCCTGCTGCTTCCCCTGGACGACGAAGCAGTCTCGCTGCTCGCAGTCAGAGGCATGCTGCAGGTGGCCCTGCTCATCTCTGGCATCACACCAGAATAGCTCCTTCACGTTCTCCATTAGGCGGGCGTGGGCGTGTTTGGGGGTAGTCCCCTGCCCAGGTCGGGACCCTTGGTACCCTTTGCCTCCCGAACCTCCACCAGGACGGTAGTTGTTCAGGTGCTGGTCGCTCTCCTTCTCCAGCGCCATCTCCAGGAGCAGCACGCATAGATCCTCGTAGCGGAGGGATCTAGCCTTGCGCTCAGCCGTCAGACGGCACTCGTCCCATAGCTCTCGGGGGAGCTTGGCGCACAACCAGAACAGCAGGTCGTCGCTGCTGTAGGAACCGGGCGTCAGTCGTCCAGCCCAGTGATCCAAGTCCGCCAACAGCTCGGAGACCCTGCCAGGTTTGGGGTTGTTGGGCAGCACGGGCAGGTTCTGGATCTCGGCCCTGATGGAGAGGTCGGTCTCGTAGGTTGGGTACTGCCTCTCCAGGGCAACCAACACGTCGGCAAAGGTGGCGGAGTTTCTGACGATCTGCCTGACCTGCTTCTCCAGGTACTTGGTCTTGCAGCACTGCAGGAGCAGATCGCACTTCACTCGCCCACTTGCGTGGGTTTGGCCGGTCAGTCGTAGGAACCGGCCAAAGTTCTCAGCGAACTCGCTGAGGTCCTTGCCTGTGAATTCAGGCAGGTTCACCACTATCTTGGAGGTGGCAATAGCCTTTGCCTCCTGAGCTCGGCGTCCTTCAGGGCGTCGGGTCTTCTTCTTCTTCTTCTTCTTCTTCTTCTTACCCTTGGGGTCCTCGGGGTCCTCAGGGTCCTCGTCGTCTGAGGGCGAAGAAGAGTCCATCGACGGCGGCTCGTCGTCGGAGGGGTCTCCGCCAAGATCACTGGAGCCATAAGGCTCCACGTCCACCATTGCCCTTAGGGCTGTCAGCCCCAGCCGGTCCAGCTCGGCCCTCGTCGAGTTCGTCACGTGGCTGTAGGGCGGCTGGGCCGTTCTCGGGACGAATGGACTTCTCGGTACTGCTGCAGGAATCGGCATCGGTCGGCTCCTCAGGCTCCCCAGGGTATTTGTCAACCCTGCCGCCAGGTGGTTAGCCTGTACTCGGTGGGGTGACATTCCCACCGTCGTAGGTGACGCATGGGACGGGATCATCAGGGGCTCCAGTTTCTCCCTGATCTCTTGCGTGAGGTCGCTCACGATTTGCGAAGTGGCTCCTCGGAGCACCTCGTTGATCTCCGACCGCGTCAGGGACCTGTTGGAGGATCTTCCCGATCCTCTACTCCTGCCTCCCAGAGACTCTGGTCCTCTCCTCAACCCACTCAGGGGTGCATACCCAGGTGCACACCCAGGAGCATACCCAGGAACTTCCATGTAGGTTCCAGTGGCGTGGAGTGGATGGGGATGGTCAGCCGCATACCATCGCGGCGCAGAGCTGGAAGCCACCGGCTCAGTGGCAGTAGTTGCCTCAAGGAGCGCAGTGGTAGGTGGGCCCATGCCATAGGCGGGGTAGTGAGGCATGCCAGTAAAGCCTGTGCCCTCTGCCATAGGCGGGTTGGTTGTGGAAGTGGATGTTGCGGCGGCTGGGAGTGTGGTGGTTATGGGAGAGGGTGATGCATGGAGGCCAGAAGCGCTTGGTGCGCCGTCGAAGGTAGGGACATCCGTCGGGTCTTGCCCTTGCTCCTCTCCTTCGTCTGCTCCGTCTCCAGCATCCTTCTCGCTCTCTCTCTTCCTTTTTGCAGGCTGCACCACCACCTCCTCGACCGACAGGGCCCCGAAGGCCGTCTGGAGGCCATCCAGGGAGTCCTCCGCCGTATCCACTGGCCCATGTAAGGGCTCCGCTGAAGGTACAGCGCCAGGCGCCGGCCTTGCCGGTGCCTCAGGCGCTGGCGCTGTCTTCACGTCGGCGTCCACTCTTCCTGGATCCATCTTAATCCGCCCTTCTGCTTATATTTGCCTGCTCGGAGCACTGGTTGTACGGCGCGGGGTCGCTGCCGGTGCACAGAGACAGGCTGCCTCTGCTACCAGAAAAGTTTATAGTGTTTTCAGCACTGTGTTTTTGCTTCTCCTGCTGCTTGCTGTTGCTGTAGGGTGTCCTGCTGCTTGTTTTGGGGCTTGAAAAGCTTTTGTTTATTGAAATACAGTAAGTCCAAGTCAATCCAGGATAGCCCAAGCCAGAAGTGTGCAAGGAGAAGGTAATTCAGGATCAAAGCATGAAGGGCTGCGGTGTAAACAGTGAAAGATGATTGGATATTCACAGAAACTACAGCTCAGGTCACAAATGAATGCATATTCACAAAGATAGCTGAAATGTTTTAGGAAAAGAGTTAGAAAACTGCCTCAGGATCACTCTCTCTCCATAGTGCCATCTTAGGAGATGTGCACTCTTTGTTTTGGGTCCCATATGTACTGAGGTGGCATGGTATGTGGCGATGAGGTCACTGCCATGTCACATGGGATCTTCCTACTTAGCTAGGCTGACCAGGAATTGAACCCAGGACCTCTCAAAAAGAGGTGCCTAGCCCCCTATGGTGCATACCACTAGGGTAGATAAGTATTCATGGAAAAACATAGATAAATTCATAGGCTCTACCTTAGGTATGTCAGTGCTCAGTCAACTCAGGAAAAGATGTTTTACTTCACATTGAAAGGGGATTGAGGGGTCCACTCCATATCCTGATTGGGTGTTTGGTTCCATAGGTCAAAATGTGTTATCACCACTTTTGGTTGGACCAATACTAAGATAAAAATGCATGGATGCTCAGTGTATCTCTAATACAACTAGAGTATGCCTCAAAGCAATGGAAAAGCACTTTTTCTTACTTTTCGAGCAGCCAAAATGACCCCCTTTTGGGACCCCAATTTCACCCCCCCGTGTGGTCAATTGGCGGCCCCATATTTCTATGCCCAGAGGGAGCCCGGACCTAATTCCAGGTTGTACACTCAGATAGAAGTCCTAGGTCCTGCCTCCTATCCTGTGACCCATTGGCCTTGCCCTGGCCGGGCGAGCCACGCGTGGGAATGACGCCAATTTTGGTGATTTTGGCATCATGACCCCACTTGACGAACCCGTGGTGCCCTGATGCCGGGACCTCAGAGGGAACCAGGTTGGGTGAGGGCTCCGGGGAGTTCGTACTCGAGGGGCATAGGGTCAGTTGCCTCGTCCCTACCTCTGGCGGGTCCGGACGAGGGGTCAATTTTGGGGATTTTGGAGCTAATATCAGTTTCGGCTGAAACAGCCCATTTTTGGCTACCAACTCCTAGGGGATAATGGCGGGGCCATATCTCTGGCTCAGAGAGGAGTTGGGACCTGCCGTTAAGGGAGCATAGGGAGCCACTGTCGGTTGGCCTTGGAGCTTCTGGGTTCCCAGGAACTCGCCTGTGGCTGGGCGGGACACCTCCCCTATTGGCAGGGTTTCAGGGTCCGGACTGAGCAGGGCACGGGTTGTGTTTGAGCCCCCGCCCCCACCAGCCACTGAGAGGGTCGGACCTGGGATTGGGATACAAGTTGGGACTGAGTGTCTATTGTCCTGTGATGCCCTTACCCCAGTCCAGTCTTAACCCTATGTGTACATATCCTGATGTGTTGCTGTACATACTTTTGTTCCCTCGTTTGCAGAGTGGCAAGGATTCTGAAACGCTTTGTCACATGACATGAGCGCAATGATGCCCCTGTGAGCGTAGTGCTTTGCCTGCCTGCTCACTTGCGCGTGTCCACGGCAGCGTCCCGTGGCCAGGCCCCCCACGGGAACGCGTCGGTCATTGGTGAAAATGATCAAACCAGAATACATGAGTTGGAATATGAGCAACGCCTTGAAAACATTGCCAAAGACATCGTGGAAGCGAAAGCCAAATGCCATGAAACATTGGTGGACTTGGTCAAACAATATGATGAATGTTTCACGGGCGTTCACTCGTTTATGGCGGAGTTTGACTCGGGAATAAATCCATTGAACATTGACGAGGACGACCCCTGTGCTATTCCGAACATGCTTACCGAAGCGGGTCTAACTTCCAAGGCGAATGCCCTCAAGGATGTTGCTTTTGGAAAACAACTCACGGTGCGTCTTTTAAATGATGAGTACGAAAAGTGGGAAGCATTCAATGAGGCAAAAAATGTCTCACGAGTGACAAAGGTGAAGGACTTGGAAAATAAACAACGGATTCACGGTAACATTGAGAGAATGCTTGGCGTGGAGAAAGAAGAATTTCGAGACCAAGCACATCTCAATGAATGGCTCCAATTTCATGTGTCGGCCATCTCAGAAGCATTGCAAGCCTTGATGATTGCGAAGGAATCAAAAAACGGGAATTCCAAAAGTGGTACCACATCCGGCGGCGCCACAAAAGCCAAAAACAAAAAGAGAGGAGTGAAACTCAAACGGAGAACTCGCCCACGCCCAAGGAGACCTCATTCCGGAGCCGATCCAAAGAAGGAGAACAAGGACGAGAAGAAAAGGAAGCGACAAGGCAAGAGCGGTGAAACACCGAACGGAAAAGAAGAGGAAGAAAGAATGGAGGCGAGTGAAGAGAAATCAAATTACCATAAAGGATGTGGTGGTGAGCGAACCGCCGGTTCTACGTGGTGACAACATTGGTGAAGTGCCTCCACACCTTTCCCTTTTGTTGATGTTAGGTAATAAGTTTGTCCCCTTTCCCGATACGAAACGCTTCTTGTCACGGTTAACTAAATCGGTACCACATGAATTGGAGGACCTCAAACGGGTACTTACATGGACGGTTTTTCATGATAAATTTCCAAACACCTCAAAAGATTCCTATCCTTCGTTTGATGCCTTTCCTTATAAAAGAATGTTTGTGAAGAAAGGTACGACCCCGAATGCGAGTGTTGAAGAGATAATGCAACAAGAGGTATGGCGCATCGATAAATCGATTGGAATTGTGTTGCATCAAAATCGGGAATACATTGATCATTTGAGTAATTCTTACACAACACATGGTGTGAAGTTTAATGCTCATTTGTTGGAGTCATTTCTGAATAAACACATTGTCATGGCGTCCGATAAGGACGGTGGATCTTTGGTTGTGTCACGAAATGCATATGTGTACGAGGCCACGGCTCACATGCGTGGTCAATTGCATAGACACGATGTGTATTTACAAGTGGGAGAGGTGAGTGAGGTTTCACTTTGGGAAGAGAAGGCAGAGGAGTGGCAAAATAAGCTTAAGCAAGTCATTATGCCATTCTTGCCACCGATGATGTTGGAGTTCCTACAAAATTTCTTGGACTTTCAACATAAACCCCGCCTCCCCAATTTCTACTTACTTGCAAAAACACATAAAGAGGGTTTCGCCCTAAAACCAAATGGGCGTTTTCCAACACGACCGGTGGTGGGCATGTTTCGTTGGGCAACAACACCATCATCCATCCTACTTGCCACTATGGGCACAATCTTGCTCAAGATAGATCGACACCATGACCCATTCTGCTCCCCCATTCTAGATACGCTGGACCTACTCAAACGGTTGAGGAAATTTTCTTCTGACCCGGTGTGGGGGGCAGATGGGAGAGAATGGTGCATATCCACTTTCGATTTTGAGAGTCTATACACGAATTTCCGTTGGAGCGATGTCTCCATGGCGTTGGATTTTTGGCGCGCCTACTTTCTTCAACATGAATCCGACGCTCTACCCCTTTCGAGCCATGAACGAGTTCTACATTGTTTGTTTGCCGAAATGCCTTGGGATCAATTTGTTGAGTTGAAAACATCGTTCCCATATATGAATATGGACTACCAGGAGCATATGTACCTTGGAAAGTTTCTCATGAACGTAGTGTTTACACATTGCATCTTCCTCAACGAGGGAGTGGCCATCTTTTTGCAATTGATTGGTTTTGCCATGGGAACGAACTGCGCTCCATCGTGGGCCCAATTGGTCTGAGGGCATATGAGAGACGCTCCCCCCTGCCCCGTGACATTCTATTATGGCGCTATATTGATGACGGCTTCGCCGTTCACCCTTTGAGTCTCAGTGTGCAGGATTTGAACACGCATTTGTGTAAGGTATACCCCAAACATCTCGCCTTTACTTTTGTGGATAAAGCGAGTCGCTGTGGAATTGCTTTTTTGGACATATGGGTGGTATCACTCGCCCCCCTATGGACAAGTGTCTATTGGAAGCCGTCGCATGCATGCACCTATATTCCTTGGCGTTCCAATGTGCCCCGAGACACTAAATGTTCATGGATTAGAAGCGAATGCATTAGGTATCTACGTATTTGTTCCCACGAGCGCTTTTATGCCCTTTGCCTACGAAGGTTAACTACGGCGGTGGATTTGTTGGATTATCCTAAACACGCGGTCACACAAATGATTCTTTCATGGGATGAGCGTTCAAAAGGTATTGATTCCACGACGTGAACGGGTGTTGGCACATGTGGATGATGTGCAATGCTCGCTGAGTCAAGTGGAGAGCCACAAGTCGAATGTCATTGGGGGTGGAGGGAGGGTGGGAATCCCCCGAGTGCATATACTTCGTGCATGGCATCATTCAGCGGTACAGCTGTCGTGGCCGCGTGTTTTGCATTGCATACAAAAAAGGTTACCTTTCTTGAAGGGTAAAACACGTTTATTTGCGATTTTGAAGCCTTTGGCCTCGCTTCGTAAATTATTCAGGAGACACGCGCGCACAGCGCTGAGAATGAATTAGGTCGCAACAACCTTGGTGTTTGTTTGGCGCTGTAGCATCCACGAGTTGCATTTATTGTGATTATGTGGCATGGAACAATGTGCAGCACACACTGTGCATGAATGATGGTTGCCTGTCCTGTAGAGCTATGTTTTGCTGACGAGGCCCACTTTCAGGGCGAAATCGATACTTTGAAGCACATGGAATAGACATCCCGAGCATTGGCCAGTGTCCACATTGAGTGCAGGGTTTGAGGTCGGTTGCGGCTTTGCCTAACTCAAGTGAGAGTGAAACACCAAATATTTGGGGCCACTTCAATTTCATTAACATCATTTCGCTTTTGAGCCGAAACGGATTCGGGCAAATCGGATCAAATTTTTTCGACTTCTGTATTCACTATTTTACCAAGCCCCTAAAGAGCTAGAAATTGAGACTTTGTAGATTGGTGATTGATGTTAAGTTCAGCGCCCCTGCCATTTCAAATTTCTTTCCGGTCCGGGTTTTTATGTTGCATGTGAAAAAAAAGTTCAAATTGAAACAAATCGTAAATTGGTAGAGAAGTACGGTTTAACATGGCCAAGCAATACACAAAGGCTCAGCTTTTGCTTCGTTAAGTATTTGGAGAAATCATTGATACAAAAGTGCAAAAATTGCCTGTGGATGATGATGAAACAAAAAATAGGGGACAGTTGGTGCAACAACCCACAGTAGTGTGAATTGGAATTTGTCATTAGTGTACATAATCGAATGGTCCTTTGGTTTGACTTTGGCTCACCATGAATGTTCTTTTGCCCGTGGTTAGAAAGCTTTAGGTTATGCTTGCCGGGTGGACGTCTTCATGAATCAAAATGCTGTTAGAAGCCAAGTGAGAGAAGTTGTATGCTTGCGTTTCTCGTGCCTACCAAAAAAGTCTCACTTTGTACAAAAAACAAACCCGGCGGATACCAAAAGCCCTCCCAAAATGTACCAAAAAACACCCAGATGTACCACAAAACACCCAAATGTACCAAAAGAATCCACATGGATGCAGACTACCAACACATTCTACGGAATCACGCCTCCTTTGTAAATTGCTGAAAAAATGCAGTGTACCAATATGATTTCTTTTGCCTGACTATCTGCATGTTTGTCAGTGCAAAAAGGACAGGAGACAAGATTTAGGTGCTTTGTTAATTACGAATGTAATAATGAGGTAAAGAAATATGTTGGAAAATGGTAGCAGCCTTCTGGGGACATAGACATTCTGCCTTGACCCGATTGGGGCCCAACTTGTAGCAATATGCAGCACTATGTGGGCCGTTACCGATAAGCCGGGCTACTGATTCGCGATGATCCGAGAGTGCGGATGCGGGGTTCAAGTATGAGCTCATATAGGGAATCCAAAAAAACATTGTTTCCTTGAGATAGCAAAGCAATGGCCATGAAAGTTGTAATCTGCTTGGGAGTGTGTAGCAACCCAACTGCCAATTTGTTGCACTGGGAATGCAACGACGTCCGGCGATTTCCCTTCATCATAATCCACCATCTATTTATAACAAAGAACATGCAGCAGAACCCGTGTGAAAATGGGCTAAAATGGGTGAAAATGGGTGGCAACTCAAATGTGCCACATCCTCAGTGCACAAGAAGCGTAAAAACCCTGTTATGCAACAACAAACTTGTGAAAACGGGGCAAAACTAAGGATCAAGTAGTTGCTGACATACAAAAATTTGCACTGCGTGCACGGCATTCCCTGTGCATAATGCCCTAAAGCGTGGTTCTTTTTTTGTTTTCTTGGTTTTTTTGTGCCATAAAAGCGGCATTTTTTTTTTGCATGAGCAAGCACAACTTTTTTTGTTGTCAGTCAGGTAATTGTTTCTCCATGGTATAAGCAAGTTGGGGTCTTTGATACTTGCCAACATGACGTTTTTTGAACTCACCAAAAACAAACAAATAAAGACACAATTTACAACATACATGTGCTCGCTCATCCTCCGAAAAATTTGTCATTTCACCGTGGCTCTCAGATACCCGGATGGGGCCTCTGGAAGCTTCCCAATTATTTGAAAATACATTGTACATAGATGCACCAACACAGGATACCCTGTGCTCTGATGCCCAACACTACCCCCGTCAAAGATTTTGTGGCACAGGCATCGAACCCTACCATCAATGTGTGGGTGGGCAGGTGGGTGAGGTGGGTGGTCGCTCCAGGAAGGTACAGGACCACTCTTGGAAATCCCATGGGTTGCAGGCTGCCCATGCTGCATACGGTGAGGGTGAGGAGGGGTAATCAGTATGAGTGTGTGTGTGTGTGTGTGCACTGCCTCTTTGCATGGAGGCACCAAGCACCCCTCTTTGTGCACTTCCCTGTCCCTCTGCAATCCACTGTTGCCAATCTCCCTGTTGGGCTTCTGTGGGTAAGCAGTCAGCACCGTGTGTGTCCAACATGGGGCAGGCGCAAGAGTCCAAAAAGCATTGCACGGGGTTGAATTCACTCTTTGACTTCAATGGAGCTCGCAGAGCATGCCTCAACAGCACAATGTCCTTGGTTCAGTCACTGTTGTTCCAAATGGAGAATTGTACTGTTCGATAAGGGTGGTGACCGTAGGATACTGCTTAAGGTCAGCATCCTGTGGTAGCAGGCAGAAGGAAGCATAAACCAGAGGCACACGTGCACATGCCCAAGGGCACAATCTCCACCCCCAAACGCACTACCATCAGGAAGAGCATCAGAACATACATGATCCCCACTACGCTGACCGCCAGCATACCCAAACAACCAAACTTTCCAACAATGGCATCGGGCAAACTTGGACAGATACCCATTAAGCACCACGTGTTCGTGTTCAGCTGAGTGCAGCCCCAGCGACTATGTGATTTCAACTTGAGAGTGTTCACAGGGGTACTTTTTTTTTTCTCTTCTCGTATCTGTTGCATCATATTCACTGGATGGGGTGCGGGATCCCAGAATCCTGAACCTCATTAACTGTTTAGGTGACACAAAAAAAGATAGGGAAGGGCCTGTGCACAAGGGAGTGATCGCTCTTCAAAGAAGAACTGGCACAGTGTTTCCACTCCCACTGTCAAGGAAGGACAAGGGGCCCAAGATGCGCTGCAGGCAGCAACTGAAGTGCAGTCCCCCTGCTGAACATGTGTGGCATGTCTGGTTGGTGATGCAAGCACCATGGGAAAAAAAAGTTGTAGAATGAAGAGGCAGAATGATTCAAGTGCTGATTTCAGAGACGTTGGGCTGGGTAGTGGGGCTGAGGGGTAAGGCATGACGCCAGCGGGGAGACATGGGGCTTAGGGGGATGAGGGGCATTCAATCTGAGTTCAGGGGTGAAATGAATGACTGCATGCACAGAGGAACACCGCACATGCAGGATTCAACGCAATCCAGGCGTCGAGTGTCTTTGTCCTCTTGGTCTGTCTGGCTGAAGCTCTCTCATGAAAAGAGCAGATCCATAGTTCTATGGTGTGCATTTCGTGTCGCATTGGGCACACTTAAGGTCTGACACTCTGTTCTGTGGAAGAGTGACACTGTTATGGTGCTGGTTGGTTGTGACAACCTGCGAAGATCTTGGATGGTGTTTGCATGCAAGAATAATTTGAGACTGCGGATTGTGTTTTTCTTTGGTGTCGTTCTGAGCCTGCCGTTTCGCCTCAGTCCCATATCTTGCCCCGGGCCGCCTTTCTCCAATCCCATTGCGTTCAGCAAGTCTACATCACAGAGACTTGCTCTTGACAATATACACAGAAAGTGGGCCCAGAGTTTTGCTAGAATCGATAAAAATGGGCTGCCCTCGCCCGAAAAAAGCCCTTCAAGGGGCCCATGAAGAGGAGGGCTAGGGACAGAAAATACCCGTTGGAAGGTGGCCCTGTATTCACATCTGGCCCTCACTGCAGACAAACAGTGAATGCACTGTGTGTGTGTTTGTGGGCCGGGGGGGAGGCTTTATGAAGGCTGGCAGGGGAATGTAGGGGGGGTTGAAGGGTAACAAGGGGTGTGGGGGAGGGAGGAGGAGGAGTGCAGTCCGCACATACGAGGGCAGGTCATGGATAAGTTGGCATGGACAAGGCGTAGCCTGTGTGCAACCCACAGACATAATAATGCCTCGGAAATGGCACCCCTTTGCTGGTCATGATACTTGATCCTTGTGATTGTATGGCTGGGAACGGTTGAAGACGGGGCAAACAAACCCCAACTGGACTCAAATTGACGGTCTACCTCCGCGGGCGCATGGGAAAGTCTCCACACAAACGAAAAAGGCATCTGATGGCGACACCGGGAAAAAAAAATTTGGTCACACATAAAACCGGTGCCAAAACATCACGGTCCCGACCGGTATTTTAATGTTGGACCCGGCAGCAGCTTGGCCATAGGACAAAGGTTGGCCCCTTTGGGAGATACGCCGGCATCCGTCACATGTCCATCAAGGCGTGACAACCGCCCACCCCCCACCCCTCATCCTCAGCCCCCCAGCCCCCCTCACGCGGTAATTCCGAGGAGCCGCCAAGGCCTGGGGTCTACCAAAACAGCGAGTCGAGCCCCCCCAATCCCCGGCCCAGCCCCCCAGACGACCCCAGCCCCCCGGACGCCCCCCGCCCCCCGGGGTACGTGCCCTGGGGCAGGCCGTACCCCCGCCGCGGCACGAACATGGGGTCCGAGAGCGGCGAGTCGAAGCCCCGCTGCTGCGGGAACAGGCGGTCATACGACAGGCGCTGCTTCCGGATGGATACGGTCAGGACGCCGCGCTCGTAGTCGGCCTGGATCGTGTTGGGGTCCGCGTCGTCCGGGAGCTCGAACTGCTCGTTGAAGGTGCCGTACCGCCCGGAGGCCACGAGCAGCAGCAGCTGCTCGTCCGTCAGGCCCACGAGCTGCGTGGGGTCCATCTGCCCGTTGTTGAGGCTCAGAACGAGCTGCTGCAGCATCCCGTTGATCTGCGCGCTGTTGGGGACGCGGCTGCCCTTCACGACCAGGACATTGGCCTCCGCTTGGATCTGTTTGGCACCGCGAGGCAGGGGACAATGGGGGGTGGCGGGGTGGGGGCAGGCAAATATTCAAAGAGAGGAGCGTGGGGGGGGGGGGGGGGGCAAAAAGTTGTGTACCAAAAATGGCCCGGCCAGATTTTCCCAATCGCAAATTTCGTTTTTTCCCACGATGGTCACTTCGGTCTGGTGGGGGGGGGGGGGGGCTCCCCCTGAGGTTGTCGGCCGTTCTACTGTCTGGCGGGTGGGGGATTCTGGGCAAGAAAAGGCGAGGGGGCTGGGGGGTAAAGCCGAATTGAGGTGAGCTCAGCAGAGGTGTAGGTGGAACCTTTGATAGACTTGCCGTTTTGAACACAGTCACGTCCCAAGAGGCACTGGAATGCAACCTCTCAACAGCACCCAACTTCAAAGAGGAGTGGGAAGGAGGAACGATGCCAATTGGTGCGCGAAAAACGGGCGCAGGGGGGGGTCTGGGACCCAAAACTTTTGTAACCAAAATGGCCTGACCGGGTTTTCCCCATTGTAAATTTCGTTTTTCCCACTATGGTCACTTTGGTCTGGAGGGTGGGGGGTCCAGGGAGGGGTTCCCCCCCAGCTACCTCCTGTGGTGTACAGCCATTCTAATACTCTCCTCGGGGGGGGGTTTAAGGGCTGGGTGTCTAGTGTTATATCTCCTGAGTGACACTCTTTTTTCTTCTTTACCATTTTTCTGTCTCCATCCCCCACGTCACCAAGAAAAATAACAGGACCAGCAGCTGGTGTCTGGTGTGTGCCTTCAAGTACCCTGATTCCAGAGCTCCCGGTGAACGGCTCTGTCCACACTGCCTACACATCTTTCCGCAATTGTCCGGACAACAAAGAATTTGTTGCTGCGAACCCGAGGCGCACATTCGCTTTGCTAGTCTTGCCTTGATGGTCCGCTGCTCCTTCTCTGCCCCAGCTCCCCTCCCCCCTGACAGGGGAGCGGATGCCAGAGCAGTAGGTGCAATCGTGACCAGACAAACATTCCACTCTCCCCACCTTCCCCCCCTAACCCCCCCCCCAAAATAATCTCGATCAACAAAATCAGGACTCTGCAGCCCAGGGTCCCAACACTTTAAAGGCGGTTTGGTGCAAGGCCCATTGAGAAAGCTTTTTTGCACGTAAAATTTGCGCACCGCAAATGAATGTGCTAGGTCGGGAAATGCCGGCGAATACAAGCTGGCAATGTGTCACATTGATCATTTTGGCACCATCACTCTCTTCAGGGGAAAGACTACGGCCCCAGCTGAGTGTGTGATCGTAGGGATTACCAGGACTCTACCGTAGTCAGGGAGGAAGAGAGGAGACCAATGGCAGCATCACTCCTGCCGTGTTGGGGAAAGGGGGGCATAACCCCTGCTGTAGTGGGGTATGCAAGGCGGAGAGGACTGAGGGAGCTATTTCGCCGCTTCATAACAGGGTCTCTGAGGCGGACAGGAGTGGCAAAACTACAAATGCACTTTTCCAGGCATCATGGGCACCCGCTTTGAAGAGATGCCTAAACGGGATGACCGCAATTTTCCTTGTCCTGGGGTAATTACCCCAGCTGCAGGCGTCGCAGGAAGAATGTCCTCGTTGAGAGCGCCATGATGGGGCATGATGAGGTGCCATCTGCCTCCTCATGGGATTGTAAGAGCTTGTATTGTCGCCAAACGACGACCCAGGCCTGGCCCAACGTCGCCCTCGGGTCAACAGGGGTCAGCCAAACACCGGGGCGCTCGAGCAGGTGGCTTTGGGGCGATGACAGGTTGGGTACACAAACTGTGAGAAGCCGGGTCCCCACATGACATCGCAATCTTCAGCGCCCCAGTCCCACAGCTGCAAGTGTCAACATCATCCGTCCTGGGGCTAATGACTGTCAACAAAAGCCAACAAATATCACCAAGTATACCCTACACACCCCATCTCAGGTCTGCAGATCCCACACACTACCCAACGCTGCACACCGTACAGTGATCTGCACACACTTCACATGAGTGTCCCTTCGCCACAAACCCCAACATACCGACAAATCCTCCTTCCTCAAATCGGGGATCATCGCTTTCAGTACGTAACCATTCGACAGCTGCGTTGTCTCGAAGCGCGGCTTCATCTTGAGACGCCTCCAATTCTCTTCCTGGAGAACGTGCTGCGACAACTTGTTCAGCCTTTCGTGGACCTGCTGCCGAGCCTTCTCTCGCTGGGCCGTGGCTTGTGCTTGTTCGTCCATCCATGCACTCCGCTTGTGTTGGAACTCCTGCACACCGGAGGGCACAGCGCTGGCAAGAGAGGCAAAACCGACGTAGGAAACATCTTGTAATGACACACTACCATTGCCACAACGACAAGCACAACAACACGACGGGAATGTTACCACCGCACAACCCTTGCTTTCTGCCAAAACGTTGCGGTGCAGGCTGTGCAGCGTAGCAGAACCAATGCAATCCAACGGATCTGGTCAAATCAGTTGATGAATCCAATCTACTTCATTCGGCAATCTAATTAGAGTGATCAATCAATTGATCATCAATGAAGTCAATGAAAACAAACCCTTCAAATTGTCGGTGGTTGATGCGGAGCGGTGCAGCCTCGCGCCTGCTCACTGCGCATTTGGTATACGCGCTCCTCATCTTGTGCTGACAGAGAGAGGCCTGTGGTGTGTTTCGGGCGGTTGGCGCGGAGTTCCCTGACAAGATCTTGTGGCAAGGGGGTTCCATAAAGGCTGGTTGGGTGCTGTGCAACACACCCGGTGTCCAGTGCCAGGGGGGAGGGGGGTCCCCTAAAGGCTGGCTGGGGAGCGTGCAGTACAACCAGCAGCACGAGCTCGAAAGCGTGACAGAAAAAGCACCGTTTCAGAGTGAAATGTCAGCCTCGGGGGGGGGCGGGGGGTGCGAGCCATCAAAGTCAACAACGGCCGGGGAGGGCGTCCGGTTGGGATGTCCGGTGTACGCACTGGTCTGAGTTCTCAGGAAGGAAATCTTAGCACTGCTCGTCTCAGGCCTCTGGGGAAAAGCGTTGTTGGTATGTAAGAGCGGGAGAGTGGGAGAGTGGGAAGGTGAGGGGGGAGGGGGGGTAAAAGCCCAATGAAAGTGAGCTAAGCGAAGGTGTAGGTGGACCCTTTGGTAGACTCACCCTGTTTAACCAAGAGCTACTGGACTGCCCCCCACAGAGGCGTGGGGGGGGGGGGGGTATCTGGCAGCACCTCCTGCTCCGCCGGTGCACTCTCCTCCCGCGCGAACTCCTCAGCCTCCGACTGTGCCCTCGCCAACTCCTCCTCCTTCTCCTCCCTCATCTCCGCCTTCTGCTCGTCCAGCGACCGCTTGAGGACCCGCAGCTTCTCGGACACCACGTCGACGCTGTCCAGGATGTCCTGGATGGCCACGATCTGCTGCTTGCGCTTGGCCCGCTGATCCGGAGTGGCCGCCACCAACTCATCCAACGAGAGCATGTCGCGCATCAGGTACTCGCTGGACTCCAGGCACCGCTGCTGCAGCTTCTCCACCATCTTCTCCGCCGCGGCCGGGTCCTCTGCGACGGTCCCCAACGACTGCGTGGACTCCAGAAGGCTCTGCACATCCTCACGTCTTTTTGTCACGTCCGCGTCCAACTTGTCGATCTCGACCTTAAACTTCTGCGACTCCTCGGTCTCCGCCTGCTCGGCGGGGGGATCGGCTGCCATGGGCGCGTCTGCGGCGGCGACCTCTTGAGACGTCCCGTGTGGGTCTGGTCCCATTGCTTTCTGGTCCGCGGCCGCGGCATCGACAGGCGTCTGACAGAAATGGCGTGGGGGCATTCATGGGGGGTATTCCGATGTTGTTCTGGACCCCAACACCCGTGGCACGAATTGGGGGAGGGGGGGAGGGGGTTCTGAGAGTGCGGAGTTTGGGTGCCCAAAAAAAGCCTGAAAAATGTGAAGAGCACGCGCATGTTCTTGTACGGGGGTTGGGCGTATAGATTGTTTTGGGGGGGGGGGGGGGGAGCGGACAACTGCTACACCCTCAGAGATGTCCCCAACAGCAATGCCCCCTCGACTGTGAGCAAACCGCTCGACTGTGGGTCGCACTGCCTCATCTGAGCCCGGGATCCCCGTCCAGCGGGCATTTTCCCTGATTTCGGTCGTGCTTACGGGTCGGGGGACGGGGGGTCTGCAAAGAGGAACGGCGTGCCGCCACGCACTTGGCCCCAATTGCGCCTGCCTTCGACAACCGACAGTTCGTGGGAAGCCAGTGTGCGATGTGCTCATCAGCAGACACGCGGGTTCCTCCGATCGCCCAGTTCAGTGGTCGCCCGGCTTGCTGCGGATCAGAGGGAGGGGGCGACGGGGGAGGGCCGAAGATTACCCGGTTTTTGCTTGGGCGTGCTTGGCTGCGCTCCCAAGTACCGGGGGAGGGGGCAATTAGGAGCGTGCGAAAATTGGAATGGCGGAATTTGGTGCGGAGAAAATTTTGCTGTTGAGCACAACAAAAATGTACACGCCAAGAGAGCTAACAGTGACACCTTCGGACCTTCAAATGTACCATGGCATAATTTGGCACACTTTCGTTGCGCCAAACCATCCCTTTCCAAATTTCGCCAGTCCCTAACCCCCCCCCCCCCCGGGTAGTGCACGGATCGCAGGGATGGGTCACATTCCCCGAAATACCCACCAACCGCCGTCTGTCACCCTTCAGCCGCTGTCACGTCATCGCCTCCCTCGTACACTTCCACTGCCCAACACCTCGGAGCCGTCTGCCCGCGATGCCTCCACCATCTCATCCTCTGCGTCCGCCTGCCCCCCCTGGTCGGGGGTGTCCTGGGCTGGCTGCGCGTCCGCCGTCTGCTGCGGCGTGGGAACGTCGGCAGCCACCTCGATCGAGGATCCCTGCGGATCGTGGGGCGACAATGAGGTCGACATGTCCAGGTCTTGGTCTTTATCCCGCTCCCCTGCGGGGTTCTGACGAACGAGAAGCAGATGGGACGGTGCACTGGAGGGAGGGAGGGAGGGAGAGAGGGAGGGAGGGAGGGAGGGAGCCAGGGCGCAGGCTGGTGCGGACCCCTTCCGCAAACCTCCGCACATCGATGGGGTCGAGGGGACGCTGCCCCTGCTGACGTCCAGCATGGCCTGCTGCTGTCGGGGTTCGCCTGCAGTGTGCCGTTGCTTCGGTCACTCCAGCACCCCCGCAAAGCAATGTCAAAGCGGACGGAAGGGGCGTACCACGGGGGGCATTTTCAGTTGTAGTATGGACCCCATTACCCGCGGCTCTGCGTCTACGTGAGGTCGAGATCGTCCCGGTTTCGAGAGTGTAGGAGGACCATGTCACGGGGTGTGAGCCTCACAGGTGGGTGGAGAGCGGGAGGGGGGGGGTGTTGATCCCACCATCTGCAGCATTGGACAACGGTGGCCCCACCCCGTGTCCACCGTTCGTTGTTCGTTGGACATGCCGTTCGGTACATTCGGTTATTCGGTAACTGTAACTGAACCCGGTACCTAATTAAAATAGGTCCCAAAAAACGGTCCAAACGGAAGGGTTCGTTGGACAGGGGGCGGGGGGGCGGGGGGGCGCACTCGTCAGAGCACTACTGGTCGCTTCCCAATGGAAGAGAATGGAGTAGCTGGCACCTACAACCCACCTTCTCAGAAATTCTGGTAAATGGGTGTTGGATGGGGGTGTGGGGGAAGAACTTCTGGAGGGGCATCGATGGAGGGGCAAGCGGATCATGAACGCAGAGGTCTGGAGTACGAGCCATAACGACTGCCAAGAGGGCCCTGGGTGGGGGTCGGGTCGGTTGGTCTGAACCTCCCCAAAAGGCTGTGTACCTAAAATCAGCCTCCAAACCCATGAAACAAACAAGTGACAGAATTCAGCCCCTTTCATAAATTGCATCGAGAAAATTTTTTTCAGATGTGGTTGGGTGGGTCCGCGGGGTTGGCCAGGTGTACCAATTTCGCCCATCCACTCCCCCTTGGGGATGGTTAGGCAATCCCCATCAATCCCCTGGCCCTGGCATCTACCACTCGGCTATACTTGCAACGCCCCCTGTCTAGACCCCCCAAACGCATGGGGAGCATTGAAATTTGCAGCACGGGGGTGTTCGGGGAGGACTTGCAGTAGGCTGGGCAATAGGCAGGAGGGGGGAAGGCGCACGCCCCATCCCACGCCCCATCACGACCTTACTCTTGCGCTGCTTGCGCATCTTCTTCCGGCGTTTGCGCGCGTCCAGCGGCGTCTTGGGACTGCTGGCCACAGGGGCACTGGGCACCGGGGGCTGCGCGTCCGCGATCATCGCCCGTAGGTGGCGGTTCGCCTGTTCCAACGCCTGGCACACCGCCAGCCACCGCTGCGCATGGTCGGCGTCGACGGCCTTCCCGCCGCAGATCTGCGCGATCTTGTCCAAGTTCTGCCTCGTCTCCTCCGCCATCTGCTTTGCCTCGCCCCATTCGCACGCGTCGTGCGACAGCACGCGCTCCAGCAGCGCCGTCTCCACCAGCGCCGGCGCCCGATCGGCGACCTTGATCTCCGCGATGTACTCGTCGATTGCGGCTTCGTCCAGGTCCTCGACGTACCCTGACGCGTCTTTGAACGTCGCGTGCACAAGCCCGCGCACGAAGGCGTCCGGCGCCTCGCGGGGATCCTTGGCGATGCTCCAAAGGTACTGTGCGCAGGTGAAGACAGGTGCAGGGCAAAGGCTGCGGTGCCGGTCTTGGCATGAGGGTGCGCTACTTGCCCCGCGGCGGGTCAAGGCAGCGTGCGCAGTGGTGCACCATTGCCTCTGGCAGTTACCGACGGATGTGCCCACACACGCCCCCGACGGGACGTGAGCGGTTGGGTAAATGGGGAGCGTCCTGTAGGTTCGCAGGGTCGCCGAAGGCCATCAGCCACTGGTACGCCTTGCAGCGCCCAGCGCAACCCGTTGTCGTCGGGTGTGAGCACGCGGCACGAAGCATGCAACGCACGCAAACATTTCCGCACACCTCGTGCGCACCGCCGGCCGCGACCCAAATCACGGGCTCACCCTCGGCGTCGATGTGCCGGCGGATGTAGACGACGATCTCGGCGGCCCGGCGCAAGAGGTCGCTGATGTCGTTGTGATGGAAGGGCGGCGCCGCGACATGCGTCTCGAACTTGGGCTGGGCCCAGAAGCCCTTGTACGCGTCGAGGATGCCGAGGACCTGCCGCCGCGATCGGGGGGACGTCAGGGGGCCGAGGCACATGCGGTCCTCGTTGACATCACTCAGTGAAGACATGGAGATTGGGGCTGCGGGCCACGGTCGCAAACAGGGGTGTCAGCACCAAGAAAACAGCCTAGATTCCCGGTGCACAAGCAGGACCAGGGGAGGGAATGCTTTTGTGGTGTCAAACAGGTGGTGGAACAGCGCTCCCTGCGATGCCGTTCTTCAAGGAAAAGCAACTTGAGGGCTGAAGATTGGTGTACGCATTTGTCATCGTGACATTTCCATGCTGCTGTCGTTCTCAACACTACGAGAGCTACCCCGATTTTGGTGACTGAGTGCACTCCACTCGCAACACCACGGGGAAAAGGCCTGGAACTGTGGCGCAGCGCTAATTTGTAGCATCTGGTGATCCGGAACCCCCTGACAACCTTCCACCCACTGTGGGTGGAGAGCACCCTCGAAACTTCGCGATTCGGGGATTTGGGGTGCAAAATTTCACGGACACACCCAGAAATGTTGTGGTGTGTGGGGCTTTGGAGGCTCGGTGGAGCTTAGCCACAGGTGGAGCGCACAATGCAGGGGAGAGCCATCTGCCAAACTCTGCCAGTGATGAGAGTCAAATTGGTCTCATTTGCCATACACACAACGCAAGACAGGATGTTGCAGAAGATTGAGACTCTACTTCTTTGAGAGTTACTTCTTGCGTGCTGCAGCAAAATGTGCTGGAATTGCGATTTGCTTTTTGGGGCTAAACCCAAAAGGTCGGCGCTTTTTCAAGTCTGCCAGCACATGCAAAGCATGTCCCTCACGTAGCCCACATGACTTTAGAGCCTGAAAATCATGCATGCATCATTCTCTGTAAGGGAAGCATGGAGCAGAATGGGGCAAGAGATGTGCAAGAAAAAGATACAGACACCCACCTGCCAGCCTGCAACCTATACAATGAACAAAAAAAATGAGAAAGAATCGAAACGCGTCATGCGCACAGTTCACTACTTGCATCACGCTTTGTATGAATGTACGCAGAACCTCACCTACAAGAATGCATCCAGCGGAACCCCTGGCAGTCGCCCCAGTGGAATCCCCGGCAGTTACCCCGGTGCAACACCCGGCCGTCGCCCCGCTGGAACCCCCCAGCAGCCACACGTGCGTACCAGAAAGATGCATCACGTGTGACACAATAAATTTTTGCTAAATCGTTCTTTTTAAACACACAATTGAATATACAGACAATCACGTGTGGAATGCCATGTAACAATGCACACCTCGCTACAACATATGCAAAGAACAAAGAATGAGAAGGAATCTCAGTGCGTCATGCACACAGTTCACTACTTGTATCACGCTTTGTATGAGTGTATGCAGAACCTCAACTACAACAATGTACCCGTCGCAAAACCCGGCCTTCGCCCTGGCCACGGGTGGGCCGTCTCCTCGCTTTTGTACGCGAGTCCCCCCCCCAGTAGAAATGGGCCGAAGGCCCCCGGGGGGGGGGGGCATTGGAGCAGGGGTTCAGGGAGGGGCGATGGGGGGGGGGGGGCGGTCGGAAGGGTCGGTTGGGGGGGGGGGGTCCAGGTGGGGCGATTTGGGGTGGTGGGTGTGAAGCAACGGATACTCAGCTACCATATGACCCCCATGACACAGGTCATAGGTCATTGCCAACAACAGACATAGCATTGTTCGCAGGTCACCTCACTCTGCCCTCCCCATGGCCCCGATTAGCTGTACCGACACCGCTTGGGCCAGTTCTCTGAGTTGTCCTCATTTAATTCCTCTGAAATGTGGGACCCCCCCGAGCAGTTTGAATCCGTGTCATACGAGTCAGGCATTTCCTGCAGTCCCAACTCCCCCCAGATATCCTGTACTGATTTTTGTTTCATGACACATTCATATGCCTTTCTCGCTCCCTTGGACGCCTTGGCGTCTGCATGCTCATTTCCCGTGACCCCCACATGTGACGGCACCCATAGCACATCGACACTGTCCCCTAGTAGCTGCCACTGCCCCCACAAATCCTCCCACAGATCAACATGCGCCAGCGGTCCCCTGGAGCCCACCCATTTGTGCCTGGACCACTTGTTGCATTTTCCTGTTAACCCTTTATACACCAGTTCCGAGTCTGTCACCACCAGGAGAGGCCGTCCGGGGCATTTATGATATACAGCCCGAAGGGCTGCTCTCAGCTCTGCCCGAGTTATAGATTGCCGCTCTGTGTTCAATAGCGGCAGCTCCTCATTGCGAGCGTCATTGTCCCCAAACCACACACCATAGCCTGCATGATGCACACCACCTGTCTCCTGCTTGGACCCATCAACAAAAGCCACATCCCATCCTTGCTGTGCTTTAGCGTCAATTCTCTGCAGCAGGCCCGGCAAAACCGATGCCCATTTTGCCTTTTTTGGCACTTGTACCCCCCGTCCTCTGACAATTGCCCCCTGTGGCTGCATGGAGGGAAATGGCTGATCTCCATCCAAGAATTTCCTTAGACAGTTGCACAGATGCTTGGCCTCTTGCCTTACAAATGATGACTGTGGTGTTGACGCCCACACCTCTACAAGTGTTATCCAGGCTACTACAAAGTCAGGCATTGCCACCGACAGCGATCTAAATTTTGCATCACATCGCAGGACCCAGGACGCTCTCGCCGCCGCCCATAGCGCCAGTCCCTGCGTGGTGCTCAGCGATAACAGTGGCTGAGCCACAAGCAACGTATCCATGGGGCACATGGCCCCGTCTCGGCCCCATACCGGGCCAAAGGCTTTACGCACAATATCCACGGCCACTGGCCAGAATTTGCACGCTGCAAGCACATGTTTGATAGTTTCGGGTACAGAGCATAAAATGCAGTTGGGCTGATGATATGCGTGCTGCGTGCGCGCCCCCACTGCTAGCTTTTTCCACAGCGCCCTTCGCATGAAATCTCGTTGCGCCCCCGGTAGCTTGAGTTGCGCTAACTGTTCCCACACCTCTGGCTCCTGCCGTTTTTGTGGCGGCTCCAGCGGGCAAAGCACTGCTAGCATTTTCTGATTTGGTTGCGTCCACACTTTAGGCAAATCCTGCACCGGTAAAGCAAGCACTTGTGGTATTTTCGTCCGATACACCGGCGTCCATGTCGGAGGTAGTTTCACCGCCGCCTGCAACTCTCCTCCCTCCACAATTTGTGCCAAAGTGCTAATCCCCTTGCGCACGAGACTCGGAGAATAATAGGTATGCCCCAATTTGTTTCGGAAGAGCACGTTGTGCCACAGCGGCATTTCGCTGGGTATTCCCACCAAGGGCGGAGCTGCCGCCCGCTGGCGCAACCGCGAAAACATGAGCACTGATGCTTGCAGCCACGTTCGCGCGCTCATTTTTACCACAGCTAGCTGCAGATATGGCAAGAAAGATGGCCTCAGGGACAGCCCAATTGACTCCGCCCACTGTTCGAAATTCGCTACCCATTGGCCTGAGAAGCACACTTTATCCTTTAGAACAGTTTGGAACAAGCGCCCATACTGAAATCGCACCCAGACAGCCAGTGGGTACGTCCACACTCCACCCTGGTTGTACGGCAGCGCCAACATCGCTGGGCTGAGGTCCCACGTGGAGATCCCCAAGGCAATTTTGAATATAACATTGAGAGTCGTCAACACCTTCTGTGATGGTTCATACACTTGTGCTGTTAACTGCACCACAGGCTGCACCCACACCTTGTAGATTTCAGCACGTTCCCACAGATCCAATGGTAATGTTTTCAGAAAAGTCGCCCTGGACTTCATTTTAGCCATTGGACCAGCATAAGCCTGCTCCGCATTCACCTGTCCAATTAAAACACCCAGGTACTTGACTCTTTCCCGCACTTCCAACCCAACATAGCGCTCTGGCAACGGACCGCACACCCGTTTGAGTACCGCAAAAGACTTGGACGGATTGACATGTAGTCCCGAGAACTTCCCGAACTCATTGAGTAGACTCATAGCTCGTTCTGCCTGTTTCAGAGCTTCTTCATCCCCCCCAGGTATCCATATTAATAAGTCATCTGCATACAGCATTAGCTGTGCTTCCGGACACCGTTTCCGGAACTGGAACACCAGGAAGACTGTTAGTAACGCAAAGATTGGCGGAGATAGTGGGTCGCCTTGGCGAATCCCAGATTCCGGCTGCATGGAAATGCCAGGAACCACACCATTGTCCACACAGAACTGCACCTGTCTTGACAGTGAATGCACTAGAAGCTCTGTGATCTCAGTCGGCATTCCCAAGAACTGCATGCCTGCTGCAAAGAAGCTGTGTGATACTGAATCATAAGCTTTGGCGAAGTCCACTGACAGAAATGTGCCCTCTGTCTCCGAGTGCCACAGGCCCTTGGCGTTTATTATGTGCTGGAGCATTTGTCTATTTTTCAAAAACCCCTTTTGGGCTGGTGGCACTGCTACCTGCAACGCGTCCTCTATGAGGACTAGGATGGTTGTAGCCATCCATTTCCAAATCACCGTCTGTAATGCAATAGGTCGCATCTCGCCAACTGTGTCCGCTGCCCGACCCTTTGGTATATTTCGCTGCAAGCTCACCAGCCATTGTGCTGGCACCTGACGCTGTTGAAGACAACTTTTGATCGCCATAGTCATAGGAAGGATGAACACCTCTGCCATTGCTGAGTAGACCTCAACCGGGATCCCGTCTAATCCCGGCGACGATCCCTTCTTCATGCGCTCGAGCGCAGCCTGCACCGTGTCCTCGGACACTTCCTTTGTCAGCTTGGGCAATGCCTGTCGCACCCTGAGCGGTATCCCCAGACCTTCCATCCACTCTCTGCACTGTTCTACCGACTGGTCTGGTTTTTTCATGACTTGCTCCCAGAATTCCTTAAATGCGGTTGCGATGTCTTGCGGCCGTGTGCAGTACACCCCCTGTTTGTTCTTGATACCATACAGCTGCCTCTTGGCTTGCAACTCCCTCAATTGCACATGTACCTTCCTCCGGCGTTCAGCCTGTGCAGCAGCCTCTTGCCGCTTGCTGAGAAGCTCCTCCTTGAGCATATGACACAGTGATTGCCTTTGAGAGTCTTTGGCCTCCCGGTCAGCATATACCACCAGCAACTGGTACGCCTGAGCTGATGTTTCAGGGCAGACCCCTTTGTCTGCCAAATATTCCCACCCAGCCGGGATCACCCTTCCGGGGGATGACAATCGCAGAATGCCCTGTATCGGCAAGTGATCTTCTCGTGGATTCATTCGTCGCCACTGGACCCCTTGCTCTTGAATGATTGCCTCAGCTTCATTCCACCACTGGAACACATTTTGCGGGTCTGGCGCCAGCAATCCCTGCAACAGACCTCGTAGGTTGTCCACTGCTGACTGATCACTTAACATTTCTGTTGGGAACCGCAGACGCGGTTGCACCCTGCGCATCGGCGGTTGCTCAAATTGCACCACCACTGCCTTGTGGTCGGAAGCCACTGCTGTTGTGGTGTACACTCCTTGGACATATTCCCGTAGGGAGTCTGCCACATGCACCCTGTCTAGTCGTCTGGGCTTCCATCTCACCTCAGGCTTCTGCACCCACCCGTACGTGAACCCATTCGGGCGGTCATCACACTCACCATACAGGACATCCCACGCATCATGCAACTTACACTTTTCCAGTACCTGGACCTCCTGCTGCCTAGCCTTGTCATTGAGCTGTGTTTTTAATTTACTTTCCTTCATTCCTTCACTGTCCACTCCCGGAATTATATGGGAGTTATGATCGCACAGCGCGATCAGTGGGGCCCCTGCTGGGCTCAATCGCCTTCCCAGTTGCTCCCATTGTTTTTGTCGCTGAGGCGCATCGTGATGTAAATGCCCCGCGAGCACTTGTATGGAGTCCCCCGACACATGCTTGAGCACAGCTACAATAAGTCGATGTCCAATGTACTCCGCCGACTGCAATTCCCACACTGGGGTCCTCCACATTAATAACACCCCACCACGCATGTTAGTTGGGGTCGGCACTGCCGCCAACCCATACCCTCGCTTCTCCGCCCACAGCTTTTGCGAATCGAGCACCGGTTGTGTGGTGATATGGTGCTCCTGCACTGCCACTATGTCCACATGATGCTGTCTCAGCATACGGATCAACAGAACTTTACGCATCTCCGCCTTATCCGGTGGCTTCCTATGCCACCCATTGACGTTGGTGGTTACCGCCGCCCAACGTCGGCTCATTAAGGAAAGAGAGATCATCGCTTTCGCTTGTTGAACTTCAGATCCACATCACACTCCATGGCAGCCGACGACGCCACTGACGTGGAGGCACCAGATGATGCCACTGAACTGTAGCTACGCGACGAGGACACAGACGCACTACTGGAGCCGGCTCCCCCTTTGCCTCTTCCTTTGCCTCCACCTTTAGGATTGCCTCGCTCCCTACGCATGGCATACTCAGGTTGAGAAATGACCTGCATCAGGAAGTCTCCTTCGGATCCTCGAAACACAGATCCCAGAATTTTGGGCGTTTCTGCCTGCGGCACACACACTTTCCACGTGAGGGTGCGTATCTCACCCACCGACCATCTCATGCGTCGCACAATAAGTTTCTCAACTTCAGAGGTTTGCATGATTGCCACGATCGCCTTTTCCCCCCACCACGGCGGCACATTGATCAGGAACAAGTTATCTGCCGGTCCCCACTCAGCTGGCGGCTGTATGTACGTGTCACCCTGGCCAACAAACTCCCCTGAACCCTCATCTTTGAATTTAAGGCCATACTGCGAGGAGCACTTGTCCAACTGTTCCACCAGCACGTTGTGCGCAGCGTCAGACAGCCCCAGTCGAACTTTATTGTACCCGACCACTTGAATAGCCACACCCGATTGTGCTGCCAAGAGCCCATTGGGCCGGAGCTCCCAAAACAGCGACAGCAGATAGGCAAACATAAACGGTGCGTGTTTCTCACGTACCTCTGCACCGACGTAAACTTCAAACCTTCTTGGAAGATTGTCCACAGCGTCCCCCTGATACCATTTCAGCGGCATGATGCCAAACCGGGCTCTATTGCCATACAGTCGCACAAGCTCGTGCGCATGGTCTAAAGACAATTGGCAAAATAAGTATCTGGACTGTCCCGGATCTGCCCCAGGAACCAGCACCGCCTCCGTTTTCTGAATAGACAGACTGTCGAAAAGTTCCTGCTCCCACTGTACATGGTACTGAAGTACCATCATCTTCTCTTCCTCCTTTGGCACCTTGAAGACTATAACATTGGGCTCATCCCCCGGGGCAAACATGCGAATTTGCCGGAATTTAGGCTGGGCACGTGTCAGCCTGCTCGCAGTTGTGGTATGAATTACCCATACTGAATACTGCTGTTTCTTGGTAATCGGAGGCCTGTCTGCCAGCTGTAGCATCGCTGGATTGACTGTCACGCTCTCCTTGACAGTCAGAGCTCTGTTCAAGAACACATCTGGATTGTCACAGACCCCTTCAAGCAGCACCAATGAGATTTTCCCCACCGCTCGCAGATTCTCCGTAAGCATAGCAACAGCCCTTTTGATATTCGCAATTTCAGACATATGAGCACATAGAACAATGTAGGGCTCCTGGCCCCGAAAAGCTTTTTGTACCGTGGCGGAGTCAGACTTTAGCAGAGATGCCAGTTTGTAGGACGGGACAGTGTCCGCAATGGAAGTACCAGCCCTCAGAAAAAACTCTTCTTGAATGAAATAGTCAGCATCATCAATCCCAGTGAGAGTAGCAAGCTGCTTGCTATCCGTCTCCACGAGAACATCTTCTCCCTGAGTGCGATCCATCACTCGGGTGTCGGCACTGGCGCGGCCTGTGGACCCGGGCGCTTTTGCTGCGGTTGTACGTTTCATTCACCCCACACGGGGTTGCACATGGCAGAAATAATACAACCGAAAAAAAATAGACACTCAGAAAGTGTCGATTTGGGGTGGTGGGGGGGGGGGGGCACAGGCTCCCGTTACCTCCCCTTGCCCTCCCTCTGGTGTGAGAGCTAGGGCTAGGGTCACCGAGCTGGTGGAACCAGTCTTGGTTTTATAACCCTTTTTGGGTCTAGGGTGGACCTACCAGGTTTAGCAGCAGCAGCAGCAAGCAGCAAGCAGCAGCACGCGCGAAATGGGTAAAAATCAGATTTCCGTCGTGGTGCTTTGGATTCGGGTGAAATTTTGGTGGATGATACCTATGGGTGTGAAGTACAATCACACAAAGTTTGAGCAAGAAACTCAACGGTGGCGGCCGGGAACGGGATTCGCAAGTGGCGGACCTCAGTTTCAGAAACTGCAGTTTAGGGCCAAAAACAGCCATTTTTGGGCCAAAAATGCCCTGGAACACATTCAAAACGGCCAAACGAAGGGAAACGGTGGGTACACTCCACGTGCCGCTTGACTTCCCCGTGTCAACGAGCTCTTTGTGGCCCTCTAACTCCGTGATATGCCGCGGAAGCGGCCCAAAAAGGCCCCCAGAAGGTCCAACTGCCGACAGCCACAAACCAAGAATAGGCCATATCTTTGGCTACATGGCTCAAAATGCGATTCCGAGGGCACCTACTCCACCCGCAACCCCCCACGTTTTGTGGTTTCCACCCCTCAGAATTGCCCAAACGGACGCCTAGACCCCAATAACTAGGCCCACTAGGCTGTGGCAAGCTGCAAGCTCAAGCCCAAACAGGTGGGTACCCAAATGGGTCAACAGGGTCCGAAAGGGGTAAAAATATGACTTTCCGCAAAAATGATCCTAGACCATGTGCGACGCTAAAACAAGTGTTTTTGGACTGTTTTGAGCTTGTGGTGGCCCATTTGGGTCCTCCAAAAATCCCAAAATGCCTTGAAAATGGGCTGTTTTGGGACCAAAAATGGGTCAAAAATGGGTCAAAAACACATTTTTCCAAAACTCATCGTAGACCATTTGGGGTGCACAAAAGGGTGAAATGAGCCCATTTTGAGCCCATTTTGGGGCATGTTGGCCCCTGAGAAGTCCAAAAAGCCTTGAAAGTGGGCCTCGTGGTGATGGGGTTCAGGTAGATTTCACTTTGTCAAGAGCCATCAATGTGTGAATCATTCTTGATGTCCCTCACCATTCATATCTAATGTTCCCTCCCCCACCAGCTCGGTCCCAATATTCAGTCTTGATTAGGGCTAGGGTCACCGAGCTGGTGGAACCAGTCTTGGTTTGATAACCCTTTTTAGTGTCTAGGGTGGACCTACTAGGTTCAGCAGCAGCAGCAAGCAGCGGCAAGCAGCAAGCAGCAAGCACGCATGAAATGGGTAAAAATCAGAACTCCGTCGTGGGGCTTCAGGTGAAATTTTGGTGGATGATACCTATGGGTGTGAAGTAGAATCACACAAAGTTTGAGCAAGAAACTCAACGGTGGAGGCCGGGAACGGGATTCGCAAGTGGCGGACCTCAGTTTCAAAAGCTGCAGTTTAGGGCCAAAAACAGCCATTTGTGGGCCAAAAAAGCCCTGGAACACATTCAAAACGGCCAAACGAAGGGAAACGGTGGATACACGCCACGTGCGGCTTGACTTCCCCGTGTCAACGAGCTCTTTGTGGCCCTCTAACTCCATGATATGTCCCGGAAACGGCCCAAAAAGGCCCCCAGGAGCTCCAAATGCTGACAGCCACAAACCAAGAATAGGCCATATCTTGGGCTACATGGCTCAAAATGCGATTCCGAGGGCACGTATTCCACCTGCAACCCCCCACTTTTTGTGGTTTCCACCCCTCATAATTGCACAAACGGACGCCTAGACCTCAATACCTAAGCCCATAAGGCTGCGGCAGGCTGCAAGCTCAAGCCCAAACAGGTGGGTGCCCAAATGGGTCAATAGGGTCCAATAGGGGCAGAAAAATGACTTTTCTCAAAAATGATCCTAGACCATGTGCGACGCTAAAACAAGTGTTTTTGGACCGTTTTGAGCTTGTGGTGGCCCATTTTGGTCCTCCAAAAATCCCAAAATGCCTTGAAAATGGGCTCTTTTGGGACCAAAAATGGGTCAAAAATGGGTCAAAACCGCATTTTTCCCAAAATCATCCTACACCATTTGGGGTGCACAAACGGGTGAAATGAGCCCATTTTGAGCCCATTTTGGGGCATTTTGGCCCCTCAACAGTCCAAAAAGCCTTGGAAGTGGGCCTCGTGGTGATGGGGTTCACTTGCAAGCTGATTCCACTTTGTCAAGAGCCATCAATGTGTGAATCATTGTTGATGCCCCTCACCAGTCAAAGCTCATGTTCCCTCCCCCACCAGCTCGGTCCCCATATTCAATCTTGATTAGGGTTAGGGTCACCGAGCTGGTGGAACCAGTCTTGGTTTTATAACCCTTTTTAGGGTCTAGGGTGGACCTACCAGGTTTAGCAGCAGCAGCAGCAAGCAGCAGCAAGCAGCAAGCAGCACGCGCGAAATGGGTAAAAATCAGACATCCGTCGTGGTGCTTCACATTCGGCTGAAATTTTGGTGGATGATACCTATGGGTGTGAGGGACAACCACACAAAGTTTGAGCCAGAAACTCAACGGTGGCGGCCAGGAATGGGTGTCGCAAGTGGCGGACCTCAGTTTCAAAAACTGCAATTTAGGGCCAAAAACAGCCATTTTTGGGCCAAAAGAGCCCTAGAACCCATTCAAAACGGCCAAGGAAAGGGAAAGGGTGGGTGCACTCCATGTGCGGCTTGACCTTCTTGTGTCAACGAGCCATTTGCGGCCCTCTGACTCCACCATATGTCCCGGAAACGGCCCAAAAAGGCCCCCACACTCCCCAAATTTTGTGCAGATTGGCTGGCGACAGCCACAAACCAAGAATAGGCCATATCTTTGGCTACATGGCTCAAAACGCGATTCCGAGGGCACCTAATCCACCCGCAACCCCCCTCGTTTTGTGGTTTCCACCCCTCAAAATTGCCCAAATGGACGCCTAGACCCCCGTACCCAAGCCCAGTAGGCTGCGGCAAGCTGCAAGCTCAAGCCCAAACAGGTGGGTGCCCAAATGGGTCAATAGGGTCCAATAGGGGCAGAAAAATGACTTTTCTCAAAAATGATCCTAGACCATGTGTGATGCTAAAACAAGTGTTTTTGGACTGTTTTGAGCTTGGGGTGGCCCATTTTGGTCCTCCGAAAATCCCAAAATGCCTTGAAGATGCGCTGTTTTGGGACCAAAAATGGGTCAAAAATGGGTCAAAAACGCATTTTTCCAAAACTCATCCTAGACCATTTGGGGTGCACAAACGGGTGAAATGAGCCTATTTTGAGCCCATTTTGGGGCATTTTGGCCCCTCACAAGTCCACAAAAGCCTTGAAAGTGGGCCTTGTGGTGAAGGGGATCACTTGCAAGCTGATTCCACCCTGTCAACGGCCTTCAATGTGTAACTCATTGGTGTCCCTCACCATTCATATCTAATGTTCCCTCCCCCACCAGCTCGGTCCCAATATTCAGTCTTGATTAGGGTCACCGAGCTGGTGGAACCAGTCTTGGTTTTATAACCCTTTTTAGTGTCTAGGGTGGACCTACCAGGTTTAGCAGCAGCAGCAGCAAGCAAGCAAGCAAGCAAGCAGCAAGCAGCAAGCACGCATGAAATGGGTAAAAATCAGAACTCCGTCGTGGTGCTTTGGATTTGGTTGAAATTTTGGTGCATGATACCTATGGGTGTGAAGTACAATCACACAAAGTTTGAGCAAGAAACTCAACGGTGGCGGCCGGGAACGGGATTCGCAAGTGGCGGACCTCAGTTTCAAAAACTACAGTTTAGGGCCAAAAATAGCCATTTTTGGGCCAAAACAGCCCCGGAACACATTCAAAACAGCCAAACGAAGGGAAACGGCGGGTACACTCCAGGTGCGGCTTGACTTCCCCGTGTCAACGAGCTCTTTGCGGCCCTCTAACTCCATGATATGTCCCGGAAACGGCCCAAAAAGGCCCCCAGGAGCTCCAAATTTTGTGTAGATTGGCTGCCGACAGCCACAAACCAAGAATAGGCCATATCTTGGGCTACATGGCTCAAAATGCAATTCCGCGGGCACCTACCCCCCACTTTTTGTGGTTTCCACCCCTCAGAATTGCACAAACGGACGCCTAGACCCCCATGCCTAGGCCCACTAGGCTGCGGCAAGCTGCAAGCTCAAGCCCAAACAGGTGGGTGCCCAAATGGGTCAACAGGGCCAAGTAGGGGCAAAAAGATGACTTTTCTCAAAAATGATCCTAGACCATGTGCGACGCTAAAACAAGTGTTTTTGGACCGTTTTGAGCTTGTGGTGGCCCATTTTGGTCCTCCAAAAATCCCAAAATGCCTTGAAAATGGGCTCTTTTGGGACCAAAAATGGGTCAAAAATGGGTCAAAAACGCATTTTTCCAAAAATCATCCTACACCATTTGGGGTGCACAAACGGGTGAAATGAGCCCATTTTGAGCCCATTTTGGGGCATTCTGGCCCCTCAACAGTCCAAAAAGCCTTGGAAGTGGGCCTCGTGGTGATGGGGTTCACTTGCAAGCTGATTCCACTTTGTCAAGAGCCATCAATGTGTGAATCATTGTTGATGCCCCTCACCAATCATAGTTGATGTTCCCTCCCCCACCAGCTCGGTCCCAATATTCCGTCTTGATTGGGGTCATGTGTAGGGTTAGGAGCAGGCTGAGGGTTGGGGTGAGCGTCAGAGTCAAGGTTGGGTTCAAGTATAGCGTTGGGGTGCTCCACCGCCTGGGCGGGGAGGGATGCTATGTGGACAAGGAGAATGAAAAAAAAAAATTTCGGGCGCCTTTGGCGCCACCATGTGTATGACCGGTAGCTATTGACCCTTGGTAACTAAGTGGGCCCGGAGGGCAGGGAGGGGGGGGGGGGAGGGGCGGGGGGGGGGGGGGGAGGGGCGGGGGGGGGGGGAGGGGAGTCGCGTACCCGAACCGAGGAGACGGCCCCCCCTGGCCCTGGCAGAACCCCCCCAGCAGAACCCCCTGGCGGTCACACGTGCGCGCGAAAAAGATGCATCACGTGTGACACAACAAGTTTTATCTTAAATCGAGCTTTGAACGTGTGGAATGCCATGTAAAAAAGCATACCTCACTACAACCTAGACAAAGAACAAAGAATGAGGGGGAATCAAAATGCGCCATGCGCACATTTCGGCACTTGCATCACAATTTGTATGAATGTATGCAAAACCTCCTACCAGAAAGCATCAGCGGAACCGCCCCTGTGTGTGACATCCCTGTACAACAGGCGCGGGATATGTCCGCTTTGAATCGGTCCAGATGCTTTTGCTTTCCCCTTTCAAGTCCCCGTTGCACATGTTGGCAGGTGTAACAACACTCAAAGTATCTCCTGTTGTTGGTCATGTTGTCGGCAGACACCTTGGAGCAGGCAGATGACAAAAAGACGACAGTACTCTGTTTTGGACACTGTGTTGCATTGTTGGGACTTTTTTTTCAGAATTTTTGTATTTTGTTGGATTTTTTCAGAAAAAATGCAATGGGATATTCTTGCTCGAACAAACAGACTGTGTAATGACACAGTGGGTCTGCATTGCTGATGGCTTCTATTCCCCTCAAGCCAAACAATGAGCTAGACCTTTTGGCCACTAAACAGCTGTACACTTTCCCTTTGCAGCAGTTGCCGCTTTACAGCCAGTAGGCCCGACTGGAAGCACTCCCGCTGCTGCTGTCTGCCGAACACTATCGCATTAAATGTCAACACTCTGCTGGGTCCCTGACTACGTGTGTGCGGATGTGTGTGGAAAACTAGTTAACTTTAACCACATTACCGTGACCACTCACCTATAACCAGTAAACTTAAACCACATTGCTGTCCCCATTTACCTCTAACCAGTATAATCGGTTAATGCTAACCACAACACTGTCACCACTTACCTATAACCGGTTAACTTTAACCACATTACTGTCACCACTTACCTCTAACTAGTTGACTTTAACCACATCACCGGCACCACTACCCATAACCAGTTCACGTTAACCACATTACCGCCACCACATATCTCTAACCAGTCAACTTTAACCACATCACCGTCACCACGTCACTATGCATCATTAACTTTAACCACTTAACTGTGACCACTTACCTATAACCAATTAACGTTGACCACATTACCGTGACTACTCACCTATAACTAGTAAACTTAAACCACATTGTTGTCACCACTTATCTCTAACCAGTACACTTTAACCACATCACGTCACCACTGATGCCGTCTCTGGGGTTGCAGACACCAAGCACTGGGAGGAAATCAGAAGTGGCTACCTCCAACGTGCCGTCTGGGGGCCCACATGTGGACGAAGTGGCTACATAACCCCTGCCATCTCAGGGTTCCCCAACGCCAAGCGCAGGGATAAAATCAGAAATGGCTACGGAGACTAAGCTACCAAAAGCCCCCGTGTCGCAGGCCAAGCGGTCATCGCTCTTTCATTGTTCGAGGAAACTGCTATCCAATTCAGTTGCTGGCTTGCTCACATACCGATTCTTTCACGTTTCCAATCGTGGTCAACTCCCCTTCCTCCCCAAGCTGGGCCCAGTCAGAGGAATCTACACGCCATCTCGCCCTGTGCCACCTCTCCTACGGCCATTCAGGGTAAAAAGAGAAGGCATACACGTCGCCGGTGACGTCATATGTCTATCGCTGGCAGCAGTCAGTGTCAGCAGAGTCTACCCCACTATCCCGCCTGACGAGGACATCACTCGCCAGCCAAGTCATGCCGCAAAGTCATTACTCGCTTCATCTGCCCCCACCCAAAAGGCTCCTTCACTTGTCACCCCCCGCAGTCGGGTCTCGAGCCACCACTGGCTCACTCAGCAGATACCTATACGGCAACCTCGCCTGCTTCATCACCGAACAGCAACCACCTGACACCCGGCATCACTTGTGGCGTTCCAATGACCTACACTGAGTGGGCCCCGGCGTCCAACGTGGCACCCATGACCAAGCGCTTACACCTGGTGGCCAGAAAAACACGAACGCGTACTTGCCACTCATACGGATGCTCCGTAGTCTGCTTGCGCTCCCACATCACCACTGCATTCTCCTGGGTCCTCATCCGGACATGCCAGGACAAGTGCGCCAACAACGAGAACATTTCACGACGATGTAACTGCAGAGGCTCACCACTCCGGCCTACAACATTGGCCTGCAACCGGGACTCAGATACTCGTACTAGCACACACCGTTGATGCCAGTTCAAACCCCACCACGGCCCCCTCTCTTGCCCTCCGAGTACCGGCAGGCAAGAGAGGAAAACATAGGAGGTGACCCCCCCCCCCGCCACCGGTGGGCATCGGTGGCGGAGCGCACTGCTGCAGGCAAGAGCTCGTTTTTTTTCCACCCTTCACCCCCACTTCCCGTGAAGTAGTCACACGGACTTTTGGAGGAAGCTCAAACTCAAAAAGACGAGACGCACCACCCCGCAAGCCGCTATATCCATGGACGGGCGCATTGCTACGCGAGTCGGTTAAGGGGGCCATCCCGACCGGCGCCCTGCCCAATTCGGGGTTCAAACCAGCGACTATGGTTCATCGGCCCCGTACAAAGACGACAATGGTAGACCATGTCCCTTGGCTAGGTTTCCACACTAATAGAGGCATCCAGTACTTTCGGTGCATCCCTGTCTTCCTCGGATAAGAATTGCTGTCACCACTTACTTGTAACCAGCGAAATTTGGCCACTTAACGGTCACGACTTACATACAACCAGTTAAGTGTAACCACATTACTGTCACCAGTCACCTGTACCACATTAACTTAAACCACATTGCTGTCACCACTTACCTATAACCAGTTGACTTTAACCACATAACCGTCACCACTTACCTATAACCAGTTAACTTAAACCACATTAATGTCACCACTTACCTATCACCAGGTAACTTGAACCACATTACTGTCACCATTTACCTATAACACATTAAGTTTAATCAAGACTCGAACTAGGACCGAGCTGGGTCCTAGTCTTGCGTAACGCATTGGAGATCACCGTTGAGGAAAGACTGCTTGCTTCCGAGATGTGCCTCCACGATCGGGACGATCGTCCTGAAACACAGCTGGAAAACGGCCCATTTTCACCTCAAAATGGACCACTGCGTGGCACCACGGCGTGGTACACGCCTTATTGAACACCCATTTGCCATCCTTTGATAGCCCAATCGCCATGAAAGAACAACGGCCCTCATCGGAAACACCACCTTGGCGTAGCGGCGATCGTCCTGAACTTTCAGGACAATCGTCCTCAAAACAGCCGAAAACAGCCCAAAAACGGCCATTTTTGGACACTAAATCGGCCGTAGAACGGGCTACACGGCTCAAAATGCAACGAAAATTGTTTGCGGTGATGCGCCTTTGCTCCCCGATCGTTTTGAGCTACTTGGATGCCGGTGTTGACCCACGGTGTCGTCGCAAGGACTTTTTACTCGCCTGCTGCTGCTGCTGCTTGCTGCTGCTGCTGCTTGCTGCTGCTGCTAAAACGTGTTGCTCATCCTTGGACCCTAAAAGGTGGTGTAAAACCTCGACAGGGTAAACCCAGCTCCGTAACCACATTACTGCCACCACTTACCTATAACCACTTTAATCACATAACCGTCACAATTTACCTATAACCACGTAACTTTAACAACACTAACACCACTTACCTATAACCAGTTAACTTTCACCACATCACCATCACCACTTACGTATAGCTGGTTAACTTTAACCACCTACCGACATCACCTATGTACAATCAAAACTCGAACTAGGACCGAGCTGGGTCCTAGTCTTGCGTAACGCATTGGAAATCACCGTTGAAGAAAAACAGCTTGTGTGCCTCCATGGTTACGACGATCGTCCCCAAACACGGCTCAAAAACGCCTCGTTTTCACCTCAAAATGGACCACCACATGGCACCACGGCATGGTACACGCCTTATTGAACACCCATTTGCCATCCTTTGATAGCCCAATCGCCATGAAAGAACAACGGCCCTCATCGGAAACACCTGCTTGGCGTAGCGACGATCGTCCTGAACTTTCAGGACGATCGTCCTGAAAATAGCCAAAAACAGCCCCAAAACGGCCATTTTTGGACACTAAATCGGCCGTAGAACCGGCTAGACGGCTCAAAAGGCAACGAAACTTGTTTGTGGTGATGCGCCTTGGCTCCACGGTCGTTTTGAGCTACTTAGATGTCGGTTTTGAGCCGCGGTGTGGTCGCAAGGACTTTTCAAGCGCCTGCTGCTTGCTGCTGCTGCTTGCTGCTTGCTAAAACGTGTTGCTCATCCTTGGACCCTAAAAGGTGGTGTAAAACCTCGACAGGGTAAACCCAGCTCGGTAATCAAGACTCGAACTAGGACCGAGCTGGGTCCTAGTCTTGCGTAACGCATTGGAGATCACCGTTGAGGAAAGACTGCTTGCTTTAGAGATGTGCCTCCACGGTCAGGACGATTGTCCTGAAACAGGGCTTAAAAACGGCTCATTTTCACCTCAAAATGGACCACCGTTTGGCACCAAGGCATGGCACATGCCTTATTTAACACCCATTTGCCTTCCTTTGATAGCCCAATCGCCATGGAAGAACAACGGCCCTCATTGCAAACGCCCACTTGACACACCGGCGATCGTCCTGAGTTTTCAGGACGATCGTCCTCAAAACAGCCAAAAACAGCCCAAAACCGGCTTTTTTTTTGGACACTAAATCGGCCGTAGAACGGGCTAGACGGCTCGAAATGCAACGGAACTTGTTTGTGGTGATGCGCCTTGGCTCCCCGGTCGTTTTGAGCTACTTGGGTGCCGGTTTTGAGCCACGGTGTGGTCGCAAGGACTTTTTATGCGCCCGTTGCTTGGTGCTGCTTGCTGCTGCTTGCTGCTGCTGCTGCTTGCTAAACCGTGTTGCTCACCCTTGGCCCCTAAAAGGTGGTGTAAAACCTCGACAGGGTAAACCCAGCTCGGTAATCAAGACTCGAACTAGGACCGAGCTGGGTCGTAGTCTTGCTCAACACATTGGCTGCTCGCTTTCCACGGTCAGCACGATGGTATGGAAGCACGGCTCAAAAACGGCTCGTTTTCACCTCAAATTGGACCACCGCGTGGCACCACGGCATGGTACATGCCTGATTGAACACCCATTTGCCATCATTTGATAGCCCAATCGCTATGAAAGAACAATGGCACTCAGTGCAAACACCTACTTGGCACAATGACCATCGTCCTGAAACTTCAGGACGATCGTCCTGAAAATAGCCCAAAAACGGCCATTTTTGGACACTAAATCAGCCGTAGAACGGGCTAGACGGCTCGAAACGGCACAAAACATGTTTGCCGTGATGCGCGTTTGTATCCCGGCCGTTTTGAGCTACTTGGATGCCGGTTTTGAGCCACAATGTCGCGGCTACTGAACAAACCAACGATCGTCCTGAACTTTCAGGACGATCGTCCTGAAAACAGCCGAAAACAGCCCAAAAACGGCCTTTTTTGGACACTAAATCGGCCGTAGAACCGGCTAGACGGCTCGAAACGCAACGAAACTTGTTTGTGGTGATGCGCCTTGGCTCCCCGGTCGTTTTGAGCTATTTGGATGCCGGTTTTGAGCCGCGGTGTGGTCGCAAGGACTTTTTATGCGCCTGCTGGCTGCTGCTGTTGCTTGCTAAAACGTGTTGCTCACTGTTGGCCCCTAAAAGGTGGTGCAAAACCTCGACGGGGTAAACCCAGCTCGGTAATCAAGACTCGAACTAGGACCGAGCTGGGTCCTAGTCTTGCGTAACGCATTGGAGATCACCGTTGAGGAAAGACCGCTCGCTTTAGAGATGTGCCTCCACGATCGGGACGATTGTCGTGAAACACGGCTCAAAAACGGCTTGTTTGCACCTCAAAATGGACCACCGCGTGGCACCACGGCGTGGTACACGCCTTATTGAACATCCATTTGCCATCCTTTGATAGCCCAATCGCCATGAAAGAACAACGGCCCTCATCGGAAACACCTGCTTGGCGAAGCGACGATCGTCCTGAACTTTCAGGACGATCGTCCTCAAAACAGCCAAAAACAGCCCAAAAACGGCCATTTTTGGACACTAAATCGGCCGTAGAACGGGCTAGACGGCTCAAAATGCAACGAAACTTGTTTGTGGTGATGCGCCTTGGCTCCCCGGTCGTTTTGAGCTACTTGGATGCCGGTTTTGAGGCGCGTTGTGGTCGCAAGGACTTTTCAAGCGCCTGCTGCTTGCTGCTTGCTAAAACGTGTTGCTCATCCTTGGACCCTAAAAGGTGGTGTAAAACCTCGACAGGGTAAACCCAGCTCGGTAACCAGTTCAAGACTCGAACTAGGACCGAGCTAGGTCCTAGTCTTGCGTAACGCATGGGAAATCACCGTTGAAGAAAGACCGCTTGCTTCAGAGATGTGCCTCCATGGTTACGGCGATGGTCCTGAAACGCGGCTGGAAAACGGCCCATTTTCACCTCAAAATGGACCACTGCGTGGCACCACGGCGTGGTACACGCCTTATTGAACACCCATTTGCCTTCCTTTGATGGTCCAATCGCCATGAAAGAACAACGGCCCTCATCGGAAACACCTGCTTGGCGTAGCGGCGATCGTCCTGAACTTTCAGGATGATCGTCCTGAAAACAGCCGAAAAGAGCCCAAAAACGGCCATTTTTGGACACTAAATCGGCCGTAGAACCGGCTAGACGGCTCGAAATGCAACGAAACTTGTTTGTGGTGATGCGCCTTGGCTCCACGGTCGTTTTGAGCTACTTAGATGTCGGTTTTGAGCCGCGGTGTGGTCGCAAGGACTTTTTAACCGCCTGCTTGCTTGCTTGCTGCTGCTGCTTGCTGCTGTTGCTGCTAAAACGTGTTGCTCACCCTTGGACCCTAAAAGGTGGTGTAAAACCTCGACAGGGTAAACCCAGCTCGGTAACCAGTTCAAGACTCGAACTAGGACCGAGCTAGGTCCTAGTCTTGCGTAACGCATGGGAAATCACCGTTGAAGAAAGACCGCTTGCTTCAGAGATGTGCCTCCATGGTTACGGCGATGGTCCTGAAACGCGGCTAGAAAACGGCCCATTTTCACCTCAAAATGGACCACTGCGTGGCACCACGGCGTGGTACACGTCTTATTGAACACCCATTTGCCTTCCTTTGATGGTCCAATCGCCATGAAAGAACAACGGCCCTCATCGGAAACACCTGCTTGGCGTAGCGACGATCGTCCTGAACTTTCAGGACGATCGTCCTGAAAATAGCCAAAAACAGCCCCAAAACGGCCATTTTTGGACACTAAATCGGCCGTAGAACCGGCTAGACGGCTCGAAATGCAACGAAACTTGTTTGTGGTGATGCGCCTTGGCTCCACGGTCGTTTTGAGCTACTTAGATGTCGGTTTTGAGCCGCGGTGTGGTCGCAAGGACTTTTTAACCGCCTGCTTGCTTGCTTGCTGCTGCTGCTTGCTGCTGTTGCTGCTAAAACGTGTTGCTCACCCTTGGACCCTAAAAGGTGGTGTAAAACCTCGACAGGGTAAACCCAGCTCGGTAATCAAGACTCGAACTAGGACCGAGCTGGGTCCTAGTCTTGCGTAACGCATTGGAGATCACCGTTGAGGAAAGACTGCTTGCTTTCAAGATGTGCCTCCACGGTCGGGACGATCGTCCTGAAACACGGCTCAGAAACGGCTTGTTTGCACCTCAAAATGGACCGCCGCGTGGCACCACGGCATGGTGCATGCCCTATTGAACATCCATTTGCATTCCTCTGATAGCCCAATCGCTATGAAAGAACAATGGCCCTCATTGGAAGGACCTACGTGGCACACCGGCGATCGTCCTGAACTTTCAGGACGATCGTCCTGAAAACAGCCCAAAAACGGTCTTTTTTTGGACACGAAATCGGCCGTAGAACGGGCTAGACGGCTCGAAATGCAACGAAACTTGTTTGTGGTGATGCGCCTTTGCTCCCCAGTCGTTTTGAGCTACTTGGATGCCGGTTTTGACCCACGGTGTCGTCGCAAGGACTTTTGGACCGCCTGCTGCTGCTTGCTGCTGCTGCTGCTGCTAAAACGTGTTGCTCACCCTTGGCCCCTCAAAGGTGGTGTAAAACCTCGACAGGGTAAACCCAGCTCGGTAATCAAGACTCGAACTAGGACCGAGCTGGGTCCTAGTCTTGCGTAACGCATTGCAGATCACCGTTGAAGAAAGACCGCTTGCTTTAGAGATGTGCCTCCACGGTCAGGACGATTGTGCTGAAACACGGCTCAGAAACGGCTTGTTTGCACCTCAAAATGGACCACCGCGTGGCACCATGGCGTGGTACACGCCTTATTGAACACCCATTTGCCATCCTTTGATAGCCCAATCGCCATGGAAGAACAACGGCCCTCATCGGAAACACTTGCTTGGCGAAGCGGCGATCGTCCTGAACTTTCAGGACGATCGTCCTGAAAACAGCCGAAAACAGCCCCAAAACGGCCATTTTTGGACACTAAATCGGCCATAGCACGGGCTAGACGGCTCAAAACGCAGCGAAACTTGTTTGTGGTGATGCGCGTTTGCTCCACGGTCGTTTTGAGCTACTTGGATGTCGGTTTTGAGCCACGGTGTGGTCGCAAGGACTTTTGGACCTTCTGCTTGCTTGCTGCTGCTTGCTGGTGCTGCTGCTGCTGCTGCTGCTTGCTAAACTGTGCTCTTCACCCTTGGCCCCTAAAAGGTGGTGTAAAGCCTCGACAGGGTAAACCTAGCTCGGTAATCAAGAGTCGAACTAGGACCGAGCTGGGTCCTAGTCTTGCGTAACGCATTGGAAATCACCGTTGAAGAAATACCGCTTGCTTTAGAGATGTACCTCCACGGTCAGGACGATCGTGCTGAAACACGGCTCAGAAACGGCTCATTTTTACCTCAAAATGGACCACCGCGTGGCACCACGGCGTGGTACACGCCTTATTGAACACCCATTTGCCATCCTTTGATAGCCCAATCGCCATGAAAGAAGAATGGCCCTCATCGGAAACACCTGCTTGGCGTAGCGGCGATCGTCCTGCACTTTCAGGACGATCGTCCTGAAAACAGCCGAAAACAGCCCCAAAACGGCCATTTTTGGACACTAAATCGGCCATAGCACGGGCTAGACGGCTGAAAACGCAACGAAACTTGTTTGTGGTGATGCGCGTTTGCTCCACCGTCGTTTTGAGCTACTTGGATGCCGGTTTTGAGCCGCGGTGTGGTCGCAAGGACTTTTGGACCTTCTGCTTGCTGCTGCTTGCTGCTTGCTGCTGCTGTTGCTGCTGCTAAAACGTGTGGCTCACCCTTGGACCCTAAAAGGTGGTGTAAAACCTCGACAGGGTAAACCCAACTCGGTAACCACCTTGTAGGGGCCAAGGGTGAGCAACACGTTTTAGCAAGCAGCAGCAGCAGCAGGCGCTTAAAAAGTCCTTGAGACCACACGGCGGCTCAACACCGGCATCCAAGTAGCTCAAAACAACCGCGGAGCCAAGGCGCATCACCACAAACAAGTTTCGTTGCAATTCGAGCCGTCTAGCCCGTTCTACGGCCGATTTAGTGTCCAAAAAAGGCCGTTTTTGGGCTGCTTTCGGCTGTTTTCAGGACGATCGTCCTGAAAGTTCAGGACGATCGCCGCTACGCCAAGCAGGTGTTTCCGATAAGGGCCGTTGTTCTTTCATGGCGATTGGGCTATCAAAGGATGGCAAATGGATGTTCAAGAAGGCGTGTACCACCCCGTGGTGCCACGCGGTGGTCCATTTTGAGGTGAAAACAAGCCGTTTTTGAGCCGTGTTTCAGGACGATCGTCCCGACCGTGGAGGCACATCTCGAAAGCAAGCAGTCTTTCCTCAACGGTGATCTGCAATGCGTTACGCAAGACCAGGACCCAGCTCGGTCCTAGTTCGAGTCTTGACAGGGTGAACCCAGCTCGGTAATAACTTTATTCAAGACTCGAACTAGGACCGAGCTGGGTCCTAGTCTTGCGTAACGCATGGGAAATCACCGTTGAAAAAAGACCGCTTGCTTTAGAGATGTGCCTCCACGGTTACGGCGATTGTCGTGAAACGCGGCTGGAAAACGGCTCATTTTCACCTAAAAATGGACCACCGCATGGCACCACGGCGTGGTACACGCCTTATTGAACACCCATTTGCCATCCTTTGATAGCCCAATCGCCATGAAAGAACAACGGCCCTCATCGGAAACACCTGCTTGGCGTAGCGGCAATCGTCCTGCACTTTCACGACGATCGTCCTGAAAACAGCCGAAAACAACCCAAAAACGGCCATTTTTGGACACTAAATCGGCCATAGCACGGGCTAGACGGCTCAAAAGGCAACGAAACTTGATTGTGGTGATGCGCGTTTGCTCCCCGGTCGTTTTGAGCTACTTGGATGCCGGTTTTGAGCCACGGTGTGGTCACAAGGACTTTTGGACCTTCTGCTTGCTTGCTGCTGCTTGCTGCTGCTGCTGCTGCTGCTGCTTGCTAAACTGTGCTGCTCACCCTTGGCCCCTAAAAGGTGGTGTAAAACCTCGACAGGGTAAACCCAGCTCGGTAATCAAGACTCGAACTAGGACCGAGCTGGGTCCTAGTCTTGCGTAACGCATGGGAAATCACCGTTGAAGAAAGACCGCTTGCTTTGCAGATGTACCTCCACGGTCAGGACGATTGTGCTGAAACACGGCTCAAAAACGGCTTGTTTGCACCTCGCAATGGACCACCGCGTGGCACCACGGCGTGGTACACGCCTTATTGAACACCCATTTGCCATCCTTTGATAGCCCAATCGCCATGAAAGAACAACGGCCCTCATCAGAAACACCTGCTTGGCGTAGCGACGATCGTCCTGAACTTTCAGGACGATCGTCCTGAAAACAGCCAAAAACAGCCCAAAACCGGCCATTTTTGGACACTAAATCGGCCGTAGAACGGGCTAGACGGCTTGAAATGCAACGAAACTTGTTTGTGGTGATGCGCGTTTGCTCCACGGTCGTTTTGAGCTACTTGGATGCCGGTTTTGAGCCGCGGTGTGGTCGCAAGGACTTTTTAACCGCCTGCTTGCTGCTGCTGCTTGCTGCTGCTGCTTGCTGGTGCTGCTTGCTGCTGCTAAAACGTGTTGCTCACCCTTGGCCCCTAAAAGGTGGTGTAAAACCTCGACAGGGTAAACCCAGCTCGGTAACCACTTAAATGTTACCACTAACCTATGATCAGTCAACTCAAATCAAGCAACGCTCTCTATTGCTGCTTAGACGGCCGCTGCAGTCGCCAACAGACATTCAGTTGTCATTTTGATGATTGTGTGATGCACTTGACAAGGGAACAGCCCCAACACACAAAACAGAACCCCTTCACATGCGCAGCCCAACAGAAATCATGGCAGGGGACACTTAAAGTGCAATTGCTGTATGTCGTCAGTCATCCCCATTGGAAGTATGCTGCAACCCCTGCCTCGTCGACCGTTGCCTCCTCGATACTAACTTCTAGCCCGCACTCTCCCCTCCAAGCCTGCATGTCCATGGTACCTGAAGCAATCATCACAATCAGTGCTTCCGCTTTGTCACTTGCATACAATTCTGCCTTGAAGTCAGGTTATCATCTTTGTGAATTAGAATTTCAAACTTTCTGACTGTAAGATGGTGCGCTACTGGTCACTCTTGTTGAAGGGTCGCTAAGCGTCCAGGGGTCAGGCGATCCATCGGTTTCGGGAGCTAATTCCACGCCGATTCAATTTCCTTATCTATAAGGTGTTTGGACACATACACATCTGACTGGGGAAGCAGTGGAGGGTCTAAATATCAATATCAATGTCAATATCAGACGCCGGTCTATTTGCGAATACCCGAAATGCTCATGAGCATAGCTGGGCAAGCAGCGATTAGTTGGGTGATGAATCACCGGGAACAAAACAAAGATCCACCCAGATTTCGGTCCAACGCAACACCCAGCCCACATTGCTCTGCGCTGGTCGTGGATTAGGGGGACGACAAAGCCAACGCCTATGCGGTCCAATGCGAGCAATCCAGTACACTGTGGCCTGGGTCCAAATCAGCACAATGCAGTCGGCCCCCGCACTACTAATCACCAAAGCATGTGTCTCGTTGAGGCGCTGAATAAAAGAGGGCACCCTCAACACGAGGCAAAAGGAAAAAAATAGTACCAAGTTCAGGGGAGCTGAGCCAGCCTGCTTGCAGTGCAATTCATGTGCATGCACATTGCAGGCAGCTGTTGATGAGGACCTCAGGGAGCGCCAGATGGAGGTGCAACCCGGGAGGCATGCAACCAGCAAAGCCAGCAACACTCAAGCGGCTCCCATCTTCTTTCGGATCGTCAGATTCGAGGCACCGGCAGGTGAATGCATGGTTGCGTCAATCGTATTTCTCCTGCTGAATCCCAAAAAAGTTGAATGTTTCCCGTGCAATACCTGTTGTGTGCATCAAATTGGAAACACAATGCCTGTTATGTGCATTGATGCAGTGCTTGCGACGCAGACCCATGCTCCCGCCATTGATATCAGCCCCTGTACGCCCCTCTCCCAATACCTCTCTCCATGCCTCTTCCTACTCATCCCTCTGGCTCTTGTGCCTCCTATGCGTTCATTTCTGCCTGCTCCGACCATCTCTCCGTGTATTTTCTCGTGCCTCCCACCATGAAGCGTCCTGTGCACTCACGTATGTCTCCTCCTGTGCGTCCCTCTGTGCCTCCTCCTGTCTGTCCCTCTGTGCCTGTGCCCATCATTCTGGGCCTGTGCCCAGGGTTTTGCAGAGGCGGGGGGGGGGGTCCTGGAGGGAGCCCCCCGACCGTCGGAATGTACCCTGGGTGCAAAAAACAGCAAAAATGTTGGATAATGAGGCATTCAGCCTATGGAAGTTTGTCAGGTAGTCAGACAGAGACACACCCAAATCTTCATGTGAGGCACATCAACGAATCTTTTCTTGGTCCAGTATGCACTGCGCATATCCAGGGGAGGACCTGTGGGCACATTTGCAACCTTCTTCACACTATCTATCAGGACTTCCCATGCCAGCTCGAGCACAGTTTCTGGTGTTTTTGGAGTGCTCACAGGCATTGTTGCAGCAGATGTTGCCTTCCCGGGTGTGATGTGGGTTGGTGTATCCATAACAGTCCTGACATTGGGTTGATGTTGATCACACAGCAACCCTCCTCAAGGGGCGCTGAGAAATTTCCCCGGGTGACCTGGAGCTGAGGGGGGGAGGGGGAAGGGGGTTCAGGGGCGGTGCCCACTCCCCCTGTAAAATCCTGGCCTGTACCCATCACCTGCTGCAGGTATTCTCATGCATCGCGCAGTGCCTCTTTCTTCCAAGTACCCCTGCTAGCTTCAAAGTCCCCCTGACAAACCCCCTCCCCCAGAAAACAGGCTGCTGAGACAAGGCAGTGGTGGCTTTGACGGTATGAAACCAAGAGCACAGACGCGTGGTTAACAAAGTTGGGCTTGGTGGGTGTTACTTTCTCCTTCTCTGGCTGCTGCAACAGGGAGCATTTTCAGGGGCAGTAGCGGCCCGTCTCATTTGTCCCACGGCATGTCATAATCCCCATCTTCATCGTCCTCGGACTCCTCTGCTGCTGCTGCGGGTGGCTGCTGTTCCGCCACCTTAGCGGCCTCCACTGCGTCCTCGTCCATGTCGTCCTCAACAACGTCTTCCGGAGCTGCCGTCATCAACGGCCGGACGTCAGGCTCTGCATTGCAGGTGCAGATGTGGTGCCGGGGGGATGGCGAGCAGAAGGATGTTGTGAAACGGTGGCCCCCAATGTGCAAAAATATGCACATTTTACACCAAATGCCACTCTGTTTACCCGCACAACCCTCCCGTTCAACCGTGGATCATAGGAATTGCACTCTGTAGTAGTAGGAGTGTAGTAGTAGACACTGTCTGCCCCAAGTAGACGCGAGCTGCTAATTGTAGGCACTATCAGCATGTTGTAGACGTGAAGTGCCAAGATTTGGGAAGGGAGGCCGAAGGCCCCCTTCCCCCAAAATGGCCTGCGAACGTCATTTACCCGTCCCCCCCCCCATTTTTGGATCTACAATTTCAAAAAAAAAATAGGAATTAGAGTGACTGGAGACGCTGGTGGTCACTATGACCCTTCAAAGCTGCTGAAAATAGGTACTTCTTACTGAGTGACATCATCCCCAAAAATAGCGTCAAAAACTAAAAATAGCGCTCTCTACGTCAGAAAACCCACCAACACCCCACACCATTGCTGGCTCAAAACGGAATCAAAATGGGCTCGTTTCACTTGTTTATGCACCCCAAATGGTCCGTGATCGCTTTTGGAGAAACGCGTTTTTGACCCATTTTTGACCCATTTTTGGTCCCAAAACGGCCCATTTTCAAGGCATTTGGCATTTTCCACGGGCCATAAAGCGCCACCACAAGCTCAAAACGGGCTAAAAAACACTTGTTTGGGCATCCCAAGTGGTCGAGGAACAACTTTGGAAAAACTCTTTTTTTTTTCTCCGGGGACCCCACTGGACCCACCGTTGGCCCCGACCGTGCGTGGCCCGGGCTGCCCTCTGGCTCCACCAAGAGACGACTAGTATGGGTGTCTAGGCATCTCGTTGGGCAATTCTAAGGCTTGGAAACCACAAAAGTGGGGTGTTGCGGGTGGAGGTGCCCTCGGAATCGGTTTTTGGGCCACCTAGCCCAAGATACGGCCCATTCTTGGTCTTGAGGCTGTTTGACGGCGCAGATTCCGGGCCATTTTGGGCCCTTTTTGGGTCGTTTCTCGGACATATTGTGGGACTAGACGGCTTCAAAGGACTCTTTGACATCGGGAAATCAAGCCGCACATGGAGTGCACGAACAATTTCCCTTTGTTTGGTCGTTTTGACTAAGTTCCAGGGCTGTTTTGGGCAAAAATGGCTCTTTTTGGCCAACAATGGCACAGATTTCAGAGGGCACCTCGCGACTTGGCGGCTACGCCCCAGGGCGCCATCGGTGAGTTGGGGCCTCAAATTTTGGATTTGGGAAGGCCATTTGTCAATGTGGGAGATGGCTAGAGCAAATAGAGCCCGGAGCGATGAGACAAAATAACACCCAAAACGGAAAGGAGAAGCGCTTGTTGCTTGTTGTTGCAGCTAGAAGTGGTGTACGCCCCCCTACCCCACCTCTGTGACTTGTGATGGATTGGAGGGCAAATAAGGACCACACACCCTATTTTAAGGGTGGGGAACACAAATAAACACCTTTGATAAGGTTTTTGGATGGTTGGGGTGGAGCATTTGGGCACACAAAGGTGTCACTTGGGCTAACAGTAGGGTATGACATCATGAAAAATAGGGTCTTAACCAGTGAGCTCAAAATAGCAAAATATGGAAGATTTGCTCAAAAAATGGTACGGTGGGGTATAGGTGCCCTTCCCCTGCCCCTAGTGGGGCACAAGGTGATGAATGGATCCAATGGAAGGCATTGACGGCCAATGGGGTGCTGTTGGGTTTTGTGATGTAGAGAGTGCTATTTTTAGATTTTGAGGCTATTTTGGGGGATGATGTCACTAGGTAAGAAATACCTATTTTCAGCAACTTTGAAGGGTCATAGTGACCCACCATCATCTCCAATTACTCTTAATCCCTATTTCTTTTTTGAAATTCTAGATCCAAAAATGGGGCGGGGGGACTCCTTGACCCCAACCAAACCCTGGCCGGTGGGTCCCCATGGGGGGGGGGGGCTTCCACCACTTATGCCATACACACACACACAAACACACACACACACACACACATATATATGTCCGAAAACCTTGGGGGGGGGGGGGTCATTGATGGTTTTGATGGATTTTTGCCAATGTTGGCCTTTTTCCCGTTGCTACGTGTCTAGTAGGGGGGGGTATAGTATACCTTTTTGAAATGGCCTTGAAAAGGACTTTTCAGAGATGTATGGGTTGGGGGGGGGGGGTACGTGACCATATTTTTGAGAAATTCGGCCGGGACTGTCCGAGGTTCGGGGGTTTTCAGCAGGTCTACGCAGGGTTCTGCTGCCTTGTTTTGGCGTGCCGTACAGTGTCGGTTGATTTTACGGAGCATGGTGTTCCGGAAGGGGGGGGTGTTGTACCTTTTCGGAACAATGTTGGAAAGGGCTTTGCAGAGATGTATGGGTTGGGGTGGGGTAGGGGACGATATGTTTGAGAAATTGGGCTGGGATGGTCACGGGTTGTGTCGCGTTTGGATTTGTCAATCTCTAGGCACCAAGAACATGCAACAAACAGAAAAAAAGGCGGGAATAGCCGCAACATACCATTAGACCACACCCCAACACCTTCAAAAATGAATTTCCCACCCCCAAAATGGGGGGGGGGGTGCCTAACCCACCAAAAACCTACAAAAAGCGGTGCCGGTGACGTGGATATTGCAATTTTGGCCCCTGTCACCAGCTTGGCACTAGCAGCCGAAAATGGCCAAAATTTCAACAAAATCCAGATTTTCTCAAACATATCGTCAAACCATGAGCTGAAAACTTCAGAAATGAATCAGGCACCCTCAAAATAGGGGGGGGTACCCTCAACACCCCATAATTCTCGAAAAATGCAACCGCCCCAGACCAGAAACCATCAAAACCACCGAAAAGGGCCAATGACCCCCCCCCCCCAGGTTTTCGGACATATATATATGGCAAATACGTGATCCCCCCCCCCCCCCCTTGTGGGCCAACCGGTGCACTTTGGGACAAGGTTAGGGAACCCCCCCCCCCCCTATTTTGGGGTCGGGAAACACAAAAAAACATGTTTTACAAGTGAATTGGATGGTTATTAGTGGGTATTTGCCCCTACAAAGCGCCCAAAATGGCTAAAAATAGGGTATGACATCACTGATGACATCATCGTACCCACACTGCTAAAATTAGCCATTTTACCCCTAAAAATAGCCCATCCCTTCCTTTTAGCCCCCCCATACCATGAAGGTTCGAAACATTTCCCTTCCTTTTGTTGATTTTCATCATTCACAATCACTTTTAGCGCAGAATTGTGGCTCACATCACCAATTTTAGCCCTAATTTGCCTATTTTCAGCAGTTTGGGTAGGAGATTGCCATAAGTGATGTCATCCCCTATTTTTAGCTCTTCCAACCCCTTAGTAGACACCAAACCCACCCCTACCCATCTAAATACCTTCCAAAACATGTTTTTGTGTGTTCCCCAACCTCAAAATAGGGGGGGGGGGTATCCTCACTTCCCATTGAACACACACCCAGTAGTGGGGGGAGGGGGGGGGGGGGAGGGGGGGATCGCGTATAAGCCATATATTACTACACCCCTTTCCCCTTAAATCTAGCTAACAAGCAACAAGCAAGCAAGCAAGCAAGCAAGCACTTCTCCTTTCCGTTTTGGCCATTGCTCGAAATCTAGCTAACAAGCAACAAGCAAGCAAGCAAGCAAGCAAGCACTTCTCCTTTCCGTTTTGGCCATTGCTCGGCCTCATCGCTCCGGGCTCCACTCTACTCTAGCCATCCTAGAACCTAGGTGGTGCCCTTGCCAAATCCAAGTTTTGAGCCAAAAACTCACCGGTGCCGCCCCGGGGCGGGGGCGCCAAGCCGGGAGGTGCCCTCCCAAAACTGCGCATTTTGTGCCCCAAAACAGCCTTTTTTGGGCCCAAACCAGCCCCGAAACCCACTCAAAACGGCCAAACGAAGGCAAACGGTTCCTACACTCCACATGCGCCCTGATTGCCCCGTGCCCAAGAGCCCTTTCTTGCCCTCTAGCTCCACGATATGTCCGAGAAACGGCCCAAAAATGGCCAAAAAGTGGCCCACAATGTGCGCTATTTGTGCAAACAGGCCCAAAACCAAGAACGGGCGGTATCTTGGGCAACGTGGCTGAAAACCGATTTCCGAGGGCACCTAGTCCACCCGCAACCCCCCACTTTTTGTGGTTTCCACCCCTCGGAATCGCCCAACGACAGGCCTAGACCCCCGTAACAATGGTCATTTGGTGGAGACGGAGGGCAGCCCGGCCCGCGCACGGTGGGGGCCAACGGTGGGTCCACCAGGGTCCCCGGGGCGAAAAAAATGATTGTTTTCAAAGTTGTTCCTAGACCCCTTGGGATGCGCAAACAAGTGTTTTTAGCCCATTTTGAGCCCGTGGTGGCGCGTTTTGGGCCATGGAAAATCCCAAAATGCCTTGAAAATGGGACGTTTTGGCACCAAAAATGGGTCAAAAATGGGTCAAAAACGCGTTTTTTCCAAAAATGATCCTGGACCATTTGGGATGCTCAAACAAGTGTTTTCAGCCCATTTTGAGCCCATTGGGACGGGTTTTGGCCCATGCAAAATCCCAAAATGCCTTGAAAAGCGGCCGTTTTGGGAGCAAAAAGGGGTGAAAAATGGGTCAAAAACGTGTTTTTCCAAAAGTGATCCTGGACCATTTGGGATGCTCAAACAAGTGTTTTTAGCCCATTTTGAGCCCATTGGGACAGGTTTTGGCCCATGCAAAATCCCAATATGCCTTGAAAAGCGGCCGTTTTGGGAGCAAAAATGGGTGAAAAATGGGTCAAAAACGCGTTTTTCCAAAAGTGACCCTGGACCATTGGGGGTGCACAAACAAGTGTTTTTAGCCCATTTTGAGCCCATTGGGACAGGTTTTGGCCCATGCAAAATCCCAATATGCCTTGAAAAGCGGCCGTTTTGGGAGCAAAAATGGGTGAAAAATGGGTCAAAAACGCGTTTTTCCAAAAGTGACCCTGGACCATTGGGGGTGCACAAACAAGTGTTTTTTAGCCCGTTTTGAGCCCGTTTTGATCAACTTTAGCCCCTTCCGCCACGTGCATGCACCAAGTTGTACCCTTCGCACATACCTTAGAGCCGTACGGTGGAGCCACCTAGAGTTGGGGAGAGGGGTGTAGATAAGAGGATATGTATATATATGTATATATATATATATATATATATATATATATATATATATATATATATATATATATATATATATATATATATATATATATATATATATATATATACATATATGTCCTCCAATCTACACCCCTCTCCCAACTCTAGGTGGTTCCACCACACGGCTCTAAGGTACGTGCGAAGGGCACAAAGTGGTGCATACATGTGGTGGAAGGGGCTAACCTCGGTCAAAACGGGCTCAAAAAGGGCTAAAAACACTTGTTTGAGCATCCCAAATGGTCCGGGATCACTTTTGGAAAAGCGTGTTTTTGACCCATTTTCGTCCCATTTTTGGTCCCAAAATGGCCCATTTTCAAGGCATATTCGGATTTTCCATGAGCCAAAACCCGTCGCCACGGGCTCAAAATGGGCTAAAAACACTTGTTTGAGCATCATAGATGGTCCAGGATCATTTTTGGAAAAACGCGTTTTTGACCCATTTTTGACCCATTGTTGGTCCCGAAACGGCCCATTTTCAAGGCATTTTGGGATTTTCCATGGCCCAAAACGCGCCACCACGGGCTCAAAACGGCCTAAAAACACTTGTTTGAGCATCCCAAGTGGTCTAGGAACAACTTTGGAAAAAATCCTTTTTTTCGCCCCGGGGACCCTGGTGGACCCACCGTTGGCCCGCACTGTGCGTGGGCTGGCCGGCCCTCCGGCTGCACCAAGTGACCACTGGTACGGGGGTTTAGGTGTCTCGTTGGGCGAGTCTGAGGCTTCGAAACCATAAAAAGTGGGGGGTTGCGGGTGGACTAGGTGCCCTCGGAATTCGTTTTTGAGCCACGTAGCCCAAGATACGGCCCGTTCTTGGTTTCGGGGTGCTGGTGCACATGGCGCAGTTTTTGGGGCTTTTTGGCGCCTTTTTGGGCCGTTTCTCGGACATATCGTGGAGTTAGAGGGCACCAAAGGTCCCTTGGTCACGAGAAAGTCAAGCCGCACGTGGAGTGTAGCAGCCGTTTGCCTTCGTTTGGCTGTTTTGAACCCTTACTAGGGCTGTTTTGGGCGAAAATTGGCTGTTTTTGGCCAAAAATTGCGCAGGTTTGGGAGGGCACCTCCCGACTTGGCGCCACCGCCCCGGGCCGCCACCGGTGAGTTTTTGGCTCAAAACTTGGATTTGGCAAGGCCACCACCTAGGCTCCAAGATGGCTACATAGGGAAAAGATCCGAAGCGTTGGGACGGAGCAATGGCCAAAACGGCACGGAGACGCGTTGTTGCTTGCTTGTTGTTGTTGTTGTTAGCTAAATTTAAGGGGAGAGGGGTGTAGTAATATATATATATATCCTCTAATCTACACCCCTCTCCCCAACTCTAGGTGGCTTCACCATACGGCTCTAGAGTACGTGCGAAGGGCACAAAGTGGTGCATACATGTGGTGGAAGGGGCTAAACTTAGTCAAAACGGGGTCAAAATGGGCTAGAAACACTTGTTTGAGCATCCCAAATGGTCCGGATCACTTGTGGAAAAACGTGTTTTTGACCCATTTTTGACCCATTTTTGGTCCCAAAATGGCCCATTTTCAAGGCATTTTGGGATTTTCCATGGGCCAAAACACGCCCCCACGGGCTCAAAATGGGCTAAAAACACTTGTTTGAGCATCATACATGGTCCAGGATCACTTTTGGAAAAACGCGTTTTTGACCCATTTTTGACCCATTTTTGGTCTTGAAACGGCCCATTTTCAAGGCATTTTGGGATTTTCCATGGCCCAAAGCGCGCCCCCACGGGCTCAAAACGGGCGAAAAACACTTGTTTGAGCATCATACATGGCCCAGCATCACTTTTGGGAAAATGCGTTTTTGACCCATTTTTGACCCATTTTTGGTCTTGAAACAGCCCATTTTCAAGGCATTTTGGGATTTTCCATGGCCCAAAACGCGCCCCCACGGGCTCAAAACGGCCTAAAAACACTTGTTTGAGCATCCCAAGTGGTCTAGGAACAACTTTGGAAAAAGTGATTTTTTTCGCCCCAGGGACCCTGGTGGACCCACCGCTGGCCCCTGCCGTGCGCGGGCCGGGCTGCCCTCCGGCTGTACCAAGTGACCACTAGTACGGGTGTCTAGGCGTCCGTTTAGGCGATTCCGAGGGGTGGAAACCACAAAAAGTGGGGGGTTGCGGGTGGACTAGGTGCCCTCGGAATCGGATTTTGACCCACGTAGCCCAAGATACGGCCCGTGCTTGGTTTCGGGGTGTTGGTGCACATCGCGCAGATTTTGGGGCTTTTTGGCGCCTTTTTGGGCCGTTTCTCGGACATATTGTGGAGTTGAAGGGCACTAGAGGGCTCTTTGACACGGTGAAGTGACACTGCACGTGTGGTTCCGCCACCGTTTCCCTTCGTTTGGACGTTTCGCCCGGGTTTTGGGGCTATTTTGGCTGAAAAATGGCTGTTTTTGGCCCAAAACTGCGCAGATTTGGGAGGGCACCTCCCCACTTGGCGCCACCGCCCCGAGCCGCCACCGGTGAGTTTCTAGCTCAAAACTTGGATTTGGCAAGGGCACCACCTAGGCTCCAAGAGTGTTACATGGGCAAAGGATCCGAAGCGTTGGGACGGAGCAATGGCCAAAACGGCATGGTGACTTGCTTGTTGTTGCTTGTTGTTGTTGTTGTTGTTGTTGTTGCTTGTTAGCTAAATTTAAGGGGAGAGGGGTGTAGTAATATATGGGCGTTTGACCGGGGGGGGGGGGGTTAAACAGGCTGTTTTGGGTGTTTTCCCGGAGTAGGTCCCGGTGCCGGCTGATCGCTGAAGAATGGGTATCAAATCACATTGGCATGTTAGACATTTGTGAAAAGTGCATGGAAAGGGCTTCTTGATGCAATTTGAGTTGGGGTCTAACTCATCGATGTGTCAAAATGCCGGGCCGGACGAAAAAAACGTTTTGGTTCCAGAGGCCCAATTTAGCTGTTCTGCTTGCAGCCTGCGCAGGTAACCAACAATGGTCCGGGGGATATTTCTCCAACATATCGTAACTTCAGCAAAATATGCCAAGGGTAAAAAGATGCAGTTTTTCGTGCCGAATCCATTGGTGTACGTCTTACGTTCCAACTCAACAATATGTTAGAGAAATTTCACGAAAAACTGTCTGCCTGGCAGCCTGCAAAACTAACTTAGTCAGTGTAGTCAGTGTAGCAGTAGGGGCAGTCAGTGTAGCAACTGTTTCCCTTCGCTTGGCCGTTTTGAGTGGGTTTCGGGGCCGTTTTGGGCCCAAAAAAGGCTGTTTTGGGGCACAAAATGCGCAGTTTTGGGAGGGCACCTCCCGGCTTGGCGCCCCCGCCCCGGGGCGGCACCGGTGAGTTTTTGGCTCAAAACTTGGATTTGGCAAGGGCACCACCTAGGTTCTAGGATGGCTAGAGTAGAGTAGAGCCCGAAGCAGTGGAACGGAGTACTGGCCAAAACGGAAAGGAGAAGTGTTGCTTGCTTGCTTGCTTGTTGCTTGCTTGCTTGCTTGCTTGCTTGCTTGCTTGTTGTTAGCTAGATGTAAGGGGAGAGGGGTGTAGTAATATGGCTGTAAACGGGGGGGGGGTCAAATCCACATACTAGCCGGGGTTTCGCCAAGACCGGACCGATTGCTCAAAAATATGGTTCTGAAGGTAGGGGTATGTTGCACCTTTCCGAAAACTGCTCACTCTTGGCTTTTCAATGCACTTTGAGTTGGGTTCTAACTCTACGATATGTCAAAATGCCAGCCCGAACGCCAAAAAAAAAACGTTTTACTGCAAGAGGCGCAGTTTTGTTGGACTATGCACGTACCCAAACACCGTTGCGGGGTCATATCTCCGACATATTGTGACCACATCAGATTTCAAAAGGAGGCAAAAAGATGTAGATTTTTCGTGCTGAATCCATTGGTGTTGGTCTTAGCTACTAACTCAATGATATGTGGGAGAATTTCACGAAATACTGTTTGTTGCGCACGTGTGGACCAGCCAATGGTTGGTTGTCCAAGCAGCCAACCTGACGAAATTTCTCAAACATGTCGTTGGGATGGAACCTAGGACCAACACCAATGGATTCGGCATGAAAATCTGCATCTTTTACCCTAGGCAAAATTGGCTGAAGTGGCGACATGTTAGAGAAATGACCCCGGGAACATTCCTTGTTGCTTGCCCAGTCTACAAGTGGAATAGCTAACTGGGCCGGAGGGCGCTCACTTCTCCTTGTCCCACAGCCCACAGCCCGGTGACTTGGATCACAAGAGACACATTTTTGGAAAGCCTGAAACATAGCCATCACAAGGAGAGAAAAAAACTACCATCAAACTCCACGGTATGTAAGAGAAACTCCAAAAAGGGTGAAAATTCGTCAATCATAACGTGGATATCAGCCTGTTTGACCCACCACCACCCTCGTTTACAGCCATATACATATATGTACAGGTTAGGGTCATACATACATGCACACCCGGCTAGGCCATCACTGTGGTTTCTATTCCCGAAAGCGCCATTTTGGGTTCGCTAGCACTGTGGGGGGGCAAAACTTGGTTGGCTTGTAGACGCCACTGTGCGTCGATTTGGACTGGTCACCCAACAACGGCCCAAGGATCTCCAGAGGTCGTCAGAGGTCACCCCATTTATCGTGACTTTGCAGCCAACCCATGGCGAACCCTTTGCCCCTGCCTATGCCGGGTGACCGACTTCAAGTGGTTGTTGGCAAGAACTATTCCCAGGACACCCCGCACGTGAGTGACACACACACCTCTGTAATTGTAACGGTAGTAGTGGTGCAGGTGGGGGCGCCTTGAGCGGAGCCGTGGGTGGCGGGGTGGGGTTGGGTTGTACAGTGGAAAAGTTGACTCGCAGCCTGACACCGCCGGTCCCGCTTGCCGCATCGGGGTTGTCATCTACCAGAATGCCCCCCCCCCCCCCCTCAGCAACAACTGGAGACCTCCTGCAACAATGAGTGGGCCACCCACAACCCGAAACAACGGGCGGGAGTCCCGCAAAACTGGCACGCCTCCAGCACCAATGGGGCCTCCTCCTCCGTTGGTGTTGCACCCAAGTATCTGCTGCCAACACCGGGGGTGGCATATCTGTACAACATATGGACCCACAGCGGGACGAGCTGCTGTGTGGCGGGTTGACAGCCCTTTGAGCCTCAGACTCGGACGTGAGTCCATAGATCCGCTGCTGCCAGCCCACGGGTGATCCCTCGGAATCAATCCCGGGGCCTTTCGTCAAGGGACGGTGTGTCTAAGCGCAGACACACAAGATAACGGCACACCTGGCACCATGATCTCGTCCTGGACAGCGGTCATATCCCCCTTCTTCCAAACTTTGAAGGTGCGGTCGTAGCACACCGAAACGAGTGTTTCACCGTCTGCAAACACCCAGAAACGCACTTCTACAAAACGACCCAACCCAGCCCTCAGGTCCGCACGCACGGGCAATCGCATAGACCCACCCATACACCCACCACCGACCCTGTCCTCCACCCACGCCTACGCACGCACGCACCTGCACCCATCAATTCTATCGCCTACTTCGAAGAGGGATGAGCAACGTTGTGGGGAAGTCGTAAACTATAGGTCGAAGAAATTCCGCCCGTCACAGTGCAAACACACCATTAGGAGGGCCTCACCAGTGCTACACGGCTCCACATGGGTTTACACATACTCCCAGTGTCACCAAATGATCACCCAAGAATGGCCCAAAGGTCCCCAGGGGTTGTCGCGGGTTACCCTGAAATCGTGATTTTTCAGCCAACCCATGCCGGCCTGAAAACAGCTGAGTCTTCACCGGTCGGGGCCCACAGGGGGGCCCAATCTTGGAAAGTCGGAGATCGCACCTGGGACCTCCATCATTGGTTAGGGCGTCCATATGGAAGAAGAAAGTGGAACTAGACCTGGGTCCGAATCAATGCACAGTGCGGCTAAAGGCCAACCCCACCCCCTAAAAGTGGTACCCAGGTACCAGGGGTTTCCGGGGAGGCCGGAGGAGGTCCTCCGGGGTGCCCCGGGTTCCGGAGGTCCTCCGGGGGGTAGTGCGGTCAAAATCAAAAAAAAATTCTTTAGGGGATAGGTTTTGTCTCCCAAAATGATTATCTTACAAGGGGTTAGACATCCGATGTTATGTATTGGGATATGCTATGCGAATGACCACCCAAAGGGGGGGTACATGGCGCTCGTGCCTGCGGTTGATCTAACAACCTTTCTTCGACGTGATTTCCCACCCTGTAACCTGAGTCTGCACCCCTAGACTACATAACCAGGCCCCTCCTCAACCGCAGCCTGCTTTGACCTGCCGAGATGTCCAGTCTCATGACTCGACTTTGGTGGCCGTGTAACACCTTCACAGATTTGAAGGTCCTTGAATCCCAAAGTTTGACCGTATTGTCGTAAGAACAAGTTGCAATGAATCCTCCGGCGGATGGCTGTACACAAGCGCAAAACGTTGGGACCAGCTACACTAGAAAGGGCAGGAAACAACAGGAGCTGCTTTGCACTTTTTTCGGGAATTCGCCTGAAATGCATTTTGGGTGGTGCACATTGCGGATGGAATGCCCAATTGCCTGGGGCTCAATGGCCCAAACCTCTTGCTGGCGGCATTTGGCTGCACGAGGAAAGCGGTTTTGGGCACCACTGAACCCGGACATGACCCCCGAGGGCTGATGCATGTTCATCCTTTTGGAACATGCAAACATTACTGCAGCTCAGAAACGCCACAACGGTACCCACAAATGTCAATTTGGGTTGAGAACGCCTCCAAATTATTACAAAGGCTTGGAACACCCCAAGCGATGCACTTCCAGCCGAATGGGACTGTAGAATGAACTGACCCCCCCCCTTTTTTTCCAAACGCTGACCCCAGCTTTCTTCTGGCCACATTAACCGGCTTGTTGGCGCCCAAGATGTGTCTTTTCGGGCGTCAGTAAATCTGTATCTTGCAAAGCGTGCACTACAATGTTGATTTCCTGGCATGACCTGACGCACTCAAAATCGTGGATTTCTGACTTGACATTCCTCCTTATCTCAGGCCAAATGACCAGAATAAGGACAAGGCGTGACCCCTCCCCTTGGCAACTCAATGTCACTGCTTCAATGCATGGTGTGTATCCCCGTCCTTTGACTGTGCAGCATTTCCAGCATTGATCTTCTTCTCTGGAGCAATCCCAAATGCCAACCTCAACATGGCAGCACAGCAATTGCCGCCCTATCCAAGACGGATGAAGCAATATCATGCGGATGTCATGCAATTGGAATCTCTTGCACTGCGGGCATTCAAAATGGGTCTGCCGTGAACTAACCTGGCACGGCTAGTCTACTCAGGAAGGGAAAAGGTGTTTTACTAGCCTGAAACAAAGGCTATCCGTTGCACTGACAGCGGATGCTTCACGCCGACGCAAACAATTTACGGGGTGTCCTGACCCGATGATCTTTACATGGTGCCCATCGCAAATGGCCATGTTGTTCGAGAGTCTCCCAGAAGGCGCAATGCCGGCCCCTTCACCCTCAAAAAATGTGCAAAGCTTGCCCTTGACCCCAATCCCACCCCCCCATACACAGCTTCATCCGATCTCAGTCAACGAAGTCCAATTAAGGCACACGGCGACATTTCGAAAGGTCGTATCCAATTTTGAAAATACCAGACTTGGTTTGGACCAAGGCGTCGTCGCAGAAAATGGGTATACAGTTGGTCTGGTATGCACATTTACAGAATGTTCTTCCAGCGGCACTCCCACACCCTGCAGCATGCGGCTTGGGAAATTATCACAGAGCAGGGGAACTGTACTTATGTGTACGTAAGAGGGGCTCTTGCATAAACTGTACCCCTTTTTGTCATTCTTTCGCGGTTAATTGTTGTATCATTGGTTGTGCTAACCAAACTGCAGTAAACTACTTAGGCAATTACAGGCTATTTTGGGTGGGTTAAGCGAAAGTGTGGATGGAACCTTTTACCTGATTGGCACAGTTGGTTGCCAAGTGCTACTAGATTGCACCCACTCACAAGGCATGCTTCAAAAAAAAAAAAAAGAAAGCGATTGGGAAGGAGGGGCAATGCAAATTGGAGGGCGAACACCAACCTGGAGACCCACCTCCTTGGACCACAGGTCCCGACGGCCTGGCCAGGGTGGTAGCTTTGTGTGTGCGCCCCCACATTCCCTCCTGACACGAGAGGATGGGCACCATCACTCTCTTAGTCCCATGCTGCATGCAGACAATAAGCCTAAACAGGCAGGTTCCCAGGTTTCATATGGCATTTCATACGAGCAAGGGAATATTCCAGAAAGGCTGGTTGGTCAGGCAAATGAGGATGCATTTGAACATCAACGCAAGCACGACAAAAGCATCCGGAATGAAACAAATACATTTTCGTGCAGGCACCTGCGGCCCATTACTCGCTGGAAACGTGAAAAGATACGCGTGGGTGCCTGAACAGTGCTATTTTGGGGCACAGATCCGTTTGGTGATTCTTGTGCAGATTCGCACGGACGTGACGTGCCACATGTGCCGAGTTTGATACCGACCGTCGGGCTTCTACACCTCGAGTTGGCTTCCTTCGCCAGTTGCTTACCCGGGTTTCAAATTACGGCCATTGTCCGGAGCCACATGCTATGACCCCAGACCAGAGGCAAGCACTTTCCGGCGGTTGCTGCTACCGAGAGGGGGCCCTGGTTTCGGATGGAGGGAAGAATAGAGGTGTATGAGGTGCAGGGGGAACGGGGGGGGCTCGACAAGGCATGTGGCAAACACACCTCATATTTCACACCACTGACCAAATTGGCATGAGCAGCGATCGTGTACAAAGTGTCTTTCTGCCGCAGGTCCCAAATCTGCGCATCAGTGCAAATGCACAGGCACAGCCAAGAGGGTCGTTGGACAGTCATGCAAGGGCGTTTCAGTTTACTTTGACCCCCCCCCCCCGGGGTACGAGGACAGTAGACACTCCCCAACATGAAGCATGACTGTTTAAAGCGAAAGACCCCTCCAATGCTCCAGCAAACGGCTGAACACAGACTATCACACAGAATGGGACTATCGTCATGGAAGTGTAATGGCACAGAACCCCATGTGACGACCAGTTCTCTGCAAAAATTGCTGCCACTCAAACTGCAACTCACTGCCACCCACTGCTACTCACTGCCACCCAACCAGTGTGCATCGTAGGGTGATGAAATGTGCGCTTCGTGTCTAACAGCGCTACACCCGATGACGAGGGGATTCGATGTGACAGAGCACGCCCCCTGCAGTACTGTCTTCAGGATTGGACCTACCCTGAACCCCCCGGGGGACACACAGACTGTTGCCTCGCTAACTCGCTAAGAACCCTAAGCTACCCATTCCTTTTCTCTTGATCTGATGAGCTGCATTCGACTCTTTTCTCCAAATGGAACTGCGTGTGCAGTTGTCGGACAGGAGATTGAAGGCAAGTTGGGGCCTGCCCGCTGACAGAGACCACTCACTTTCGAGCGCACCTGCCCCAGAGCTTGCTCAAGTTCGGTGCGATCCCCTGCTCTGACTCACAGGCTGACTCAAATGCCTGCGGCTGATGTGGGAATGGACACCGAACGAACACCGCGCATCACGACATGCGCACACCTTGCACGTATTGTCGTCACTCACCGTGGCCAGATGAAACCCATTGGGGGAGAACGAACAGCCCAGCACTGCAGACAAATATGGTCGGTGTCATGCAATGCATGGTTGTGTGGAGACTGCAATTTCCATTCATGGGAGATCATGCACATTGCAATCCGAGTCTTGTTGGACCAGATGTGAGACTACGACAGGAGAAACACGAGCAACCTGCACAAATTGGCCTCTCCTCATCCAAACAATCCCTCTCATAATGCATTCCCATTCCTGTTACCCGTCATGCCAAGCAGTAACACGCGCCCTACACGGTGCCCCCGATGCAGCAGCTGAAGCTGCACAAGGCCTACGACAGCTGCCCCCAGATGATGCCTAGTTTGGGGCTCTATCGCCGCCTTTTCGCCAACGCGCCCTTGTCCACAACAACAACGTAGAACTGCACACACCTTGTTTGACGTGCCCTTCCAGCAGCAGCACACTTCGCCCTGACCGCATATCCCACACACGGCCGATCCCTGTCAAATCCCTGTTGGGGTGGAAAGCAGCGAAGATCCGGCAACGATCCAGTTGTGGAGGATTGTGGAGGGCACAGCAGCATCGCAAGGGCACAGCAACATGCCTTAAACCAGAATCCGAGCAGAATGACCGCTTTAGTGTACGTCAACGCAACGCACTGGACGTCAAAAACTGTGGGTGCTCCGCAAGTGTCGCGGTGGTCAGTCTGAGCCTTTGGGCGACGCGCTTATCCCAACGCACGCACGATGCACGGATCTTTGGGGTTGGCGTAGGAACCTCCACAGAGCAACCCCGACGCATAATTTGAATTGGGCCAAACCCCACACTGACGAGAAAACCCCTGCCTTCCCTCAGACATCGCGATGTTGGTCCCCAGGGCGCACTTAACAGTATTCTGTTTTGACGAGGGGGCTTCGCGTCAGCCTGGGCCTGCGATCTGGCCACACAACGTGGCAAAACCATCATGTGTAGCGTCGTGGAGGGATGCGGATGGTTGTGTGAAGAGATCTGTTGCGTTGCTGACCATTCACCAGCAATGCCAACTGACTCCAGAGATTCGGGTCAGACTCTGCAGGGCACAAGGGCTTCGGAATGGGTGCATTCGATACTCACGTTCCCTGTGCAGGCGAAAGCAAAGCCTCTTGATAGCACCGCCCAGCTGAATGATGCAGCCGGAGCGCAAACACATACGTTGTGCATGCCAGAGAGCCGTCACACTGGAAATCCAAGCCGTACACTGCTTGGGCATGGCCTTCCTGCTCCACGAGGCACTGTTGTGTGCTGAGGTCCCAGAGCCGCCATGTTCTGTCGAACCTGCAGGAGAGACACCTTGGCGTTGGAACCCTAACCTACACCTCCGCGCGACTGTCTCATGGTCACGAAAAGATCCAGAGACTAGGGGAGGATGTGAGATGATCAGGCTTGCAGAGGCTTGTGCAGGGTTACAACGGAAAGCAGAGGGTGAATAATGGTTGACAAGGGCTGCAGAGGATCGGCACGAGTTGCAGAAAGCCGAATGGAAGGTCGTTGAAGGCTGTGGGAAGCGGTGAACGGTTCGATGGTGGTTGGTTGTGAACGGTTGCAGAGGCTTCAGAATAGTTGTGGACCGTTGCAGGGTTGCAGAGGTTTGCTGAGAGCTGACGAGAATTGTCGACGTTGTAGAGGGTTGAAGACGTTCATGATGGTTTGCAGATTTGTGGAGTCATGGATGCTCCGAGAAGGGTCAAGGGTTGCAAAAGCCTGAGTGGCGTTGTTGACGAGGATCTGCTATTGAGACATGAGAATCGATGAGGATGGTGTAAAGATTGGGCGAGGGTTGATGAGGTTTGTGGAAAGATGGAAAAGGTTGACGGGACACGTCTCGACCAAAGTGGGTCGTAGAGGAATGTAGACATTGATCAAGAGGATCGTACAAGAATGTGAGGGTTGCAGGAACATACGACGTTGAGCCCAAATACCGCTGACTTGGATGGAAAGCAATGTTGCAGACGCGGTCTTGATGGCCCTGGAGACTGGCAAACGGGTCTTGTCTGCAGAACGAGGTGCGATACAGGGAGGGGCTGGGTTGTGGGGCCTACGCAGACATTCAGAATCGACGCGGCGGTATCCCCTCGGCCCAGCTGCTCCCAGCACCCGAGCTCCTCTGCCCAGAACGTTAGCATGGGCCTCTATCACATTCCCAATCACTATACAACCCATTGCTGTCCCCGGTCTCCGGCATCCCGCCCCTGTTCCATGCGATCCAACCCCGCTGCAGCAAACCTATCCGTGTGCCACAGCTGAATGCTGCCATCTGCAGAGCAGGACGCAAAATGGAAGGGACAGTCCTCTTCGTCAGCTTGCCTCCATGCAACACCCGTCACACGGTCGGTGTGGCCTGCAGACAAAACATGGCGCGTGGGCGGGCACGTGAACCGCAACGTGCGCACAGCAGCGTAACCGAGCGAGGACATCCTCCACACAGCCGAGGAGCTGGGAAACTGCAAGAGATTCGGTCATGACTCTTTCTGGTGTTTCTGCCCGAAATGCGAGCCTGAGAGGGGTGGGGAGGGGCTGTAAAGTAAGAGGGACAATGGAAGACCGAATGAAAGTCTATATCTGCATCTCGGGTGACTTAGAGGCATTACATATGTGCTCCTGGCTGCGCGATTGGTGAACTGCATTGCCCGCCACCAACTCCTGCTGCAGTGAAATCCCTAGTTACTGTGGAGGCAATACCACAACGCAATATCATTCCATCTGCATCAAGCGGTCAGGGGGACTCAGGTCCTCCAAACAGGCCTCAGGCGTCTCGTATGAAATACCCAAAACCGTTGGAGGAGGCGTGAAGAGCAGGATTCCCTGTGGGTCGCGGAGGCCCATTGCATGGGAGTAGGCCACCAGTGACACCCTCAGCCCTGCGTTCCTCTGTGCAAGGGCACGAGAGACACACCCTTGAAAATGCCGACCTTGCTGCACACCGGCAACTTCCAGAGCCGAATATTCGTATCCCAGCTCCCAGTGAGAACCTGCCCACCAGAGGGACTGATGGCGCAGCAATGAATGGGCCTACGACAAAGAAATGACCGTCGCCGAGGCAACTCCAACCCCCTGCACGACACTGCATGGGCCCACCACGGTGTGGACTACCTGTCATGTGTTCCCTTGGTCCCTTCCCCCCACGACGCTGTCCAGCCACCGAGTGGTCGGGGTGACTCAAGAACGCATGTCCCGCTCCATGCATCTGACTTCTGTGAGCGGGTCATCTGCTCCCTCACTCCGCTGTTCGCGCCCCAGCACAACGGGGATTGGGGGTGTCCGCCATGGCCGCAAAAGTCAAGGAGGGACTTGAAATTCAGCAGGGGCAAGCGATCCAGAAGTTCTACGATGCGGCGGACAGTGAAGAGTACAAGGGCATGACCCCGAGCGAAGTCCTGTACCAGATGATGAGCCGCAAGACGGCACTGAGCAAGTGTGTGGAGTGGGATGTGGGAAGTGGTTGGCGAACCCGACCCGGTGTATTGTCCAGGGGCCTCCCCTCCTCAATATGATGCTCACGAAGGGCCCGCACACGCACCACGCACGCCTTTGGAAAGATGCCGAAGCTGCAACTTTGGGTCCTTAACATTGCCTGAGCAACTTGAGGTGGTCGCTGAATGGTGACAGCTGGCGCCGAGGCATACGCACCTGTCAGCGCCCACTTGTGTGGCGTGGCATGAGAACTTCTTCCACTGCTGCATAGCTTCCTCCCGCTCTTGATCGCGGTCCTTCCGCTTCTGCTTCTTTTGCGCCTCATACCTAAGGCGCAACAAAGAGGCCACGGTCACGGTCACGGTCGACTTTCTGCACTCGTATTATGCTTCAAGGTCGTGTAAATATTGGGGATGCCTGGTCTTTGGTACCTTAAGGTAGTGGCGACACCTAGGCCCACTATATGCACGTGTAGAGTAGCATAAGTAAGACATAACTTTGGACCGTTGGCCCCTTTACTTTATGGAATGTTTCGGCCCTAGTGGCCATGCTTCCAAAAAAGAGGCTAGCTTCACAACACTGACAATGCACCCAGAGAATCTGTAAGCAGTATTCGTGAACGGATGTGGGCATTCACGACTGAACGCTCACATGCACCCCACTCTCTAGACTATGCAAGCGTAGCACATACTTCTCGGACGCTTTAGTGATACGCTTCTGCGCACGGGAAAAAGAATCCTTGATGATGTGAATGCGCGCGCGAAGCAATGTTTCAGAACCTAATGAAACGCGGAACAAAGCCAAAAAGGAAGCGGAAACGGACGGAATTCGCATAGCGTGAAGTCGTTCCGACATCCCAATACATTCTACCGAGACAAGGCGAAGCAACATCGTGGTTGATGTGGTTTCCTACCCACACAATGATGTGCATGCAATGCTCGGGGTGCATTTTCATACTAAGTTGCTCATGTGCAGGTATTATAGTACTGCGCAGCGTTGTATGCATTTGACATAAGTCTGATGCAGGTTTCACTTTAAAAACTATGATGAGGTTTTTTGCCATACATATGGGAGGTTACACTTGTGTGGTACATCTTGGGTGCTTCTTTGTAGAGGTACATCGCATGCACTCGTGCCACCCCACTCGACAGCAAGCAAACCCATGGAATTTACTCCATGATGTATTCCGGGGAATTATTGGGCAACATGAGCTGGAGGGGGGGTTTAACTAGATTGGATAATGGGAATATCGGAAAAGCAAGGGCGAGCTACTGGCCGCGCGTTACACACGTCCCTTGGTGTTTGCACCACTTGGCATTTTTCCCCTTCGACAATGTAAGCCCGCTTTCGAAGTGGCGCGGAAACGATTGTGAATTACTAGCCCAATCTGATTAGCACTCACACTTCGGATACGGACGACCTACACCCGGTTGCATTCGCAGTCTCGAACATTCGCCATGGCTCCAAATTTTACGTCCAAGGCGTTCTCTGTGGCCACCGCATTCTTCATCATGCCGTTGCCATCCACATCAACAAGCACCAAACCAAACGACAAACATCGACCACAACTGTTTGGATATCTTGAAAAAATCAAGAACAACCATCATGACGCCAAGGACACTAAGATCGTTCCCCATGGTGGGGTTTCAACCGCTCGAAGCAAGGTTTCCAACGATCAAACGATTGAACGAGCACAAGGACGTCATGACCACGCTCCACGTTATTCCATCCCCCATAGGTTGAGTGTCAAGGCCGTACAGCAGCACAAAAAAGAGAAGAAAGCGATGCAAGGTCGAGGATGTGAATCTTGCGAACGAGTATGTCATATGATCAACCAACAAACAATTGGTAGCCCCAACAATGAGACCTTGCGTGAAGAACTGCTGTTTTTGGGCTCCTGACTCCTCCTGTAGCAATCGTTCCCGTGCCGTCATCAAATTCGTTGGGGGCAAAGCCCCTATCGACTCCAGGCGTGCTGTTTCTTGCTTGAGTCGCTCACGCCTTTCATACGGGCCCTCACCGAACAGTGTGACCGGTAGCCCCATTTCCCTAAAAGCATTAGGTGCGGCGCCATCATCAAAGGTGTAGTTCATGTCGTATCATACGAACGCCGGGAACATTCTCCCTCCCTCCCATGAAAGCAAGCAGTGCCATGGGCATCCAATACACGATATACTATAGTTGCAACGGAACAACGTGTATCCATGTATATTTTCCCCTCCGACGCTACGACGCGCCCACAATGTACTCCCCGAAACCCACCCAACCGATCATCAACGAGGAGGTACTCACTTTCATAAATGATCTTACCCTTCGCGTCATGAGGTGTTTCATGCGACATTCGTCGGTGGATTTGCGGATGTCGGTCTCGGAATTTGGAATTCGAATGCTTTCCGGAAGTTTGCTCTTGTTCGTTTCGTGGGCGGCTATTGTGAAGTGTAACTTAAAATATGCACGGTCTCGGAATACGAATTCGGATGTCAACCTGAATCGCGCTTTCACATCCGCATCCGTTGTGGGCACCGCGACGGTTCGAGTGCGCCGCTTGAGTTCAATTTGTTTCATGAGATGGTCGCGCTTCTCCTTTGCCTATCGCGAACAAGTCGTGACCGAAGGTGCGAAGGGAAGATGGAATTATTGAGGGTTCAAAAGAAGAGGGACATCGGTAATTCGGCAACTTGCACTGAGGGGGGAGGTCGAATACTACGGGGGAAGGGAAACCCTAGGAAGTGAAGTGAGTGGTTGGGGTTCAAGGTCATCATCACGACTAACACCAAAGAACGGATACAATCTCGAGCGCCAAACTATTCTTCTTGCATGCGCACGCCGACGAGAAGGTGCGCAATTTCTCAATTTGTTACGACCCACCAAGCACGTTCACTAGGAAAGCCCGTCTTACAAGTTGCATTATCCTAGGACAGACAAGCGTTAGCAACCACCTCGTGGAAAGCAACACCGTACATGGAGACAAACCTCTTTGCTTTGTTTCGTAAGCTCAATGGTTTCAACGGAAGAGACACTTGGCATAATGTCGGGCGTAGAAATGATGTCCGCAACATTCTTTTCCAAGCTGCCGAAGACGATTCTAGTATCTTGCATCGCATTGTGCTTGACGTCGTCATCCTATCGAATGGTGCACCATTGGCAAGAATTCGAGAGCACTATATCATATGATGTCAAAGTACAACATACATCCATATCCATGGCTGATACTTGTATGGCTTCTGCGAATCTGACTGCGAAATGTGCGCAAAGCGGTGACGGTATGCAGACTGCGGCCCTAGCAGACTGCGAAAGACTGCGCACGAACAGGCGACACGCGCATTTACGACAACCGAAAAAACGACTGCAACTGATCTACTGCAACTGATCTTCTGCTAAAAGGCGACAAGGATGTTTTGAACCGTTCTGCAGCCCAAATTTATAAAATAATTGCATTATTTTATCGCCAGATAAGGCAACGATACCTTGCTGGTAAATCCACTCCCTCCTACTCATTTTCAACTCCCTCCTACTCATTTTCAACTCCCCCCTGCTCATTTTCAACTCCCTCCAAGTGAAAATCCACTCCCTCCTACTCATTTTCAACTCCTCCCTGCTCATTTTCAACTCCCTCCAAGTCAAAACTCCCTCCCTCCTACTCATTTTCAACTCCCTCCTACTCATTTTCAACTCCCCCCTGCTCATTTTCAACTCCCTCCAAGTGAAAATCCACTCCCTCCTACTCATTTTCAACTCCCCCCTGCTCATTTTCAACTCCCTCCAAGTCAAAATCCACTCCCTCCTACTCATTTTCAACTCCCTCCTACTCATTTTCAACTCCCCTCTGCTCATTTTCAACTCCCTCCAAGTGAAAATCCACTCCCTCCTACTCATTTTCAACTCCCTCCTACTCATTTTCAACTCCCCCCTGCTCATTTTCAACTCCCTCCAAGTCAAAATCCACTCCCTCCTACTCATTTTCAACTCCGCACTGCTCATTTTCAACCCCCTCCAAGTGAAAATCCACCCCCCCCTGCTCATTTTCAACTCCCTGCTGCTCATTTTCAACTCCCTCCTGCTCATTTTCAACTCCCTCCAAGTGAAAATCCACTCCCTCCTACTCATTTTCATCTCCCTGCTGCTCATTTTCAACTCCCCCCTGCTCATTTTCAACTCCCTCCTACTCACACACAAGTGTCCCCCCACCAATCCAACCATCGACTTGCACACTATTCTTGTCACTGGAAATTCCGTCCCTTGCACACTTGGCACGAAGAAAGCATTGTTCCATCTTTTTTTGTGCAATGTGCAAAAGAATGTGTAAAACAATGTGCAAGGGATGTGCTCCCCGATGATGAAAGTAGTATACATTGTGGAGCCGTAGCTCAAAACTGGGGGCCATGGAGGCATAACCCAACCTTACACAGGCGAACCGTGAAGGCATGGAACATAAACTCAGACTTGAAATTTGAAATGTCCTTAGTTCTTCGACACTTGAGCCCGCCACTCCCAAAGCTCCTTACACTGATGCAACTCAGCTGGCGAAAGTTGTTCCCCACATGCAGCCCGAGCATACAACTGAGCCAAGCGAGTATCAACCTGCTCAGCCGAGTCAACCATATTGTGAATGTGTGCATGCAATTGATCATTATACGCGGCCTGCTGCGCACTCAGGCCCCCAGGAGCCTGATTCACGGTGGTTAGCGCATCTGAAAGCTCAAGGGCAGCATTCAGCTGTTCCTTCAGCGGCGGACCGCTACCCCTACCCTGACCCCTACCTCTTCCTTTTGTAGCACCCTTTGGACCATCCCCTCGCTTAGCGGCCTTCCTGACAGTTGGCTGCACGGTTCGCTTGGCGGCCACCGGGGGGGGAACAGGTCGTGGTGCTTGTGCACCTGCCACATGGACCTGTGTGGAGGAGGCTCGCATGTCCACAAATTGGTTCAGTAGCCTCTCCTCTTCTTCGAGAAAGGCCCCTGCATCCTGTCCCTGGTCGGAAAGATGAGTTGCCACTCGATCCACATTATTTATATATTGACGCATCCGGGACTGCAGGTTCCCAAGGGAGCGGACAATCTGCTCGCGTTTCGTTCCGGCTGGCAAATCAGCCCACGAGGAGATGTCGGTCAATATAATGTCATCGTCTGTAGCATGGATTGCCACGGGTACCTGCACTGTGGGTAGGGGGAGGCGTTGGCTGCTGCATTTGGCACTGACAAGGACCTGAGTTGCAGTCTGAAATTGTTTTAAAATAAAAATTGGATTGAACAACCCAAGATGGAAGCCGACTGAAGATGACCGATGATGCAAAACAGCAAAATAGTGACGACATGGATGCCCGACTCGGACAGCAAGTCCACAACTACACCAAAACTTCGTATAGGCACCATCCTCAGCCAATGGCTCGAACAGACAAACATAATGTGGACAGTTCATGTAATGCGAAGTGCAGCTGGATTCACTTCGCTTTACCTCATAAACTATATTTTTGCCTTGGATTTGGTGCACACGATTGGAGATCGCACAGAATCTCGGTAGGTCTACCAACTCCGTCTCAAGTGAATCGTGGGACTGTCGATCATAGTTCCATAAGGGTGCCGCCCTGTTAGCAACTATATATTGGGCCTCCCTGGACATGTCATACTCATACACGAGGTACGCAGTTGAAGCATTCATCTGCTGGAGCATTCTATCAAACGCCCAGCTTGTCACCTTGCCTGAAACGAACTTGACATAGAATGGGAAGGTCTGGTTAGCTATTTGGTGATTGGCAACCGCTGATGCACCATTTCAGTATATTCAAGTTTATAGCCCTCCTTGGAGAGCAAGTGCAAAACAGATAAAAAAATGTGGTAGTAACCTTTTCTTGTGGTTAGGTGGCGCTTTATGCGGCAATTCAAAGACTCAGCCCTCTGTGTGGACTTGCAGCCGAAGGTAAAAACTTCTACCTGCCATGCAACACACCAACGGTCAAGACGATGTAGGGGGGATCTGACTCCAAGGTAGTCCTTGACAGTTTTCCAGCGGGAGTCCTCCAGAATTTTGCGCCAGAGAATATCAGCAGCGTCCTTATCTGGGCACTCCTGAACCTGTCGGATGGCGCTCTCAAGAGCAGTGAAATCGTGTTGCTCGAGGGAGTTTCGGCAGTTTTCGGTAAGATTTTTGTAAATGTGAAAAAGGCAGAGGAAGTGAGCAGTTCGGTCCGGGGGGGAAACCCTGGGAACGAACCCCAAGAGGGCGTATGCAGCATCACTGAACAAAACGCGGGGTGCACAACCGGTTGCCTTTATCCACTCCTGCCACAGCCACTCATAATCCTCTGCATTTTCACTGCTTGGCATGCAGCCCTGAGTCAGGAGAAGGGTTTGGCCATGTTCGTTGATACCGCAAAACAGGGCCAATGCCTCGCCGTACCGATTCGATTTGTACGTGTTGTCTTCAAAAATGACTTGTGCATATTTTCTGGCGTTTTTTACTTGCTCTGGCATCATAAAAAACCATCTTCGTACAACACCAGTGACTGGGTCAGAAGCTTCATGATTGAAATACCAGGCAGGATCTGCCTGTTTCAGCATATATATATATATATATATATATGTATATATATATATATATATATATATAGATAGATGTACATACATGTATTTGTATATATATGTATATATTTCACTTGGAGGGAGTAAATATTCAGTAGGAGGGAGTGGATTTTCACTCGGAGGGAGTATACATACATGCATATACATACATACATATATATATATATATATATATATATATAGATACATAGATGTACATACATGTATTTGTATATAGGGAGTAGAAATTGAGTAGGAGGGAGTGGATATTCGCTTGGAGGGAGTGGATTTTCACTCGGAGGGAGTGGAAACTGAGCAGGAGGGAGGTGAAATTGAGTAGGAAGGAGTGGATATTCACTTGGAGGGAGTTGAAATTGAGGGGAAGGGAGTGTATTTTCACTTGGAGGGAGTATACAGCAATATATATATATGTATATATGTATATATATCTACATACATACATACATACATACATCTACACATATATATATACATACATATATATATATATATATATATATATATATATATATATATATATATATATATATATATATATATATATATATATATATATATATATATATATATATATATATATATGTATATATGTATACATATGTAGATATATATATATATACATACATATATATATATATATATATATATGTATGTATGTATGTGTGTGTGTGGATGTGTGTGTATGTATGCGTATATATATATATATATATCTACATATCTACATCTATATATATATATATATACATATATATATATATATATATATATATATATATATATATATATATATATATATATATATATATATATATATACATACATGTATTTGTATATATATATATGTATATATTTCACTTGGAGGGAGTAGAAATTGAGTCGAAGGGAGTGGATATTCACTTGGAGGGAGTTGAAATTGAGGGGGAGGGAGTCGATTTGCGCACAGCGCTAAACGCGTTCAAAACAGCGAAGTAAAGGGCAACGCTCGCCAATCACACATCTGTCAGTAATTAATAATAAGTGACAGAGTGATCAGAAGGTGAAATTCGAACTAATTAGAACAACAACATAAAATTCATACCTTTCTGTCAGTTGCGGTGGTTTTTTCAGTTACGCGTGTCGCCTGTTCGTGCGCAGTCTTTCGCAGTCTGCTAGGGCCGCAGTCTGCATACCGTCACCGTGCGCAAAGGGTGTGGAGGCGCAGGCGGCGCAGTGGGTCTGCAGATGTGCGCTTTACCAGCACAAGCGGGAGGCGTGCTCAACTGCTGATTCTGAAGGAAAATACTGTTGCATTTTTGAAACAAGAACGAATAAATCCTTATCCATTCTCCGCAATTGCTTCATTCTGAGGCCTAGTTCTCTGACGGCAGTGCACTGGTTGGTAAAAACGTCAGCAGGACGACAATTGCGTAGTTTTCGATGCTCCCAACTTTTCTTACGTGAGCTCTTGCGGAGGCACAAACGGAAATCCCGGCAACTCCGAATTCCGTTGGTTTCTTCGTGCTTGTTCACCTTGTGGGCACTCTCCTCCGTGGTGTCGTGCGGTTGCTCAGAAGATCCCTTCTTGTCTATATGCCGTTTGTGATTTCCATCTCCCGTGACATCTTGGTTTGAATGGCTCGGTATCGGTGCCAATTGCAGCACTTTTCGAAGGGGAATATTGCGACGCGTGTCTCGGTCGCTAGCAAGGCGACGGAAGATCCCCCCGAAGAACTAATCACTTTGTGCGGCCCCAAAGTCGGAGTGTTGGTCCCCGATTCGTGGGTGTGGGCACCGTGTGTGCCAACGCACATCTCTGCAGTCTGAACTGAGCACTTGAGCACCTCGGACGACCGGAGGAGGCCACAAACAACAAAACGAGGTGCTGAACGAATCATACCGCGTGCGGGCAACTTTGTTTACTTGCTTTTCAACACTTTAATTTTACGACGACGCCGCTTGTTGTCTTTTTCCCCTTTGTTATTTGTTATACGCACTGTACCTTATCACCGATTCCTAAGAAGTTTTATGGATGGTTTGTTTGGTTTCTTGCTGCAACACAACACCAGCGGGCGGCGATTGTTCCAGGATTTTTGGGCATGCATTTCTGGTGGTTGGACCGCGTGTACAGGTAGCGATGTCTGTCATACATTTGTGTCAAATGATGGTCCAACAATCTTCATGGCCAAGTCTGATCTTGATGAGAGGACTCTCTGATATGACACAACAGGTGTAGTGCCCAAGTAGCTGGCATTCTCTGCATGCAAGGCACCCCATCCCATTTAGTGTGATTTATATTGCTTTACCTCAATAAGGGGCCAGGAAAGGGTATTAGTGATATGCCACGTAGCACCACAAGGTTGGTGAGCCAGGATAAGTGTGTTCCATGATGATCCAACAATCTTCATGGCCAACTCTGATCTTGATGAGAGAACCATCTGACAACACACGTTTGACAAAGATGGAAGTAGCTGATTGCACCGCGTTGTCAGTTTGCCATTTACATGGTTCCTGATCCAGCATCCACACGAGATCCTCCAGCTGCCCTTCAACACTGTGATATCTACGGTGCATATTCATCCCTTGCTAGCACGACAGTGTTGTTTGGGACCACTTTATATTGCCCTCCACTCATGTCAGCAGCAAGCTGCCCGTATGTTTTCTGAGCCCCCTATGTTGATCATGAGGAGCCATGGCGTGATCAGCTCAACTGATGTGCATGTATAAGGTAAGCACACGCAGTCACTGTTTTTGTGAAGCCCCCCCCCCCCCACATTTGTCAGCCCAAATATTGATGTGTGCTTTCAGTTCCTGCTGGAAGCAGCAGAGCCGTAAAGGGTCCGTTTAGTTGGACGGTTTGTGTATGGTTTATCATCAGCTGCAATACAGCACGCTATTTGAGGAGTACTTGTGATTGTCCCGCACATAGTGTACCCTGGCTACCTGTGTCTGACAGGCCCACATCGTGTTTGACATGCTGAACCAGTGCCAATTATTTCACACTGTCCGTCAAGCCCGAAGGTTGCTGCCCACGTGTTGGAACCTGGCTACCTGTGTCTGATCAGCCCATGTGGTGGATGACGTGCCAAACCCGCAGTGCCAATTGCAACTCATATCATGGAATCCGGATACTTTCATTTTACAGGTGTTTTGTGCACCCGCTTGTAGGCTCCTTATCCTGTTGTCCAATGTTTTGCATTGCAGAGTGGAGGCCACAATGTCGCCATGGGACGTGATTCTGAATCACCCTGCTGTACCACTACTCTTTCACATACGCTCTGCAATAGCCCCGGACGCCCAGTCCCGCATCACCCGTTTGATATTCATCTAATCATAGCGATCAACCCGATCCCTGTGGCCTCCCTCTGATAGTTTCTTAGATGGGAAGTAGAATCATCGTTTTTTGGGAATGTTTCGTTTGAGATCCTAGAATAGGGACGGGGAGGGGTCTTTTGACAGTGCAGCGAGAAAAAGGGTTTTCCTGTTCATGTGCTGCTGGAAGTGGCAGAGCCGCAAAGAGTCCGTGAAGTTGGACGTCGGTTGTGGAGGTAGGAATGTCTGTGATACATTTGTGTCAAATGATGATCCAACAATCTTCATGGCCAACTCTGATCTTGATGAGAGGACTCTCTGATACGACACAACAGGTGTAGTGCCATCCTCTGCATGCAAGGCACCCCATCCCATTTAGTGTGATTGATGTTGCTTTACCTCAATAAGGGGCCAGGAAAGGGTATTAGTGATATGCCACGTAGCACCACAAGGTTGGTGAGCCAGGATAAGTGTGTTACATGATGATCCAACAATCTTCATGGCCAACTCTGATCTTGATGAGAGAACCATCTGACAACACACCATCTGCGCTTAGGGCAGGGGAGGTAGGAGAGCATTGGTAATGTTGTGGAGGTAGGAATGTCTGTGATACATTTGTGTCAAATGATGATCCAACAATCTTCATGGCCAACTCTGATCTTGATGAGAGGACTCTCTGATACAACACAACAAGTGTAGTGCCCAAGTAGCTGGCATTCTCTGCATGCATGGCACCCCATCCCATTTAGTGTGATTTATATTGCTTTACCTCAATAAGGGGCCAGGAAAGGGTATTAGTGATATGCCACGTAGCACCACAAGGTTGGTGAGCCAGGATAAGTGTGTTCCATGATGATCCAACAATCTTCATGGCCAACTCTGATCTTGATGAGAGAACCATCTGACAACACACCATCTGCGCTTGCGGCAGGGGAGGTAGGAGAGCATTGCTAATGTTGTGGGGGTAGGAATGTCTGTCATACATTTGTGTCAAATGATGATCCAACAATCTTCATGGCCAACTCTGATCTTGATGAGAGGACTCTCTGATACGACACAACAGGTGTAGTGCCCAAGTAGCTGGCATTCTCTGCATGCAAGGCACCCCATCCCATTTAGTGTGATTTATATTGCTTTACCTCAATAAGGGGCCAGGAAAGGGTATTAGTGATATGCCACGTAGCACCACAAGGTTGGTGAGCCAGGATAAGCGTGTTCCATGATGATCCAACAATCTTCATGGCCAACTCTGATCTTGATGAGAGAACCATCTGACAACACACATTGGGCAAAGACGCAAGTAGCTGGTTTGCATTTGTCCTTCTCAATTGGTCATTTGCATGGTTTTCAATGGAAACAGTGTATTTTACCAGCATATCTGCCAGGTGTATTTCACCAGCACATATACCAGGTACTGATGTTTGGCACCAATTTATGGATGTGGAAACCATTCCCCTCCACTCATCCCTCACATTTGTGAGCCCAAATATTGATGTGTGCTTTCATTTCCTGCTGGAAGTGGCAGAGCCGCCAAGGGTCTGCTTAGTTGGACGGTTTGCACATAGGGTCTGTGCAAATAGCTGTAGTGTGATTTGTGGAATGTTTGGTGTTGCAGCTAATGATGATTATTTGTGATTGCAACCTTTGAAATTGAATGAAGTGATGATTAACCTGGTGCCCAACATTGATCCCAGAGAGAAAGAGAGAGAGAATGTGTGTGTGTTGCACAGTTTGGTGGACCAATGGATTCAGCCCCCCGTACCACAGCCCCATCCCACCTTTGCGTGATGGATATTTGCAGGGGGCTGGAGGAAGGTATCCATGGCATGTCAATTAGCAGGCGAGTACGGTTGGGTGTGTTACATGATGGTCCAACAATCTTCATGGCCAACTCTGATCTTGATGAGAGAACCATCTGACAACACACCATTTGCGTCTATGGCAGGGTAGTAGAGCATTGGTAATGTTGTGGGGGTAGGAATGTCTGTCATACATTTGTGTCAAATGATGATCCAACAATCTTCATGGCCAACTCTGATCTTGATGAGAGGACTCTCTGATACGACACAACAGGTGTAGCTGGCATTCTCTGCATGCAAGGCACCCCATCCCATTTAGTGTGATTGATGTTGTTTTACCTCAATAAGGGGCCAGGAAAGGGTATTAGTGATATGCCACGTAGCACCACAAGGTTGGGGAGCCAGGATAAGTGTGTTACATGATGATCCAACAATCTTCATGGCCAACTCTGATCTTGATGAGAGAACCATCTGACAACACACATTGGGCAAAGACACCAGTAGCTGGTTTGCATTTGTCCTTCTCAATTGGTCAGTTGCATGGTTTTCGATGGAAACAGTGTATTTTATCAGCATATCTGCCAGGTGTATTTTACCAGCACATCTACCAAGTAGTGATGTTTGGCACCAATTTATGGATGTGGAAACCATTCCCCTCCACTCATCCCTCACATTTGTGAGCCCAAATATTGATGTGTGCTTTCATTTCCTGCTGGAAGTGGCAGAGCCGCCAAGGGTCTGCTTAGTTGGGCGGTTTGCACATAGGGTCTGTGCAAATAGCTGTAGTGTGATTTGTGGAATGTTTGGTGTTGCAGCTAATGATGATTATTTGTGATTGCGACCTCTGAAATTGAATGAAGTGATGATTAACCTGATGCCCAATCATGCTATGCAGTAACATTGATCCCAGAGAGAAAGAGAGAGAGAGTGTGTGTGTGTTGCACAGTTTGGTGGACCAATGGATTCAGCCCCCCGTACCACAGCCCCATCCCACCTTTGCTTGATGGATATTTGCAGGGGGCTGGAGGAAGGTATCCATGGCATGTGAAGTTGCAGGCGAGTACGGTGGGGTGTGTTACATGATGATCCAACAATCTTCATGGCCAACTCTGATCTTGATGAGAGAACCATCTGACAACACACCATTTGCGTCTATGGCATGGTAGTAGAGCATTGGTAATGTTGTGGAGGTAGGAATGTCTGTGATACATTTGTGTCAAATGATGATCCAACAATCTTCATGGCCAACTCTGATCTTGATGAGAGGACTCTCTGATACGACACAACAGGTGTAGCTGGCATTCTCTGCATGCAAGGCACCCCATCCCATTTAGTGTGATTTATATTGCTTTACCTCAATAAGGGGCCAGGAAAGGGTATTAGTGATATGCCACGTAGCACCACAAGGTTGGTGAGCCAGGATAAGCGTGTTCCATGATGATCCAACAATCTTCATGGCCAACTCTGATCTTGATGAGAGAACCATCTGACAACACACATTGGGCAAAGACGCAAGTAGCTGGTTTGCATTTGTCCTTCTCAATTGGTCATTTGCATGGTTTTCAATGGAAACAGTGTATTTTACCAGCATATCTGCCAGGTGTATTTTACCAGCACATATACCAGGTACTGATGTTTGGCACCAATTTATGGATGTGGAAACCATTCCCCTCCACTCATCCCTCACATTTGTGAGCCCAAATATTGATGTGTGCTTTCATTTCCTGCTGGAAGTGGCAGAGCCGCCAAGGGTCTGCTTAGTTGGACGGTTTGCACATAGGGTCTGTGCAAATAGCTGTAGTGTGATTTGTGGAATGTTTGGTGTTGCAGCTAATGATGATTATTTGTGATTGCAACCTTTGAAATTGAATGAAGTGATGATTAACCTGGTGCCCAACATTGATCCCAGAGAGAAAGAGAGAGAGAATGTGTGTGTGTTGCACAGTTTGGTGGACCAATGGATTCAGCCCCCCGTACCACAGCCCCATCCCACCTTTGCGTGATGGATATTTGCAGGGGGCTGGAGGAAGGTATCCATGGCATGTCAATTAGCAGGCGAGTACGGTTGGGTGTGTTACATGATGGTCCAACAATCTTCATGGCCAACTCTGATCTTGATGAGAGAACCATCTGACAACACACCATTTGCGTCTATGGCAGGGTAGTAGAGCATTGGTAATGTTGTGGGGGTAGGAATGTCTGTCATACATTTGTGTCAAATGATGATCCAACAATCTTCATGGCCAACTCTGATCTTGATGAGAGGACTCTCTGATACGACACAACAGGTGTAGTGCCATTCTCTGCATGCATGGCACCCCATCCCATTTAGTGTGATTGATGTTGTTTTACCTCAATAAGGGGCCAGGAAAGGGTATTAGTGATATGCCACGTAGCACCACAAGGTTGGGGAGCCAGGATAAGTGTGTTACATGATGATCCAACAATCTTCATGGCCAACTCTGATCTTGATGAGAGAACCATCTGACAACACACATTGGGCAAAGACACCAGTAGCTGGTTTGCATTTGTCCTTCTCAATTGGTCAGTTGCATGGTTTTCGATGGAAACAGTGTATTTTATCAGCATATCTGCCAGGTGTATTTTACCAGCACATCTACCAAGTAGTGATGTTTGGCACCAATTTATGGATGTGGAAACCATTCCCCTCCACTCATCCCTCACATTTGTGAGCCCAAATATTGATGTGTGCTTTCATTTCCTGCTGGAAGTGGCAGAGCCGCCAAGGGTCTGCTTAGTTGGGCGGTTTGCACATAGGGTCTGTGCAAATAGCTGTAGTGTGATTTGTGGAATGTTTGGTGTTGCAGCTAATGATGATTATTTGTGATTGCAACCTTTGAAATTGAATGAAGTGATGATTAACCTGGTGCCCAACATTGATCCCAGAGAGAAAGAGAGAGAGAATGTGTGTGTGTTGCACAGTTTGGTGGACCAATGGATTCAGCCCCCCGTACCACAGCCCCATCCCACCTTTGCGTGATGGATATTTGCAGGGGGCTGGAGGAAGGTATCCATGGCATGTCAATTAGCAGGCGAGTACGGTTGGGTGTGTTACATGATGGTCCAACAATCTTCATGGCCAACTCTGATCTTGATGAGAGAACCATCTGACAACACACCATTTGCGTCTATGGCAGGGTAGTAGAGCATTGGTAATGTTGTGGGGGTAGGAATGTCTGTCATACATTTGTGTCAAATGATGATCCAACAATCTTCATGGCCAACTCTGATCTTGATGAGAGGACTCTCTGATACGACACAACAGGTGTAGTGCCATTCTCTGCATGCATGGCACCCCATCCCATTTAGTGTGATTGATGTTGTTTTACCTCAATAAGGGGCCAGGAAAGGGTATTAGTGATATGCCACGTAGCACCACAAGGTTGGGGAGCCAGGATAAGTGTGTTACATGATGATCCAACAATCTTCATGGCCAACTCTGATCTTGATGAGAGAACCATCTGACAACACACATTGGGCAAAGACACCAGTAGCTGGTTTGCATTTGTCCTTCTCAATTGGTCAGTTGCATGGTTTTCGATGGAAACAGTGTATTTTATCAGCATATCTGCCAGGTGTATTTTACCAGCACATCTACCAAGTAGTGATGTTTGGCACCAATTTATGGATGTGGAAACCATTCCCCTCCACTCATCCCTCACATTTGTGAGCCCAAATATTGATGTGTGCTTTCATTTCCTGCTGGAAGTGGCAGAGCCGCCAAGGGTCTGCTTAGTTGGGCGGTTTGCACATAGGGTCTGTGCAAATAGCTGTAGTGTGATTTGTGGAATGTTTGGTGTTGCAGCTAATGATGATTATTTGTGATTGCGACCTCTGAAATTGAATGAAGTGATGATTAACCTGATGCCCAATCATGCTATGCAGTAACATTGATCCCAGAGAGAAAGAGAGAGAGAGTGTGTGTGTGTTGCACAGTTTGGTGGACCAATGGATTCAGCCCCCCGTACCACAGCCCCATCCCACCTTTGCTTGATGGATATTTGCAGGGGGCTGGAGGAAGGTATCCATGGCATGTGAAGTTGCAGGCGAGTACGGTGGGGTGTGTTACATGATGATCCAACAATCTTCATGGCCAACTCTGATCTTGATGAGAGAACCATCTGACAACACACCATTTGCGTCTATGGCATGGTAGTAGAGCATTGGTAATGTTGTGGAGGTAGGAATGTCTGTGATACATTTGTGTCAAATGATGATCCAACAATCTTCATGGCCAACTCTGATCTTGATGAGAGGACTCTCTGATACGACACAACAGGTGTAGCTGGCATTCTCTGCATGCAAGGCACCCCATCCCATTTAGTGTGATTTATATTGCTTTACCTCAATAAGGGGCCAGGAAAGGGTATTAGTGATATGCCACGTAGCACCACAAGGTTGGTGAGCCAGGATAAGCGTGTTCCATGATGATCCAACAATCTTCATGGCCAACTCTGATCTTGATGAGAGAACCATCTGACAACACACATTGGGCAAAGACGCAAGTAGCTGGTTTGCATTTGTCCTTCTCAATTGGTCATTTGCATGGTTTTCAATGGAAACAGTGTATTTTACCAGCATATCTGCCAGGTGTATTTTACCAGCACATATACCAGGTACTGATGTTTGGCACCAATTTATGGATGTGGAAACCATTCCCCTCCACTCATCCCTCACATTTGTGAGCCCAAATATTGATGTGTGCTTTCATTTCCTGCTGGAAGTGGCAGAGCCGCCAAGGGTCTGCTTAGTTGGACGGTTTGCACATAGGGTCTGTGCAAATAGCTGTAGTGTGATTTGTGGAATGTTTGGTGTTGCAGCTAATGATGATTATTTGTGATTGCAACCTTTGAAATTGAATGAAGTGATGATTAACCTGGTGCCCAACATTGATCCCAGAGAGAAAGAGAGAGAGAATGTGTGTGTGTTGCACAGTTTGGTGGACCAATGGATTCAGCCCCCCGTACCACAGCCCCATCCCACCTTTGCGTGATGGATATTTGCAGGGGGCTGGAGGAAGGTATCCATGGCATGTCAATTAGCAGGCGAGTACGGTTGGGTGTGTTACATGATGGTCCAACAATCTTCATGGCCAACTCTGATCTTGATGAGAGAACCATCTGACAACACACCATTTGCGTCTATGGCAGGGTAGTAGAGCATTGGTAATGTTGTGGGGGTAGGAATGTCTGTCATACATTTGTGTCAAATGATGATCCAACAATCTTCATGGCCAACTCTGATCTTGATGAGAGGACTCTCTGATACGACACAACAGGTGTAGTGCCATTCTCTGCATGCATGGCACCCCATCCCATTTAGTGTGATTGATGTTGTTTTACCTCAATAAGGGGCCAGGAAAGGGTATTAGTGATATGCCACGTAGCACCACAAGGTTGGGGAGCCAGGATAAGTGTGTTACATGATGATCCAACAATCTTCATGGCCAACTCTGATCTTGATGAGAGAACCATCTGACAACACACATTGGGCAAAGACACCAGTAGCTGGTTTGCATTTGTCCTTCTCAATTGGTCAGTTGCATGGTTTTCGATGGAAACAGTGTATTTTATCAGCATATCTGCCAGGTGTATTTTACCAGCACATCTACCAAGTAGTGATGTTTGGCACCAATTTATGGATGTGGAAACCATTCCCCTCCACTCATCCCTCACATTTGTGAGCCCAAATATTGATGTGTGCTTTCATTTCCTGCTGGAAGTGGCAGAGCCGCCAAGGGTCTGCTTAGTTGGGCGGTTTGCACATAGGGTCTGTGCAAATAGCTGTAGTGTGATTTGTGGAATGTTTGGTGTTGCAGCTAATGATGATTATTTGTGATTGCGACCTCTGAAATTGAATGAAGTGATGATTAACCTGATGCCCAATCATGCTATGCAGTAACATTGATCCCAGAGAGAAAGAGAGAGAGAGTGTGTGTGTGTTGCACAGTTTGGTGGACCAATGGATTCAGCCCCCCGTACCACAGCCCCATCCCACCTTTGCTTGATGGATATTTGCAGGGGGCTGGAGGAAGGTATCCATGGCATGTGAAGTTGCAGGCGAGTACGGTGGGGTGTGTTACATGATGATCCAACAATCTTCATGGCCAACTCTGATCTTGATGAGAGAACCATCTGACAACACACCATTTGCGTCTATGGCATGGTAGTAGAGCATTGGTAATGTTGTGGAGGTAGGAATGTCTGTGATACATTTGTGTCAAATGATGATCCAACAATCTTCATGGCCAACTCTGATCTTGATGAGAGGACTCTCTGATACGACACAACAGGTGTAGCTGGCATTCTCTGCATGCATGGCACCCCATCCCATTTAGTCCGATTGATGTTGTTTTACCTCAATAAGGGGCCAGGAAAGGGTATTAGTGATATGCCACGTAGCACCACAAGGTTGGGGAGCCAGGATAAGTGTGTTACATGATGATCCAACAATCTTCATGGCCAACTCTGATCTTGATGAGAGAACCATCTGACAACACACATTGGGCAAAGACGCAAGTAGCTGGTTTGCATTTGTCCTTCTCAATTGGTCATTTGCATGGTTTTCGATGGAAACAGTGTATTTTACCAGCATATCTGCCAGGTGTATTTTACCAGCACATCTACCAAGTAGTGATGTTTGGCACCAATTTATGGATGTGGAAACCATTCCCCTCCACTCATCCCTCACATTTGTGAGCCCAAATATTGTGTGCTTTCATTTCCTGCTGGAAGTGGCAGAGCCGCCAAGGGTCTGCTTAGTTGGACGGTTTGCACATAGGGTCTGTGCAAATAGCTGTAGTGTGATTTGTGGAATGTTTGGTGTTGCAGCTAATGATGATTATTTGTGATTGCGACCTCTGAAATTGAATGAAGTGATGATTAACCTGATGCCCAATCATGCTATGCAGTAACATTGATCCCAGAGAGAAAGAGACAGAGTGTGTGTGTGTTGCACAGTTTGGTGGACCAATGGATTCAGCCCCCCGTACCACAGCCCCATCCCACCTTTGCTTGATGGATATTTGCAGGGGGCTGGAGGAAGGTATCCATGGCATGTGAATTTGCAGGCGAGTACGGTTGGGTGTGTTACATGATGATCCAACAATCTTCATGGCCAACTCTGATCTTGATGAGAGAACCATCTGACAACACACCATTTGCGTCTATGGCAGGGGAGGTAGGAGAGCATTGGTAATGTTGTGGAGGTAGGAATGTCTGTCATACATTTGTGTCAAATGATGATCCAACAATCTTCATGGCCAACTCTGATCTTGATGAGAGGACTCTCTGATACGACACAACAGGTGTAGTGCCATTCTCTGCATGCAAGGCACTCCATCCCATTTAGTGTGATTGATGTTGTTTTACCTCAAGAAGGGGCCAGGAAAGGGTATTAGTGATATGCCACGTAGCACCACAAGGTTGGGGAGCCAGGATAAGTGTGTTCCATGATGATCCAACAATCTTCATGGCCAACTCTGATCTTTGACAACACACATTGGGCAAAGACGCAAGTAGCTGGTTTGCATTTGTCCTTCTCAATTGGTCATTTGCATGGTTTTCGATGGAAACAGTGTATTTTACCAGCATATCTGCCAGGTGTATTTTACCAGCACATATACCAGGTACTGATGTTTGGCACCAATTTATGGATGTGGAAACCATTCCCCTCCACTCATCCCTCACATTTGTGAGCCCAAATATTGATGTGTGCTTTCATTTCCTGCTGGAAGTGGCAGAGCCGCCAAGGGTCTGCTTAGTTGGGCGGTTTGCACATAGGGTCTGTGCAAATAGCTGTAGTGTGATTTGTGGAATGTTTGGTGTTGCAGCTAATGATGATTATTTGTGATTGCGACCTCTGAAATTGAATGAAGTGATGATTAACCTGATGCCCAATCATGCTATGCAGTAACATTGATCCCAGAGAGAAAGAGACAGAGTGTGTGTGTGTGTGTTGCACAGTTTGGTGGACCAATGGATTCAGCCCCCCGTACCACAGCCCCATCCCACCTTTGCTTGATGGATATTTGCAGGGGGCTGGAGGAAGGTATCCATGGCATGTGAATTTGCAGGCGAGTACGGTTGGGTGTGTTACATGATGATCCAACAATCTTCATGGCCAACTCTGATCTTGATGAGAGAACCATCTGACAACACACCGTTTGCGTCTATGGCAGGGTAGTAGAGCATTGGTAATGTTGTGGAGGTAGGAATGTCTGTCATACATTTGTGTCAAATGATGATCCAACAATCTTCATGGCCAACTCTGATCTTGATGAGAGGACTCTCTGATACGACACAACAGGTGTAGCTGGCATTCTCTGCATGCATGGCACCCCATCCCATTTAGTGTGATTGATGTTGTTTTACCTCAATAAGGGGCCAGGAAAGGGTATTAGTGATATGCCACGTAGCACCACAAGGTTGGTGAGCCAGGATAAGTGTGTTCCATGATGATCCAACAATCTTCATGGCCAACTCTGATCTTGATGAGAGAACCATCTGACAACACACATTGGGCAAAGACGCAAGTTGCTGGTTTGTATTTGTCCTTCTCAATTGGTCATTTGCATGGTTTTCGATGGAAACAGTGTATTTTATCAGCATATCTGCCGGGTGTATTTTACCAGCACATATACCAGGTACTGATGTTTGGCACCAATTTATGGATGTGGAAACCATTCCCCTCCACTCATCCCTCACATTTGTGAGCCCAAATATTGATGTGTGCTTTCATTTCCTGCTGGAAGTGGCAGAGCCGCCAAGGGTCTGCTTAGTTGGACGGTTTGCACATAGGGTCTGTGCAAATAGCTGTAGTGTGATTTGTGGAATGTTTGGTGTTGCAGCTAATGATGATTATTTGTGATTGCGACCTCTGAAATTGAATGAAGTGATGATTAACCTGATGCCCAATCATGCTATGCAGTAACATTGATCCCAGAGAGAAAGAGAAAGAGAGTGTGTGTGTGTTGCACAGTTTGGTGGACCAATGGATTCAGCCCCCCGTACCACAGCCCCATCCCGCCTTTGCGTGATGGACATTTGCAGGGGGCTGGAGGAAGGTATCCATGGCATGTGAATTTGCAGGCGAGTACGGTTGGGTGTGTTACATGATGATCCAACAATCTTCATGGCCAACTCTGATCTTGATGAGAGAACCATCTGACAACACACCATTTGCGTCTATGGCAGGGGAGGTAGGAGAGCATTGGTAATGTTGTGGAGGTAGGAATGTCTGTCATACATTTGTGTCAAATGATGATCCAACAATCTTCATGGCCAACTCTGATCTTGATGAGAGGACTCTCTGATACGACACAACAGGTGTAGCTGGCATTCTCTGCATGCATGGCACCCCATCCCATTTAGTGTGATTGATGTTGTTTTACCTCAATAAGGGGCCAGGAAAGGGTATTAGTGATATGCCACGTAGCACCACAAGGTTGGGGAGCCAGGATAAGTGTGTTCCATGATGATCCAACAATCTTCATGGCCAACTCTGATCTTGATGAGAGAACCATCTGACAACACACATTGGGCAAAGACGCAAGTAGCTGGTTTGCATTTGTCCTTCTCAATTGGTCATTTGCATGGTTTTCGATGGAAACAGTGTATTTTATCAGCATATCTGCCAGGTGTATTTTACCAGCACATATACCAGGTACTGATGTTTGGCACCAATTCATGGATGTGGAAACCATTCCCCTCCACTCATCCCCCCCTATTTGTGAGCCCAAATATTGATGTGTGCTTTCATTTCCCGCTGGAAGTGGCAGAGCCGCCAAGGGTCTGCTTAGTTGGACGGTTTGCACATAGGGTCTGTGCAAATAGCTGTAGTGTGATTTGTGGAATGTTTGGTGTTGCAGCTAATGATGATTATTTGTGATTGCGACCTCTGAAATTGAATGAAGTGATGATTAACCTGATGCCCAATCATGCTATGCAGTAACATTGATCCCAGAGAGAAAGAGACAGAGTGTGTGTGTGTTGCACAGTTTGGTGGACCAATGGATTCAGCCCCCCGTACCACAGCCCCATCCCACCTTTGCGTGATGGATATTTGCAGGGGGCTGGAGGAAGGTATCCATGGCATGTGAATTTGCAGGCGAGTATGGTTGGGTGTGTTACATGATGATCCAACAATCTTCATGGCCAACTCTGATCTTGATGAGAGAACCATCTGACAACACACCATTTGCGCCTACGACAGGGTAGGAGAGCATTGGTAATGTTGTGGGGGTAGGAATGTCTGTCATACATTTGTGTCAAATGATGATCCAACAATCTTCATGGCCAACTCTGATCTTGATGAGAGGACTCTCTGATACGACACAACAGGTGTAGTGCCCAAGCAGCTGGCATTCTCTGCATGCATGGCACCCCATCCCATTTAGTGTGATTTATATTGCTTTACCTCAATAAGGGGCCAGGAAAGGGTATTAGTGATATGCCACGTAGCACCACAAGGTTGGTGAGCCAGGATAAGTGTGTTCCATGATGATCCAACAATCTTCATGGCCAACTCTGATCTTGATGAGAGAACCATCTGACAACACACATTGGGCAAAGACGCAAGTAGCTGGTTTGCATTTGTCCTTCTCAATTGGTCATTTGCATGGTTTTCGATGGAAACAGTGTATTTTACCAGCATATCTGCCGGGTGTATTTTACCAGCACATCTACCAAGTAGTGATGTTTGGCACCAATTTATGGATGTGGAAACCATTCCCCTCCACTCATCCCTCACATTTGTGAGCCCAAATATTGATGTGTGCTTTCATTTCCTGCTGGAAGTGGCAGAGCCGCCAAGGGTCTGCTTAGTTGGACGGTTTGCACATAGGGTCTGTGCAAATAGCTGTAGTGTGATTTGTGGAATGTTTGGTGTTGCAGCTAATGATGATTATTTGTGATTGCGACCTCTGAAATTGAATGAAGTGATGATTAACCTGATGCCCAATCATGCTATGCAGTAACATTGATCCCAGAGAGAAAGAGAAAGAGAGTGTGTGTGTGTTGCACAGTTTGGTGGACCAATGGATTCAGCCCCCCGTACCACAGCCCCATCCCGCCTTTGCGTGATGGATATTTGCAGGGGGCTGGAGGAAGGTATCCATGGCATGTCAATTTGCAGGCGAGTACGGTTGGGTGTGTTACATGATGATCCAACAATCTTCATGGCCAACTCTGATCTTGATGAGAGAACCATCTGACAACACACCATTTGCGTCTATGGCAGGGGAGGTAGGAGAGCATTGGTAATGTTGTGGAGGTAGGAATGTCTGTCATACATTTGTGTCAAATGATGATCCAACAATCTTCATGGCCAACTCTGATCTTGATGAGAGGACTCTCTGATACGACACAACAGGTGTAGCTGGCATTCTCTGCATGCATGGCACCCCATCCCATTTAGTGTGATTGATGTTGTTTTACCTCAATAAGGGGCCAGGAAAGGGTATTAGTGATATGCCACGTAGCACCACAAGGTTGGTGAGCCAGGATAAGTGTGTTCCATGATGATCCAACAATCTTCATGGCCAACTCTGATCTTGATGAGAGAACCATCTGACAACACACGTTTGACAAAGATGGAAGTAGCTGATTGCACCGCGTTGTCAGTTTGCCATTTACATGTTTCCTGATCCAGCATCCACACGAGATCCTCCAGCTGCCCTTCAACACTGTGATATCTACGGTGCATATTCATCCCTTGCTAGCACGACAGTGTTGTTTGGGACCACTTTATATTGCCCTCCACTCATGTCAGCAGCAAGCTGCCCGTATGTTTTCTGAGCCCCCTATGTTGATCATGAGGAGCCATGGCGTGATCAGCTCAACTGATGTGCATGTATAAGGTAAGCACACGCAGTCACTGTTTTTGTGAAGCCCCCCCCCCCCCACATTTGTCAGCCCAAATATTGATGTGTGCTTTCAGTTCCTGCTGGAAGCAGCAGAGCCGTAAAGGGTCCGTTTAGTTGGACGGTTTGTGTATGGTTTATCATCAGCTGCAATACAGCACTACAGCTATTTGAGGAGTACTTGTGATTGTCCCGCACATAGTGTACCCTGGCTACCTGTGTCTGACAGGCCCACATCGTGTTTGACATGCTGAACCAGTGCCAATTATTTCACACTGTCCGTCAAGCCCGAAGGTTGCTGCCCACGTGTTGGAACCTGGCTACCTGTGTCTGATCAGCCCATGTGGTGGATGACGTGCCAAACCCCCAGTGCCAATTGCAACTCATATCATGGAATCCGGATACTTTCATTTTACAGGTGTTTTGTGCACCCGCTTGTAGGCTCCTTATCCTGTTGTCCAATGTTTTGCATTGCAGAGTGGAGGCCACAATGTCGCCATGGGACGTGATTCTGAATCACCCTGCTGTACCACTACTCTTTCACATACGCTCTGCAATAGCCCCGGACGCCCAGTCCCGCATCACCCATTTGATATTCATCTAATCATAGCGATCAACCCGATCCCTGTGGCCTCCCTCTGATAGTTTCTTAGATGGGAAGTAGAATCATCGTTTTTTGGGAATGTTTCGTTTGAGATCCTAGAATAGGGACGGGGAGGGGTCTTTTGACAGTGCAGCGAGAAAAAGGGTTTTCCTGTTCATGTGCTGCTGGAAGTGGCAGAGCCGCAAAGAGTCCGTGAAGTTGGACGTCGGTTGTGGAGGTAGGAATGTCTGTGATACATTTGTGTCAAATGATGATCCAACAATCTTCATGGCCAACTCTGATCTTGATGAGAGGACTCTCTGATACGACACAACAGGTGTAGTGCCATCCTCTGCATGCAAGGCACCCCATCCCATTTAGTGTGATTGATGTTGCTTTACCTCAATAAGGGGCCAGGCAAGGGTACTAGTGATATGCCACGTAGCACCACAAGGTTGGTGAGCCAGGATAAGTGTGTTCCATGATGATCCAACAATCTTCATGGCCAACTCTGATCTTGATGAGAGAACCATCTGACAACACACCATCTGCGCTTAGGGCAGGTGAGGTAGGAGAGCATTGGTAATGTTGTGGAGGTAGGAATGTCTGTGATACATTTGTGTCAAATGATGATCCAACAATCTTCATGGCCAACTCTGATCTTGATGAGAGGACTCTCTGATACAACACAACAAGTGTAGTGCCCAAGTAGCTGGCATTCTCTGCATGCATGGCACCCCATCCCATTTAGTGTGATTTATATTGCTTTACCTCAATAAGGGGCCAGGAAAGGGTATTAGTGATATGCCACGTAGCACCACAAGGTGGGGGAGCCAGGATAAGTGTGTTCCATGATGATCCAACAATCTTCATGGCCAACTCTGATCTTGATGAGAGAACCATCTGACAACACACCATTTGCGCCTACGACAGGGTAGTAGAGCATTCGTAATGTTGTGGAGGTAGGAATGTCTGTCATACATTTGTGTCAAATGATGATCCAACAATCTTCATGGCCAACTCTGATCTTGATGAGAGAACCATCTGACAACACACCACGTCCGCCTACGGGCGGGTAGTAGAGCATTGGTAATGTTGTGGAGGTAGGAACGTCTGTCATACATTTGTGTCAAATGATGATCCAACAATCTTCATGGCCAACTCTGATCTTGATGAGAGGACTCTCTGATACGACACAACAGGTGTAGCTGGCATTCTCTGCATGCAAGGCACCCCATCCCATTTAGTGTGATTGATGCTGTTTTACCTCAATAAGGGGCCAGGCAAGGGTACTAGTGATATGCCACGTAGCACCACAAGGTTGGTGAGCCAGGATAAGTGTGTTACATGATGATCCAACAATCTTCATGGCCAACTCTGATCTTGATGAGAGAACCATCTGACAACACACCATCTGCGCTTAGGGCAGGGGAGGTAGGAGAGCATTGGTAATGTTGTGGAGGTAGGAATGTCTGTCATACATTTGTGTCAAATGATGATCCAACAATCTTCATGGCCAACTCTGATCTTGATGAGAGGACTCTCTGATACAACACAACAAGTGTAGTGCCCAAGTAGCTGGCATTCTCTGCATGCATGGCACCCCATCCCATTTAGTGTGATTTATATTGCTTTACCTCAATAAGGGGCCAGGAAAGGGTATTAGTGATATGCCACGTAGCACCACAAGGTGGGGGAGCCAGGATAAGTGTGTTCCATGATGATCCAACAATCTTCATGGCCAACTCTGATCTTGATGAGAGAACCATCTGACAACACACCATTTGCGCCTACGACAGGGTAGTAGAGCATTCGTAATGTTGTGGAGGTAGGAATGTCTGTCATACATTTGTGTCAAATGATGATCCAACAATCTTCATGGCCAACTCTGATCTTGATGAGAGAACCATCTGACAACACACCACGTCCGCCTACGGGCGGGTAGTAGAGCATTGGTAATGTTGTGGAGGTAGGAACGTCTGTCATACATTTGTGTCAAATGATGATCCAACAATCTTCATGGCCAACTCTGATCTTGATGAGAGGACTCTCTGATACGACACAACAGGTGTAGCTGGCATTCTCTGCATGCAAGGCACCCCATCCCATTTAGTGTGATTGATGCTGTTTTACCTCAATAAGGGGCCAGGCAAGGGTACTAGTGATATGCCACGTAGCACCACAAGGTTGGTGAGCCAGGATAAGTGTGTTACATGATGATCCAACAATCTTCATGGCCAACTCTGATCTTGATGAGAGAACCATCTGACAACACACCATCTGCGCTTAGGGCAGGGGAGGTAGGAGAGCATTGGTAATGTTGTGGAGGTAGGAATGTCTGTCATACATTTGTGTCAAATGATGATCCAACAATCTTCATGGCCAACTCTGATCTTGATGAGAGGACTCTCTGATATGACACAACAGGTGTAGTGCCCAAGTACCTGGCATTCTCTGCATGCAAGGCAACCCATCCCATTTAGTGTGATTTATATTGCTTTACCTCAATAAGGGGCCAGGAAAGGGTATTAGTGATATGCCACGTAGCACCACAAGGTTGGTGAGCCAGGATAAGTGTGTTCCATGATGATCCAACAATCTTCATGGCCAACTCTGATCTTGATGAGAGAACCATCTGACAACACACCATTTGCGCTTACGGCAGGGGAGGTAGGAGAGCATTGCTAATGTTGTGGGGGTAGGAATGTCTGTCATACATTTGTGTCAAATGATGATCCAACAATCTTCATGGCCAACTCTGATCTTGATGAGAGGACTCTCTGATACGACACAACAGGTGTAGTGCCCAAGTAGCTGGCATTCTCTGCATGCAAGGCACCCCATCCCATTTAGTGTGATTTATATTGCTTTACCTCAATAAGGGGCCAGGAAAGGGTATTAGTGATATGCCACGTAGCACCACAAGGTTGGTGAGCCAGGATAAGTGTGTTCCATGATGATCCAACAATCTTCATGGCCAACTCTGATCTTGATGAGAGAACCATCTGACAACACACATTGGGCAAAGACGCAAGTAGCTGGTTTGCATTTGTCCTTCTCAATTGGTCATTTGCATGGTTTTCGATGGAAACAGTGTATTTTACCAGCATATCTGCCAGGTGTATTTTACCAGCACATATACCAGGTACTGATGTTTGGCACCAATTTATGGATGTGGAAACCATTCCATTTCACTCGTCCTTCCCTATTTGTGAGCCCAAATATTGATGTGTGCTTTCATTTCGTGCAGGAAGTGGCAGAGCCGCCAAGGGTCTGCTTAGTTGGACGGTTTGCACATAGGGTCTGTGCAAATAGCTGTAGTGTGATTTGTGGAATGTTTGGTGTTGCAGCTAATGATGATTATTTGTGATTGCGACCTCTGAAATTGAATGAAGTGATGATTAACCTGATGCCCAATCATGCTATGCAGTAACATTGATCCCAGAGAGAAAGAGAGAGAGAGTGTGTGTGTTGCACAGTTTGGTGGACCAATGGATTCAGCCCCCCGTACCACAGCCCCATCCCACCTTTGCGTGATGGATAATTGCAGGGGGCTGGAGGAAGGTATCCATGGCATGTCAATGAGCAGGCGAGTACGGTTGGGTGTGTTACATGATGATCCAACAATCTTCATGGCCAACTCTGATCTTGATGAGAGAACCATCTGACAACACACCATTTGCGCCTACGACAGGGTAGTAGAACATTCGTAATGTTGTGGAGGTAGGAATGTCTGTCATACATTTGTGTCAAATGATGATCCAACAATCTTCATGGCCAACTCTGATCTTGATGACAGAACCATCTGACAACACACCACTTCCGCCTACGGCAGGGTAGTAGAGCATTGGTAATGTTGTGGAGGTAGGAATGTCTGTCATACATTTGTGTCAAATGATGATCCAACAATCTTCATGGCCAACTCTGATCTTGATGAGAGGACTCTCTGATACGACACAACAGGTGTAGCTGGCATTCTCTGCATGCAAGGCACCCCATCCCATTTAGTGTGATTGATGCTGTTTTACCTCAATAAGGGGCCAGGCAAGGGTACTAGTGATATGCCACGTAGCACCACAAGGTTGGTGAGCCAGGATAAGTGTGTTACATGATGATCCAACAATCTTCATGGCCAACTCTGATCTTGATGAGAGAACCATCTGACAACACACATTGGGCAAAGACGCAAGTAGCTGATTGCAACGCGTTGTTAGTTTGCCATTTACATGGTTCCTGATCCAGCATCCACACGATATCCTCCAGCTGCCCTTCAACACTGTGATATCTACGGTGCATATCTCTCGGGGACATTCATAACCTGCCAACTTTGTGGGTTTTGGCACTTTTCGGCAATTCTACAACTTTTGCTCCGATGTGCAAACATGTCCTCACCTGGGGGGGGGGTATGTGTATACTTTTTGAAATCTGTGAGAAAAGGCCATTTCAGAAATGTATGGGTTGGGGGGGGGATAGGTAACCATATTTTTGAGTACCGAGGCCGAACTTTTCGGTGTTTCAGGGTTTTCGGGCCTCAGGCTGCTCCGCTCAGCGTGCGGGACACCAACTCACAGGTTTTCCCATGGGTGCTCCGACATATTGTGGAGTTGGAGCAAAGTGAAAGGAGGTAAATGGATGCATTTTGACGTGCTGAATCCAAATATTGTGGTCCCATGCCCCAACTTGACAGCCTGTTTGAAAATTTCTGCCATCTTTGATTTCTTGCACTCTGGTGAGCTTGATGCTGCAAGTTGCACCACGCATCACCCGGGTGTCCAAGGTAGTTATTGGTCAAAGTGATCAACATATTGGGGTCTTAGGGGGACCCATGTTGCACATATCTTCTACACATCAAATGCAACAAATCCACCCGAATGACTTGACCCTTATATGCCCATATGTTGGAGTACTGGGGGTAGGAGTGCGGTGCAGTCTGTCTGAAACCGGATCAGAACAGGCAAAAAAACCCCAACCTGTCAACGGTAATGGCCAATTTTCGAAAAAATATGGTTCCGGACCCCCCCCCCCCAACCCATACATCTCCGAAAAGCCCTATTCAAGGCCTTTCCAAATATACCCCACATACCCCTACCTACGGGACACTCAGTGGACACAAATGAGGCAACAATGGCACCGACCCCCGAAAACCCACAAAGTTGGCAGGTTCGGTACCGTCCCCGAGAGATATTCATCCCTTGCTAGCACGACAGTGATGTTTAGGACCCATTTATATTGCCCTCCACTCATGTCAGCAGCAAGCTGCCCGTATGTTTTCTCAGTCCCCTATGTTGATCATGAGGAGCCATGGCGTGATCAGCTCAATTGATGTGCATGTATAAGGTAAGCACACGCAGTCACTGTTTTTGTGAAGCCCCCCCCCCCCCCACATTTGTCAGCCCAAATATTGATGTGTGCTTTCAGTTCCTGCTGGAAGCAGCAGAGCCGTAAAGGGTCCGTTTAGTTGGACGGTTTGTGTATGGTTTATCATCAGCTGCAATACAGCACTACAGCTATTTGAGGAGTACTTGTGATTGTCCCGCACATAGTGTACCCTGGCTACCTGTGTCTGACAGGCCCACATCGTGTTTGACATGCTGAACCAGTGCCAATTATTTCACACTGTCCGTCAAGCCCGAAGGTTGCTGCCCACGTGTTGGAACCTGGCTACCTGTGTCTGATCAGCCCATGTGGTGGATGACGTGCCAAACCCCCAGTGCCAATTGCAACTCATATCATGGAATCCGGATACTTTCATTTTACAGGTGTTTTGTGCACCCGCTTGTAGGCTCCTTATCCTGTTGTCCAATGTTTTGCATTGCAGAGTGGAGGCCACGATGTCGCCATGGGACGTGATTCTGAATCACCCTGCTGTACCACTACTCTTTCACATACGCTCTGCAATAGCCCCGGACGCCCAGTCCCGCATCACCCGTTTGATATTCATCTAATCATAGCGATCAACCCGATCCCTGTGGCCTCCCTCTGATAGTTTCTTAGATGGGAAGTAGAATCATCGTTTTTTGGGAATGTTTCGTTTGAGATCCTAGAATAGGGACGGGGAGGGGTCTTTTGACAGTGCAGCGAGAAAAAGGGTTTTCCTGTTCATGTGCTGCTGGAAGTGGCAGAGCCGCAAAGAGTCCGTGAAGTTGGACGTCGGTTGTGGAGGTAGGAATGTCTGTGATACATTTGTGTCAAATGATGATCCAACAATCTTCATGGCCAACTCTGATCTTGATGAGAGGACTCTCTGATACGACACAACAGGTGTAGTGCCATCCTCTGCATGCAAGGCACCCCATCCCATTTAGTGTGATTGATGTTGCTTTACCTCAATAAGGGGCCAGGAAAGGGTATTAGTGATATGCCACGTAGCACCACAAGGTTGGTGAGCCAGGATAAGTGTGTTACATGATGATCCAACAATCTTCATGGCCAACTCTGATCTTGATGAGAGAACCATCTGACAACACACCATCTGCGCTTAGGGCAGGGGAGGTAGGAGAGCATTGGTAATGTTGTGGAGGTAGGAATGTCTGTGATACATTTGTGTCAAATGATGATCCAACAATCTTCATGGCCAACTCTGATCTTGATGAGAGGACTCTCTGATACAACACAACAAGTGTAGTGCCCAAGTAGCTGGCATTCTCTGCATGCATGGCACCCCATCCCATTTAGTGTGATTTATATTGCTTTACCTCAATAAGGGGCCAGGAAAGGGTATTAGTGATATGCCACGTAGCACCACAAGGTTGGGGAGCCAGGATAAGTGTGTTACATGATGATCCAACAATCTTCATGGCCAACTCTGATCTTGATGAGAGAACCATCTGACAACACACCATTTGCGCTTACGGCAGGGGAGGTAGGAGAGCATTGGTAATGTTGTGGAGGTAGGAATGTCTGTCATACATTTGTGTCAAATGATGATCCAACAATCTTCATGGCCAACTCTGATCTTGATGAGAGAGCCATCTGACAACACACATTGGGCAAAGACGCAAGTAGCTGGTTTGCATTTGTCCTTCTCAATCGGTCAGTGGCATGGTTTTTGAAGGCAACAGTGCATTTTACCAGCACATCTACCAGTTGTTTTTTACCAGCACATATACCAGGTTGTAATGTTTGGCACCAATTTATGGATGTGGAAACCATTCCCCTCCACTCATACCCCCCTATTTGTGAGCCCAAATATTGATGTGTGCTTTCATTTCCTGCTGGAAGTGGCAGAGCCGCCAAGGGTCTGCTTAGTTGGACGGTTTGCACATAGGGTCTGTGCAAATAGCTGTAGTGTGATTTGCGGAATGTTTGGTGTTGCAGCTAATGATGATTATTTGTGATTGCGACCTCTGAAATTGAATGAAGTGATGATTAACCTGATGCCCAATCATGCTATGCAGTAACATTGATCCCAGAGAGAAAGAGAGAGAAAGTGTGTGTGTGTTGCACAGTTTGGTGGACCAATGGATTCAGCCCCCTGTACCACAGCCCCATCCCACCTTTGCGTGATGGATATTTGCAGGGGGCTGGAGGAAGGTATCCATGGCATGTGAATTTGCAGGCGAGTACGGTTGGGTGTGCCAAATGATGGTCCAACAATCTTCATGGCCAACTCTGATCTTGATGAGAGAACCATCTGACAACACACCATTTGCGTCTATGGCAGGGGAGGTAGTAGAGCATTGGTACTGTTGTGGAGGTAGGAATGTCTGTCATACATTTGTGTCAAATGATGATCCAACAATCTTCATGGCCAACTCTGATCTTGATGAGAGGACTCTCTGATACGACACAACAGGTGTAGTGCCATCCTCTGCATGCAAGGCACCCCATCCCATTTAGTGTGATTTATATTGCTTTACCTCAATAAGGGGCCAGGAAAGGGTATTAGTGATATGCCACGTAGCACCACAAGGTTGGGGAGCCAGGATAAGTGTTTTACATGATGATCCAACAATCTTCATGGCCAACTCTGATCTTGATGAGAGAACCATCTGACAACACACCATTTGCGCCTACGGCAGGGTATTAGAGCATTGGTAATGTTGTGGAGGTAGGAATGTCTGTCATACATTTGTGTCAAATGATGATCCAACAATCTTCATGGCCAACTCTGATCTTGATGAGAGGACTCTCTGATACGACACAACAGGTGTAGCTGGCATTCTCTGCATGCATGGCACCCCATCCCATTTAGTGTGATTGATGTTGCTTTACCTCAATAAGGGGCCAGGAAAGGGTATTAGTGATATGCCACGTAGCACCACAAGGTTGGTGAGCCAGGATAAGTGTGTTCCATGATGATCCAACAATCTTCATGGCCAACTCTGATCTTGATGAGAGAACCATCTGACAACACACCATTTGCGCTTACGGCAGGGGAGGTAGGAGAGCATTGGTAATGTTGTGGAGGTAGGAATGTCTGTCATACATTTGTGTCAAATGATGATCCAACGATCTTCATGGCCAACTCTGATCTTGATGAGAGGACTCTCTGATACGACACAACAGGTGTAGTGCCATTTCTCTGCATGCAAGGCACCCCATCCCATTTAGTGTGATTTATATTGCTTTACCTCAATAAGGGGCCAGGAAAGGGTATTAGTGATATGCCACGTAGCACCACAAGGTTGGTGAGCCAGGATAAGTGTGTTACATGATGATCCAACAATCTTCATGGCCAACTCTGATCTTGATGAGAGAACCATCTGACAACACACCATCTGCGCTTGCGGCAGGGGAGGTAGTAGAGCATTGGTAATGTTGTGGAGGTAGGAATGTCTGTCATACATTTGTGTCAAATGATGATCCAACAATTTTCATGGCCAACTCTGATCTTGATGAGAGGACTCTCTGATACGACACAACAAGTGTAGTGCCCAAGTAGCTGGCATTCTCTCCATGCAAAGCACTCCGTGCCAACCCATCCCCCCCTTCGAAATCTGGAACCTCTTGCAGCGCCCCCCCGCCCCCCCTGGCGGACCGTCAATTCAATGTTTTCCCACTAACATCTATTACGGCGGGTGGTGTTGCCCATCTGTCCTTTACGGCTTTCTCTGGGTTTCCCATTGCTTGAAATCAATCTCGTGTGTGTTCTGTGATAATCTCTCTCTGACTGCGCTGAAATGGATCTCAGCTCTCAAGGCAAGAGGCTGTGGGTGCCGGATGAGAGCATGGCTTCACAACCCCAAACGCACACACAGTCTGAAAACCACCCCATACTACCAGGGTGTGACAAGGTCCAAATCAACCAAACCTTTGGGTGAGATGTGGAGGAACTCCAGACCCCCAAAACGTCCATTACAAGCATCGCTACATTACAAACATCAATCCTACTGATGTGCCACAATTGGGCTTAGTACCTCATCTCAACTTGCAGTACGGGTGTTTTCCCCGCAGTTTGCGGCACTTTAGCTGGAACAAAGACCCCCAGTGTTTACTGCCTTCTGACTGGATCTGTGAAAGGTGCCCCCTCCCCAGGGTCAGGATGGGACCACTATGACCACTGCCAGGGTGACTGGTATCACAGATTCAGGGAAAGGGCGTAAGAATTGCTACCTGTGCCTCATGGGGCACACTCCACTGGCAACGTGGGTGGAACTGGCAGACACATCACACAAATCCACACACTTGTACCACTTCGCTGGGCGAGGGGAAAATTGGCTTGCGCGGGGGGGGGGTCGTGGGAGCCCCCCGAAGGAGGGTGGGGGGGGGGTCTGGCAATGGGGCTCCTGTGACAGAACCCTTGGTAAAGTACCAATCACCTTGAAGAGAGGTTGTTAGATCAAGCGCGGGCGTGGGCGTTGTATACCCCCCTTTTTTGGGGTCATTCACGTAGCATACCCCAAGGCATGGTGTAATAATTTGTAGTCAGAAGGGTGCAAGCAATGGGGATGCACATTTCTACTGCAACAACGCATAGTCGAATGGTAGCGCAGGCACACACATTTTTTGCGGTCGTCAGTTCGAATCCCTGCCAGCGAAATGCCACCGGCGGCACCGCCGGCATGTGCACCTGAACGGGGTTCGAACCGCCGACCAAAAAATCTGACGTCAGCTGCACTGCCACTCGGCCACTGCCAGGCGCAGTGAAACAGTGCCTCTTCACTGCTTGCATCCAAGTCTGCTAATGACGAAAACCCAAACTGTGTGTTTCTCTCTAACCGGACATAAATACCACCACTGCTGCCCCCCCCCCCCCCGTCAATGGAAGTTCAACTTTTTTTGCCACCATCTATGACCTTTTTCAAGGCCCCGTCACGGGAGCCAAGGAGGGGGGGGGGGGGTCCGGGAAAGGGGCTCCAACGACCCCCCGCCCGCGCAAGCCAATTTTCCCCCACCCCTGTGCAAACAGGCAAGGCGGGGATGAGGGGTTTCCATGAAGGCTGGTGGCATCACCTGCTTGTTGTTCTACAAGAGTGCCAGGGTGGGCAGTGTCCCAAATGCAGCATACTGTGGTAGCAAAGGGCAGGTCTTTGGATCACCAATTGTTACACCTCAGTGGTGCGCTGCCGTTCCACCCAGGGCTATTGTGCACAGTTGATGAAAATTGCATGGCTGATATCTCAGGCTACATCAATCCTACCCCCCCCCCTTTTCAAACTCCCACCCCTTGCAATCCCCCCCCCCCCCGGGAGACCGTCATTTCCATGTTTTTCTAGTTAACATGTATTGTGCTGGTTTGTGTTGCCCATCTGCTTTACGCATGGCCTTGCATGTAAGCGCATTAATAGGAGTGTGCCTCGTGTGTCGGTGGCTGCCCCCAAAGTTTGCAAGGGGGGCGGGGGTACTGATCACAGGGGGTTTGACTCCGTTGGTCCTAGCCGGCGGACTACCCCTGCCCCCCCCCCCCCTCCCCACCAACTGCTACTGATGCAGTAGGGGTGTTTTGCTTGGTACATTGGGTATTTTCACTGAAACAAACCCCCCATTCCCATCTCCATCCTCCTGAGAACATGTTTATGTGCACCATCAGGATTTCATCGCAGCCCTTGTCCTGTCCGTGCACTGCACAGTGCACAGTTGGGAGTGTGTGGATTTGTGTGGTTTGTCTGCCAAGGTGATCTTCTCTTGTGCGCAGTTGATGAAAATTGTATGGCTGATATCTGAGGCTACATTACAAGCATCAATCCTACTGATGTGCCATCATTCAGCTCTTTACCCCTTGCCCTAGCTCGCAGTATGGGTGTTTTGCCCGCAGTTTGGGGCACTTTAGCTGGAACAAAGCCTCCCCAACCCCCAACCCCCATTCCCATCTTGGGCCTCAAGAGAAGTCTTTCTGTGCACCATCAGGATTTTCTTTCAGTCCACTGCTGCTGTGATGCGCAGCTTCAGATCTGAAAAATCGTGTTCACCTGTGTCGCCCCCGGCTGCCCAGCGAATGGATGTGTGTGATTTGTGTGCATGGGTGATCCAGGGGGTGATCTGCTGCTGTGCACAGTTGATGAAAATTGTATGGCTGATATCTGAGGCTACATTACAAGCATCAATCCTACTGATGTGCCATCATTCAGCTCTTTACCCCTTGCCCCAGCTTGCAGTATGGGTGTTTTGCCCGCAGTTTGGGGCATTTTAGCTGGAACAAAGCGTCCCCAACCCCCAACCCCCATTCTCATCTTGGGCCTCAAGAGAAGTCTTTCTGTGCACCATCAGGATTTTCTTTCAGTCCACTGCTGTTGTGATGCGCAGCTTCAGATCTGAAAAATCGGGTTCACCTGAGTCCCCCCCCGGCTCCCCAGTGAAGTGGTGGGAGCGAATGGATGTGTGTGATTTGTGTGCATGGGTGATCTGCTGCTGTGCACAGTTGATGAAAATTGTATGGCTGATATCTGAGCTACATTACAAGCATCAATCCTACTGATGTGCCATCATTAAGCTCCTTACCCCTTGCCCTAGCTCGCAGTATGGGTGTTCTGCCCGCAGTTTGGGGCACTTTAGCTGGAACAAAGCCTCCCCAACCCCCAACTCCCATTCCCATCTTGGGCCTCAAGAGAAGTCTTTCTGTGCACCATCAGGATTTTCTTTCAGTCCACTGCTGCTGTGATGCGCAGCTTCAGATCTGAAAAATCGTGTTCACCTGAGTCCCACCCCCGGCTGCCCAGCGAATGGATGTGTGTGATTTGTGTGCATGGGTGATCCAGGGGGTGATCTGCTGGTGTGCACAGTTGATGAAAATTGTATGGCTGATATCTGAGGCTACATTACAAGCATCAATCCTACTGATGTGCCATAATTAAGCTCTTTACCCCTTGCCCTAGCTCGCAGTATGGGTGTTTTGCCCGCAGTTTGGGGCATTTTAGCTGGAACCAAGCCTCCCCAACCCCCAACCCCCATTCCCATCTCGGGCCTCAAGAGAAGTTTTTCTGTGCACCATCAGGATTTTCTTTCAGTCCACTGCTGCTGTGATGCGCAGCTTCAGATCTGAAAAATCGAGTTCACCTGAGTCCCCCCCCCTGCTCCCCAGTGAAGTGGTGGGAGCGAATGGATGTGTGTGATTTGTGTGCATGGGTGATCTGCTGCTGTGCACAGTTGATGAAAATTGTATGGCTGATATCTGAGGCTACATTACAAGCATCAATCCTACTGATGTGCCATCATTCAGCTCTTTACCCCTTGCCCTAGCTCGCAGTATGGGTGTTTTGCCCGCAGTTTGGGGCACTTTAGCTGGAACAAAGCCTCCCCAACCCCCAACCCCCATTCCCATCTTGGGCCTCAACAGAAGTCTTTCTGTGCACCATCAGGATTTTCTTTCAGTCCACTGCTGCTGTGATGCGCAGCTTCAGATCTGAAAAATCGAGTTCACCTGAGTCCCCCCCCCTGCTCCCCAGTGAAGTGGTGGGAGCGAATGGATGTGTGTGATTTGCGTGCATGGGTGATCTGCTGCTGTGCACAGTTGATGAAAATTGTATGGCTGATATCTGAGGCTACATTACAAGCATCAATCCTACTGATGTGCCATCATTCAGCTCTTTACCCCTTGCCCTAGCTCGCAGTATGGGTGTTTTGCCCGCAGTTTGGGGCACTTTAGCTGGAACAAAGCCTCCCCAACCCCCAACCCCCATTCCCATCTCGGGCCTCAACAGAAGTCTTTCTGTGCACCATCAGGATTTTCTTTCAGTCCACTGCTGCTGTGATGCGCAGCTTCAGATCTGAAAAATCGAGTTCACCTGAGTCCCCCCCCCTGCTCCCCAGTGAAGTGGTGGGAGCGAATGGATGTGTGTGATTTGTGTGCATGGGTGATCTGCTGCTGTGCACAGTTGATGAAAATTGTATGGCTGATATCTGAGGCTACATTACAAGCATCAATCCTACTGATGTGCCATCATTCAGCTCTTTACCCCTTGCCCTAGCTCGCAGTATGGGTGTTTTGCCCGCAGTTTGGGGCACTTTAGCTGGAACAAAGCCTCCCCAACCCCCAACCCCCATTCCCATCTTGGGCCTCAACAAAAGTCTTTCTGTGCACCATCAGGATTTTCTTTCAGTCCACTGCTGCTGTGATGCGCAGCTTCAGATCTGAAAAATCGTGTTCACCTGTGTCGCCCCCGGCTGCCCAGCGAATGGATGTGTGTGATTTGTGTGCATGGGTGATCCAGGGGGTGATCTGCTGCTGTGCACAGTTGATGAAAATTGTATGGCTGATATCTGAGGCTACATTACAAGCATCAATCCTACTGATGTGCCATCATTCAGCTCTTTACCCCTTGTCCCAGCTCGCAGTATGGGTGTTTTGCGCGCAGTTTGGGGCACTTTAGCTGGAACAAAGCCTCCCCAACCCCCAACCCCCATTCCCTTCTTGGGCCTCAACAGAAGTCTTTCTGTGCACCATCAGGATTTTCTTTCAGTCCACTGCTGTTGTGATGCGCAGCTTCAGATCTGAAAAATCGAGTTCACCTGAGTCCCCCCCCCGGCTGCCCAGTGAAGTGGTGGGATCGAATGGATGTGTGTGATTTGTGTGCATGGGTGATCTGCTGCTGTGCACAGTTGATGAAAATTGTATGGCTGATATCTGAGGCTACATTACAAGCATCAATCCTACTGATGTGCCATCATTAAGCTCCTTACCCCTTGCCCTAGCTCGCAGTATGGCTGTTTTGCGCGCAGTTTGGGGCACTTTAGCTGGAACAAAGCCTCCCCAACCCCCAACCCCCATTCCCATCTTGGGCCTCAAGAGAAGTTTTTCTGTGCACCATCAGGATTTTCTTTCAGTCCACTGCTGCTGTGATGCGCCAGCTCCAGATCTGAAAAATCGTGTTCACCTGTGTCGCCCCCGGCTGCCCAGCGAATGGATGTGTGTGATTTGTGTGCATGGGTGATCCAGGGGGTGATCTGCTGGTGTGCACAGTTGATGAAAATTGTATGGCTGATATCTGAGGCTACATTACAAGCATCAATCCTACTGATGTGCCATCATTCAGCTCTTTACCCCTTGCCCTAGCTCGCAGTATGGGTGTTTTGCCCGCAGTTTGGGGCACTTTAGCTGGAACAAAGCCTCCCCAACCCCCAACCCCCATTCCCTTCTTGGGCCTCAAGAGAAGTCTTTCTGTGCACCATCAGGATTTTCTTTCAGTCCACTGCTGTTGTGATGCGCAGCTTCAGATCTGAAAAATCGGGTTCACCTGAGTCCCACCCCCGGCTGCCCAGTGAAGTGGTGGGAGCGAATGGATGTGTGTGATTTGTGTGCATGGGTGATCTGCTGCTGTGCACAGTTGATGAAAATTGTATGGCTGATATCTGAGGCTACATTACAAGCATCAATCCTACTGATGTGCCATCATTCAGCTCTTTACCCCTTGCCCTAGCTCGCAGTATGGGTGTTTTGCGCGCAGTTTGGGGCACTTTAGCTGGAACAAAGCCTCCCCAACCCCCAACCCCCATTCCCTTCTTGGGCCTCAACAGAAGTCTTTCTGTGCACCATCAGGATTTTCTTTCAGTCCACTGCTGCTGTGATGCGCAGCTTCAGATCTGAAAAATCGAGTTCACCTGAGTCCCCCCCCGGCTGCCCAGTGAAGTGGTGGGAGCGAATGGATGTGTGTGATTTGTGTGCATGGGTGATCTGCTGCTGTGCACAGTTGATGAAAATTGTATGGCTGATATCTGAGGCTACATTACAAGCATCAATCCTACTGATGTGCCATCATTCAGCTCTTTACCCCTTGCCCCAGCTTGCAGTATGGGTGTTTTGCCCGCAGTTTGGGGCATTTTAGCTGTAACAAAGCGTCCCCGACCCCCAACCCCCATTCCCATCTTGGGCCTCAACAGAAGTCTTTCTGTACACCATCAGGATTTTCTTTCAGTCCACTGCTGCTGTGATGCGCAGCTTCAGATCTGAAAAATCGAGTTCACCTGAGTCCCCCCCCGGCTGCCCAGCGAACGGATGTGTGTGATTTGTGTGCATGGGTGATCCAGGGGGTGATCTGCTGGTGTGCACAGTTGATGAAAATTGTATGGCTGATATCTGAGGCTACATTACAAGCATCAATCCTACTGATGTGCCATCATTCAGCTCTTTACCCCTTACCCTAGCTCGCAGTATGGGTGTTTTGCCCGCAGTTTGGGGCACTTTAGCTGGAACAAAGCCTCCCCAACCCCCAACTCCCATTCCCATCTCGGGCCTCAACAGAAGTCTTTCTGTGCACCATCAGGATTTTCTTTCAGTCCACTGCTGCTGTGATGCGCAGCTTCAGATCTGAAAAATCGTGTTCACCTGAGTCCCCCCCCCCCCCCTGCTCCCCAGTGAAGTGGTGGGAGCGAATGGATGTGTGTGATTTGTGTGCATGGGTGATCTGCTGCTGTGCGCAGTTGATGAAAATTGTATGGCTGAAATCTGAGGCTACATTACAAGCATCAATCCTACTGATGTGCCATCATTCAGCTCTTTACCCCTTGCCCCAGCTTGCAGTATGGGTGTTTTGCCCGCAGTTTGGGGCACTTTAGCTGGAACAAAGCCTCCCCAACCCCCAACCCCCATTCCCATCTTGGGCCTCAACAGAGGCCTTTCTGTGCACCATCAGGATTTTCTTTCAGTCCACTGCTGTTGCGATGCGCAGCTTCAGATCTGAAAAATCGAGTTCACCTGAGTCCCCCCCCCCTACTCCCCAGTGAAGTGGTGGGAGCGAATGGATGTGTGTGATTTGTGTGCATGGGTGATCTGCTGGTGTGCACAGTTGATGAAAATTGTATGGCTGATATCTGAGGCTACATTACAAGCATCAATCCTACTGATGTGCCATCATTCAGCTCTTTACCCCTTGCCCCAGCTTGCAGTATGGCTGTTTTGCGCGCAGTTTGGGGCACTTTAGCTGGAACAAAGCCTCCCCAACCCCCAACCCCCATTCCCATCTTGGGCCTCAAGAGAAGTTTTTCTGTGCACCATCAGGATTTTCTTTCAGTCCACTGCTGCTGTGATGCGCAGCTTCAGATCTGAAAAATCGAGTTCACCTGAGTCCCCCCCCCCTACTCCCCAGTGAAGTGGTGGGAGCGAATGGATGTGTGTGATTTGTGTGCATGGGTGATCTGCTGGTGTGCACAGTTGATGAAAATTGTATGGCTGATATCTGAGGCTACATTACAAGCATCAATCCTACTGATGTGCCATCATTCAGCTCTTTACCCCTTGCCCCAGCTTGCAGTATGGGTGTTTTGCCCACAGTTTGGGGCACTTTAGCTGGAACAAAGCCTCCCCAACCCCCAACCCCCATTCCCATCTTGGGCCTCAACAGAGGCCTTTCTGTGCACCATCAGGATTTTCTTTCAGTCCACTGCTGTTGTGATGCGCAGCTTCAGATCTGAAAAATCGAGTTCACCTGAGTCCCCCCCCCCTACTCCCCAGTGAAGTGGTGGGAGTGAATGGATGTGTGTGATTTGTGTGCATGGGTGATCTGCTGGTGTGCACAGTTGATGAAAATTGTATGGCTGATATCTGAGGCTACATTACAAGCATCAATCCTACTGATGTGCCATCATTCAGCTCTTTACCCCTTGCCCCAGCTTGCAGTATGGGTGTTTTGCCCGCAGTTTGGGGCACTTTAGCTGGAACAAAGCCTCCCCAACCCCCAACCCCCATTCCCATCTTGGGCCTCAAGAGAAGTCTTTCTGTGCACCATCAGGATTTTCTTTCAGTCCACTGCTGTTGTGATGCGCAGCTTCAGATCTGAAAAATCGAGTTCACCTGAGTCCCCCCCCCCGGCTGCCCAGTGAAGTGGTGGGAGCGAATGGATGTGTGTGATTTGTGTGCATGGGTGATCTGCTGCTGTGCACAGTTGATGAAAATTGTATGGCTGATATCTGAGGCTACATTACAAGCATCAATCCTACTGATGTGCCATCATTCAGCTCTTTACCCCTTGCCCCAGCTTGCAGTATGGGTGTTTTGCCCGCAGTTTGGGGCACTTTAGCTGGAACAAAGCGTCCCCAACCCCCAACCCCCATTCCCATCTTGGGCCTCAACAGAAGTCTTTCTGTGCACCATCAGGATTTTCTTTCAGTCCACTGCTGCTGTGATGCGCAGCTTCAGATCTGAAAAATCGTGTTCACCTGAGTCCCACCCCCGGCTGCCCAGCGAATGGATGTGTGTGATTTGTGTGCATGGGTGATCCAGGGGGTGATCTGCTGGTGTGCACAGTTGATGAAAATTGTATGGCTGATATCTGAGGCTACATTACAAGCATCAATCCTACTGATGTGCCATCATTATGCTCTTTACCCCTTGCCCCAGCTTGCAGTATGGGTGTTTTGCCCGCAGTTTGGGGCACTTTAGCTGGAACAAAGCGTCCCCAACCCCCAACCCCCATTCCCATCTTGGGCCTCAACAGAAGTCTTTCTGTGCACCATCAGGATTTTCTTTCAGTCCACTGCTGCTGTGATGCGCAGCTTCAGATCTGAAAAATCGAGTTCACCTGAGTCCCCCCCCGGCTGCCCAGCGAATGGATGTGTGTGATTTGTGTGCATGGGTGATCCAGGGGGTGATCTGCTGGTGTGCACAGTTGATGAAAATTGTATGGCTGATATCTGAGGCTACATTACAAGCATCAATCCTACTGATGTGCCATCATTAAGCTCTTTACCCCTTGCCCCAGCTTGCAGTATGGGTGTTTTGCGCGCAGTTTGGGGCACTTTAGCTGGAACAAAGCCTCCCCAACCCCCAACTCCCGTTCCCATCTTGGGCCTCAACAGAGGCCTTTCTGTGCACCATCAGGATTTTCTTTCAGTCCACTGCTGTTGTGATGCGCAGCTTCAGATCTGAAAAATCCGGTTCACCTGAGTCCCCCCCCTTGCTCCCCAGTGAAGAGGTGGGAGCGAATGGATGTGTGTGATTTGTGTGCATGGGTGGTCTGCTGCTGTGCACAGCTGATGAAAATCACCTCGAAGAGAGGTTGTTAGATCAAGCGCAGGTGCGTACGCCATATACCCTTCTTTTTGGGGGTCATTAGCGTACGATACCCCAAGGTATGGTACCGGATGTCCAACCCCTTGTAAAATCATCATTTTAGGAGAGAAAATGATCCCCCAATGAATTTTTCGTTTTTGACCCCTTTAGCCCCTCGTACCCGGGTACCCCTTTTTGGGGGGGTGGGGGTGGGTGGGTGTCGGGGGGGGGGGGGTCGAACTCCGGGTACCCCTGGTCGCCCCCCCCTATGGGCCCTTGCTAGTGAGGACTTAGCCGTTTTCACGATGGATAAGGCTGTTTACTGACACCTGCAAGATTTCCAAAATCACCTCGCAGAGGTTGTTAGATCAAAGCCAGGCAGGCGTATATAGGGGAAAACGCCACATACCCCCCATTTTGGGCCTATTCGCGTACCCTACCCTAAGGGGTTGAATTGTTAGTTTAACCCCTTGTAAAATCATTATTTAATCCAATAAACGCATCCCCCAATGAGTTTTTGGTCCGGACCCCCCAGACCCCCCCCCACTTGAAACCCACTTTTTAGGGGGGGGTGGGGGGGGGATGGGGGGGGGGTCAAAAATGTCGAAAAAATGATCCCCCCCTTTTTTGGGTCGAAAATCATGAATCTTTTGGTTTTTTTCGATTTTGAGCCGAAAAAGTGTTTCCGGGTCCCGACTCCATAGAGTTTGTATGGGGCGGAGTGGGACGAGCGCTTAAGCAGCTTATGCACTTTTCAGCCATTTTTGCTATGTTGGCGGTTTTGGCGACCTCGGTGACCCCGTGGTACCCACTCTGAGGGGTGTAAGTGGGGATGTTGTGACAATATATGCCCACTAGGATACGGAAGGACGTTTTTTGCGGTCTCTAGCCTTGCTTAGGACCGCTCATAACCCGTGCCAAAGACGCGAAATGACTGTTTCCACCAATAATGGCCTAGTGAATGGGCCGGTACACAACCTGCTTGTGCAGTTTTTCACGCTGGGCAGCTCAAAAATCGAGGTTTTCGAAACTTGTTTTTTTGATGTTGTGACCACCCAAAATGACCATCCAAGGTATGTAAAGCATGTTTTAGGCCGTGTTTACACGATTTTCACCCCATTTGGGTATCAGGTCCGCGGGGGGGGGGGGGGGGGGGGCTCTTGAGCCCAGCCTGACCAACCTGTTTACAGGTGTGTTAATGAACTACCGCCGGTTCTTGTCTTCTTGGGGCGATTACCTCTTGTCTGCTTCAGCTTGGCTACAAGTCAGCTTGCTGTGTGATCACCCCAAGGGAGTGGCTGTCCGGGCTTGCCAGCATGCTTTACATCGTTTACTGAGTCACACACCACATGACGTTTCTCTTAGCAAACGGTGGGTCACATGTATTGCACACCACATGCCCTGTTCGGACAGTCATGTCCGGTGTTGTCTGCGCCAGTGGCTTCAGAAATATGCTGTGTGGCACGGACACCGGTATGCCTCTTGGCATATACCACATGAAGACGGCCACACTGATTGGTGTGCTGACTGGTCCATTTGGGCGGAGTAGCCCCCCACACCAAGGGGGGCGGGGGGAGGGGGTCAGGACTGTGATGTTGTGCTGGTTTCGGTCCATTAAAGAGACGCCAATGTCTGATTTGTTTCTTGTAAGCGACACTACTCCAGCGTGTTCATGGCATGGCTGGCCCAGTCTGAGCGGGCATCCACTGTGCATATGCTGCAGGTCCGCGGTGTCGCTGTTCTCCACAGACATTGGCGAAAGGCGCCTAGGACCGGAAATTCCGGTTCGTGATCAGCCTTGATCTCTTTTTGGCTGTGCATGCTGTTGCTTGCGTGATCTCCCAGAGCGCAATCACCACTTGACACACCCACGTGTCACCGCACGGGGGTCTCTTGGGGGATTGGTACACAACCGAAGTTTTCCATAAAAACTGAGGTTTTGGGAGGGGGGGGGGTACAGTGGCAGAGGCAGAGACTGAGGCTGACCGCCCCCCCCCCCCTGTACTTTCCAGTTGATGCTTTTCTTCTGACTGTGCTTTCGGGGGGACTACTCGCCCGGGAGGTGAGGTACTATGCACTATGTGGCGCTATAAGCGCGGCCAAAGGCCATCATCGTGCCCCCCTACTGTATTTGCAGGCCCCCCAAGGGGCCTGCAAATACAGTAGCTGGTTGCAGAGTCGATGTCCAGTGCGCAGTGCAGAGGGGTGCAGGGCAGTGCAGGGCGGTGCAGGGCAGGGCGTGCACATGCCAAAACCTGCTCATGCATTTTTTCACCCCAGGCAGCTCAAAAATCGAAGTTTTTGAAACTTACTTTTTTGATATTGTGACCACCTAAAATGACCATCCAAGGTATTTAAAGCATGTTTTAGGCCGCATTTACGTGTTTTTCGCCCTATTTGGGTATTAGGTCCGGGGGGGGGGGGGGGGGGGGGGCTCCCAAGGGATTGGTACACAACTTGCTAATGCAGTTTTTCAACCCGGACAGCTCAAAAATGGAAGTTTTCGAAACTTGTTTTTCTGATGTTGTGATCACCCAAAATGACCATCCAAGGTATGTAAAGCATGTTTTAGGCCGTATTTACACGTTTTTCACCATATTTGGGTATTAGGTCCGGGGGGGGGGGGGGGGGGGGGGGGCTCCCAAGGGATTAGTACACAACCTGCTAATGCAGTTTTTCACCCTAGGCTGCTAAAAAATGGAAGTCACCTCACAGAGTTTGTTAGATCAAAGCCAGGCAGGCGTATATAGGGGAAAACGGCACATACCCCCCCATTTTGGCCTTTTTGGGCCTATTCGCGTACCCTACCCCAAGGGGTTGAATTGTTCGTTTAACCCCTTGTAAAATCATTATTTTGTCCAATAAACGCATCCCCCAATGAGTTTTTGGTCCGGACCCCCTCAAACCCCCCCCCACTTGAAACCCACTTTTTTCACGTTTTGAGGGAGGGGGGTGGGGGTGGGGGGGGGGTGGGGGGGGGGTAAAAAAATGGCCCCCCCTTTTTTTGGGTCCAAAATCACGAATCTTTTGGTTTTTTTCGATTTTGAGCCGAAAAAGTGTTTCCGGGCCCCGACTCCATAGGGTTTGTATGGGGCGGAGTGGGACGAGCGCTCATGCAGTTTATGCACTTTTCAGCCATTTTTGCTATGTTGGCGGTTTTGGCAACCTCGGTGACCCCGTGGTACCCACTCTGAGGGGTGTAAGTGGGGATGTTGTGACAGTATATGCCTACTAGGATACGAAAGGACGTTTTTTGCAGTCTGTAGCCTTGCTGAGAGCCGTTCACAACCCGTGCCAAAGACGGGAAATGACTGTTTCCACCAATAATGGCCTAGTGAATGGGCCGGTACACAACCTGCTTATGTAGTTTTTCACCCCAGGCAGCTCAAAAATCGAAGTTTTTGAAACTTGTTTTTTTGATATTGTGACCACCCAAAATGACCATCCAAGCTATGCAAAGCATGTTTTAGGCCGCATTTACGTGTTTTTCGCCCTATTTGGGTATTAGGTCCGGGGGGGGGGGGGGGGGGGCTCCCAAGGGATTGGTACACAACCTGCTAATGCAGTTTTTCAACCCGGACAGCTCAAAAATGGAAGTTTTCGAAACTTGTTTTTCTGATGTTGTGATCACCCAAAATGACCACCCAAGCTATGTAAAGCATGTTTTAGGCCGTATGTACATGTTTTTCACCCTATTTGGGAATCAGGTCGGGGGGGGGGGGGGGGGGAGGTATCACAGTGCACGTGCCACTCAGCACTGGGTCTGGTGTCGCCCAGAGGAGGCGAACACAGCCTTGTTAGCACACCCGAATATGACGCCTGTACTGCAGGCTGAATTTCAAGGCAGTGTCTGGGGACTGTGTACAGACGCATCTTTGCCGGGACAGTTGTCTCATACCACGCGAATGAGGCTTGTATGTTTCTTTAAATGCCACAAGCGATGTGTCATTCATCCTATTTTTTCTGATTTGCTGCCCTCGGCTTTCACCCAGTGTTTCAAACTATGCACCCACCATATTCAGTCGCACCTCAGTGACAAGAATTTGGCCAATTGGGCTGCATGCATGCAGAAGCGAGTGCACTACGTTGCTTGGGACCAACACAAAACAATGTGCCTTGTCAGGGGAAAATCCAGAGTCCATGAGTGGCAGATATGTGTACCCCCAGCATTTGAGTTCATCTATGCAGTTTTGCACTGTCACATGCTGTGTATTTACGTCGGTCGCACGTCACTGGCTCTTATTCAGAGATTGCGCAAACATATTACAACAGCTTTAGCTCATGCAGAAGACAGTAGGTTTCACCCGCTTTTACGTACCACTGATTTGGCTGATTGGATGATTGTGCCCTTGGAGATAGTGTGGGACGACTGGAGTGCAGCTTTGGCTGAACGTTACTGGTGGGATAAGTTCCGTCGGCGGTGTGTAAATGATATGCCCCCCGGTGTACCACGCATACATGAGAAACCATCCAAACTGATCCCTAAGAAAGCCACTGAACTTTTGCGCTCTTTGGCTGTAGCACGAGCTGACAGAGATTTCCCGCGTATTAATGCTTTAAAGAAGCAAATTGCTGCTGTGTCCGCCGAGTTGCAACTGCCAGTCCTTATCCCCGTTGTTGTCAAGGTCCCTTACCTGACAGGCGATCAGAAAATTGCTGTTTCAAGGGTAGTGAACAACATGCTGCGCAAGGTACATTGTAACTCTTGGGAACGACAGGCTATGCGTGGCCGCATCAGAATTGTGCGCACAGTGCCACATTCTGTGCGCCGCTGTTTTGAGTTCCACGCCAATAGGGCCGAAATAGCCTCTGAGGAGCCCGATTGCTTTTGCTCTGACACTTATACACATATCTGGCAGCAGGGTGGCGATTTGTCTGTGCGTGACGGACACTTCTGCCTGTTGCCCGTTTCTCTGAGTTTTAAAGGTCAACCGCTGGGTAGCAAAGATCCACTGCCTCTGTCTGGTGCATCCTGTCGTGATTCCACCATTGGTGATTTACAACAATTAGCACGGTTACTGAACGTTCCCATGCCCAACCTTGAACATTTGTTGCCTGCAGCTCTTTTCAGCAGCTCAGATGACATGCTGCAGCATGTTCAACACGTTGCCGGTCAGTTAAACAAGGTCGCCGTCGTCAGGATTGTGGACAAGTGTCCCGGCGCCATGTGGGCCTTTTGCAGGAAATGGCTCTGGGGACAAACCCGTTCTTTTTTGATTACCGAAAATTATACTGTGCAGGATGACGACAGGTCCCATGTTTTGCTAGGTCTACGTGAATTAGCCTCAGGCAGTGGATGGGTGTGCAGCGATAGGGCACGCTTGGCCTTGCTTTATTTAATCGGCAAAGGGAAGTCTTTGAACAAGCCTGTGATTACTTGGCGTCCTATATGTGCTAACTGTGCCCCAGTCGTACCTCGTTGGCGCTTGCGCATTGCGGCGCGAGCTTTCACCTGTTTTTTGCGATTCCTCAGCAAAGAGGTTACTGGCTGCTTCTTACACCTGTCCATTCAGGATGTTGCGGGGTGGCTTGATGACTTGAACAGTTGGGGCTGCACTGTGATCGGTGAAGCTGACTGCAAAGATCAGTTGAACCGCATCCTGCCCAGGGATGTACTACAGCATCTAGACGATGCTACTCAGTGGCTGCGGAGTGAACGTCAGTGGCGGGCCACCCAGATGTTTTGGTCGATACATAAGTATGATAAATGCTTGGATAGGTGCGGGAAAGCGAATGCGTATAATTTTGATGTGATCAGCCATGAGGAACTGACCAGCCTAATCCGTTTTTGTCTGCAGGAAGACAGGTTTTGCGTCGCTGTCGGACAGTGTTGGTCCCGTGCCTTTGCTTTACCAATGGGAGGCCCGTTCAGCGCCCAAGCAGCGGACCTACATAGCATTTGGAAATTTCATTTGAATAAGCAACGTTTTTACGAGCTGGGTGAGGTATCATTCACTGCCAGGGGATTCCCCATCTGGAAGAACCCAAATGGGCGCATTGTGTCTTTGGCACAGTTCAGAGATAACATATTGGTTGCCGCTGTAGGGGTCGGTGCAACATGGGCCATGGCGGATGTCTGTAGGTTGTTGGCGACTGCTTGGTCGCTGCGGGTGCTGTGTCCTTGCATTTCTGACACGAACCAAGACTGCTTGCGCCAGTGCATGGGCAGTAACTTGTATGCGCTGGGGCTTGCGGCTAGCCGACATGGGTCCTGTGGTACTGTGTGCGTGCACCCCTCTGCCCTTGATGCAAGCTGGAATCTGAAACATGGTGCCCCTTTGCAGTCTGCATGGGCTGTTAATGAGACCAGCCTGACCAACCTGTTTACAGGTGTGTTAATGAACTACCGTCGGTTCTTGTCTTCTTGGGGCGATTACCTCTTGTCTGCTTCAGCTTGGCTACAAGTCAGCTTGCTGTGTGATCACCCCAAGGGAGTGGCTGTCCGGGCTTGCCAGCATGCTTTACATCGTTTACTGAGTCACACACCACATGACGTTTCTCTTAGCAAACGGTGGGTCACATGTATTGCACACCACATGCCCTGTTCGGACAGTCATGTCCGGTCTTGTCTGCGCCAGTGGCTTCAGAAATATGCTGTGTGGCACGGACACCGGTATGCCTCTTGGCATATACCACATGAGGACGGCCACACTGATTGGTGTGCTGACTGGTCCATTTGGGCGGAGTAGCCCCCCACACCAAGGGGGGCGGGGGGAGGGGGTCAGGACTGTGATGTTGTGCTGGTTTCGGTCCATTAAAGAGACGCCAATGTCTGATTTGTTTCTTGTATGCGACACTACTCCAGCGTGTTCATGGCATGGCTGGCCCAGTCTGAGCGGGCATCCACTGTGCATATGCTGCAGGTCCGCGGTGTCGCTGTTCTCCACAGACATTGGCGAAAGGCGCCTAGGACCGGACATTCCGGTTCGTGATCAGCCTTGATCTCTTTTTGGCTGTGCATGCTGTTGCTTGCGTGATCTCCCAGAGCGCAATCACCACTTGACACACCCACGTGTCACCGCACGGGGGGGGCTCCCAAGGGATTGGTACACAATCTGCTTATACAGTTTTTCACCCCAGGCAGCTCAAAAATCGAAGTCTTTGAAACTTGTTTTTTTGATATTGTGACCACCTAAAATGACCATCCAAGCTATGCAAAGCATGTTTTAGGCCGTATTTACGTGTTTTTCGCCCTATTTGGGTATTAGGTCGGGGGGGGGGGGGGGGGGGGGGCTCCCAAGGGATTGGTACACAACCTGCTTTGCAGTTTTTCAACCCGGACAGCTCAAAAATGGAAGTTTTCGAAACTTGTTTTTTTGATATTGTGATCACCCAAAATGACCACCCAAGCTATGTAAAGCATGTTTTAGGCCCTATTTACGTGGTTTTCACCCTATTTGGGAATCAGGTCCGGGGGGGGGGGGGGGGGGGGGAGCTTCTAGGGGAATGGTACACAACCTGCTTATGCAGTTTTTCACCCCGGACAGCTCAAAAATCGAAGTTTTCGAAACTTTTTTTTTTGTGATATTGTGATCACTTAAAATGACCATCCAAGGTATGTAAAGCATGTTTTAGGCCGTATTTACGTGTTTTTCACCCTATTTGGGTATCAGGTCCAGGGGGGGGGGGGAGTCTCCTAGGGGATTGGTACACCACCTGCTTATGCAGTTTTTCACCCCGGACAGCTCAAAAATCGAAGTGTTCTCAACTTGTTTTTCTGATATTGTGATCACTCAAAATGACCATCCAAGGTATGTAAAGCATGTTTTAGGCCGCATTTACGTGTTTTTCACCCTATTTGGGTATTAGGTCCGGGGGGGGGGGGGGTCCTCCCCAGGGATTGGTACACAACCTGCTAATGCAGTTTTTCAACCCGGACAGCTCAAAAATGGAAGTTTTTGAAACTTGTTTTTCTGATATTGTGACCACCTAAAATGATCATCCAAGGTATGTAAAGCATGTTTTAGGCCGTGTTTACACGATTTTCACCCCATTTGGGTATTAGGTCCCGGGGGGGGGGGGGGGGGTCTCCCAAGGGATTGGTACACAACTTGCTTGTGCAGTTTTTCACCCTGGGCAGCTCAAGAATTTGAAGTTTTCGAAACTTGTTTTTTTGATACCGTGATCACCTAAAATGATTATCCAAGGTATGTAAAGCATGTTTTAGCCGGTATTTATGTAGTTTCCACCCTATTTTGGGTGTGTGTTGCTCGCGGTAGATTCTCTGCGAGGTGGACTTGCCGAAGGCAATAGAATTGCTGTTTTTGCTGTTCGTAGGTGGTGGTTCACTGGCATTTGGTGTGAGCACAAACTGTACACGTCAAAAATGGCAAATTTTGTAAAACATTTTTTTGATATTGTGACCACTTACAATGATGAAATATGCTATGTAAAGCATGTTTTAGCATGGTTTTATGTGTTTTTTACCCTATTTGGGTGTTGGGGCGGGGGGGGGGGGGGGGGCTCCCCAGGGGTCTAGGGCGCAACTTGCTTATGCAGCTTTCCCGCCTCAACAGCTCAAAAATGGAAATTTTCTGAAAATGTTTTTTTTTGATACTTTGACCATCCAAAATGATCAAATATCCTATGTAAAGCATGTTTTAGCCCCCTTTTATGTGTTTTTCACCCTATTTGGGTGTTGGGGGGGGGGGGGGGCGGGCTCCCAAGGGGTCTAGGGCGCAGCCTCCTTATGCAGTTTTCCCACCTTAGCAGCCTCAAAAATGGAAATTTCCGAACCTGATTTTGTTGATACTTTGACCATCCAAAATGATCAAATATCCCATGTGAAGCATATTTTGGCCCCTCTTTATGCGTTTTTCACACTATTTGGGTGTTGGGGGTGGGGTGGCTCCCAAGGGGTCTAGGGCACAGCCTGCTCATGCAGTTTTCCCGCCTCACCAGATCAAGAATGGTTGTCCCTCTCCCCTCTTCGAGGTGCCTTGCCGAAGGCAATAGAATTGTATGGCTGATATCTGAGGCTACATTACAAGCATCAATCCTACTGATGTGCCATAATTAAGCTTTTTACCCCTTGCCCTAGCTCGCAGTATGGGTGTTTTGCCCGCAGTTTGGGGCACTTTAGCTGGAACAAAGCCTCCCCAACCCCCAACCCCCATTCCCATCTTGGGCCTCAACAGAAGTCTTTCTGTGCACCATCAGGATTATCTTTCAGTCCACTGCTGTTGCGATGCGCAGCTTCAGATCTGAAAAATCGAGTTACCTGAGTCCCCCCCGGCTGCCCAGTGAAGTGGTGGGAGCGAATGGATGTGTGTGATTTGTGTGCATGGGTGATCTGCTGCTGTGCACAGTTGATGAAAATTGTATGGCTGATATCTGAGGCTACATTACAAGCATCAATCCTACTGATGTGCCATCATTCAGCTCTTTACCCCTTGCCCCAGCTTGCAGTATGGGTGTTTTGCCCGCAGTTTGGGGCACTTTAGCTGGAACAAAGCCTCCCCAACCCCCAACCCCCATTCCCATCTTGGGCCTCAAGAGAAGTCTTTCTGTGCACCATCAGGATTTTCTTTCAGTCCACTGCTGTTGTGATGCGCAGCTTCAGATCTGAAAAATCGAGTTCACCTGAGTCCCCCCCCGGCTGCCCAGTGAAGTGGTGGGAGCGAATGGATGTGTGTGATTTGTGTGCATGGGTGATCTGCTGCTGTGCACAGTTGATGAAAATTGTATGGCTGATATCTGAGGCTACATTACAAGCATCAATCCTACTGATGTGCCATCATTCAGCTCTTTACCCCTTGCCCCAGCTTGCAGTATGGGTGTTTTGCCCGCAGTTTGGGGCACTTTAGCTGGAACAAAGCCTCCCCAACCCCCAACCCCCATTCCCATCTTGGGCCTCAACAGAAGTCTTTCTGTGCACCATCAGGATTATCTTTCAGTCTACTGCTGTTGTGATCCGCAGCTTCAGATCTGAAAAATCGGGTTCACCTGAGTCCCCCCCCGGCTGCCCAGTGAAGTGGTGGGAGCGAATGGATGTGTGTGATTTGTGTGCATGGGTGATCCAGGGGGTGATCTGCTGGTGTGCACAGTTGATGAAAATTGTATGGCTGATATCTGAGGCTACATTACAAGCATCAATCCTACTGATGTGCCATCATTCAGCTCTTTACCCCTTGCCCCAGCTTGCAGTATGGGTGTTTTGCCCGCAGTTTGGGGCACTTTAGCTGGAACAAAGCCTCCCCAACCCCCAACCCCCATTCCCTTCTTGGGCCTCAAGAGAAGTCACCATCAGGATTTTCTTTCAGTCCACTGCTGTTGCTTCAGATCTGAAAAATCGGGTTCACCTGATTCCGGGGCCTTTTCTGTTGACAATTGAAGATGAAACAATGGAAGGTGCGGCACGATGATAAGAAACCAATGGAAGCAAACCAGAATTTTTTGAGACTGGAATTGGTCAACACCTACACCACAGCTTTTTTTGCTGTTTTCCCGGTGAATACTTTGTTTTTCCGTCGACCGAGAAATAGGGTCAAGAGGTCAGCGACAATTCTGAAGAACCGTAACATGAAAAGGGGTTGTCCGCAACTTGGGTTGAAATGTGGTGTCACTCAAGCGTTAGCAACCAAGCTGCTTGTGACCACTTAGCTTTTGCTTCGTCTTGTGTTCTTACGTTAAGCCCGTTGCTTACTGATACCAGCTCCCAGTTACGGTGATTCAGCGGCTTGCCGGGGTAGAGGCCAAGAGCCCGGGGACATAGGGGCACATGCATGCCCCGACAGACGTCATCATGGGGCAAGAGCCCATCATATTCCATAAGCATTGGTCCCTTTGTTGTGCTGTATTTTGTTATGGACTTGAGCATTGGGGACAGAGTGTTCTACACCAGGTCTAATGGGCTTCACGTACCTGTGAAGGTGGTTGGCCGTTTGCACGATGACCATGTGGAGCCGACAAACGATCGAGGTGGTGTGCTTTCTCGCAAATCAGCTCATATGGAGGTAGGTGCACCCGCAGGTACAAGCGAGGGGCCGGAAGCAGTGGAGAGCACACCAACGCACCCCAAGTGCCCACGTGTACCCACATGCAGCCCAACGCCCCTTGTACGTATTTCTGTGGATAGTATTGAACCCGGAATAATTTGCGGAGATGTTGACGTGTTAAAAACAATTTATGCTCCAAAGTATGCTCTCTCTCTCTCTCTTTCTCTCTCTCTCTCTCTCTCTCTCTCTCTCTCTCTCTCTCTCTTTGGTGTATTTTTCTAAAATTTGCAACAATGGTGGTAGTGCCAAAGAAGGGATGAGAGTAAGTAGAAAGACAATACTGGCAGCACCAGTACCGGTTGGCGCAGAGTGGCCTGCGGCGCTTCTCGAGCTTTTCGAGTGTGCCTCTACATTACAGGGACTCTTTTTCAGCCAGCAAGCAGGAGTGGCCCATGGAAAGGGCATGAAACACATCACCGAGCTAACCTGTAGCCTTATGCTTTCTCTTTGCGAGGAAGGTAGGTAGGTAACAAAGAATGGTAATGTAAGATTTTGGACCATGTCTCTAAAGCGCCGAACAATCTTGAACATTTGTCGATGGTTTCGGACAGAACAAAAAGAGAAAAAATAAGTAGAAAGACAATGCTTGATAACATTGGCGTCATGAGCTAACACATGGCCAAGATACATACCTTGATGGTTGGAGGTACCAATATTTGAAATTTGATGGGCTATTTTTTAACACTTCAGACAGACGAGCATGTGAGACCATTACGGACCATGGCGTTCTGCAACTCAGATGGGGCCGTACATTGGCTTGGCTTGGAAACAAAAACAAACAATTGTGGTAGTGCTAAAGAAGAATGGGCTTTTTTCCAAGTGGCACTACTTGGCCGGGCTCAGAAGGAGAGAGGAGGGGAGGGGGGGGGTTGTCGTTGGCTGAGTTTAGCTCCCCGGGAGGATTATGGGTGTTTACAGCGATTTGTGAAGGACTTTTGGTGATATTTGCTTGGCAATCTTGTGAGCCTTGAGAAGAATCTCATGGACATTTGTGCTCGACTACGTTGACTGCTGACTGGCGCGTTGAGAGACAAGCACAATGAGGAGTGCAGTAAAGTGTTTTATTCTTTCTATCAATCAATTTGTGGGATGGCAATGTTGTTAAAAAAAACCAATGTTTTGCCAAAAAAAAATAAGTTTTGCATTCGGCGCATAGATCAATTTTTGATTTTGCCCCACATTGCAATCACCATTGCAGCATACATGGCGACATCACAGAACAAATGGAATGAAATGTAGCGGTAGTGACGCATCCAAACAACATCGATGCAGGGTCAATGCAATTCAAAATGTGGTGTTTGAGACCATTTGAGACGATTCAGCAATAGCCTACATTTCTTACAAGCCCGAGAGAATGGTTAATACAGCAGCAGGGGCGTATCGTCAAGTTAGCGAGTGGGGCTAACGTGGTGACAAACTTCGCAAACACCATGGGCCCAAGGCATGTGGGCACGGAGAAGCACAGGCTTGGGGCATATGGGCACAGAGCTCTTCTTGGTGGAAGTACGGTGCTAGATGCTACGCAAACAAATGCTTGCCAATTCCCCGAGACAAGGCTATCTAAACAGGAAATAGAAAAACTTATGGCTGAGAGCCAACCATACCATGCAAACGCTATGGTGGCACCGGAGAGATATACAAAGAAGCCACTTTCATGGGGCGATCACAAATTGGCAAAAACGATCTAGACGGTGGTTTCATGGGGAACTACGAAATCGAAAAAAAGGCAAAACATCTCACAGGCCGATCCAATTGAACGTGGCACTAGAGAGTCAAGCTGCCGCAAGAGCACCAGTGGGTAGGGTAGTCAGGAGGATGAGATCTGATCTTGTATCTACGTCATGAGAAATGAAAGAAGAAGTTTAGCTGTAAGCAGTAATAATGTAACCATAATCCTTCACGTTGGGATTCGCAAAAGTGCCATTACACAAATCTTTGAACGCCTTGAAGGGTAGAAATAGAAAGAGATTGCATACTTTGTTGGACACTTTTACCACAGCCTAGCCACAACGGTTGTTGAGTTTGGGATCTTCGTATGAATCTCTTCTCTGTGTCCCACAGAGCCCGTTTGTTAGCAACAAGTTGCAGCACAATGAACAACATGCAGCGGTGCAGTCCGCAGGCTGCAAATGAATTTGATGAATTATTACCATGTCTTCTAGTTCACTTTTTTTTTGCCACTTAGTGTAAAATTTTCGATTGCAATTAGAGAAAAGACAAAGAATTTCCAATTTCAAGCAAATTCTGGGTTGGATATCAAAGTATGAAGTTAATAACATCAGCTTTGCTCACAAAAGCATTGAATACCGAAAACACCATATGTAGACCATGGCTAACACTCCATGGGCTCATTTCATTTTCAATTTTTTCCCTTGTTCATGGATGCTCAACAGCATGATTGTAGCTCTTTTTTTCGTTGTCCCCAAGAGCAATGTCCCTCGCTGATCAGGAGCAAAAATGCTTGACACAAAAACTACTGCTTTTGAAAACAGCCGACTTTGGATACTATATAGGGACGGTGATCCTGAGTTGCATGTACCAGGGTTGGTGTTGTTCGGGAACAATACTACGGTTGGTGTTCCAGAGTAAATAGGGTTGGTGCTTGCCAGGAGCTAGCTTTCGGGCAGCAAGGGAGGTGGTATTGAGGAGGGGCTATCTCTCACCTACCGTTTATTGTCACAAAGCTTGGCGATGGCCGCTGCACTTTTTACCTTCAAGAGAGAAGATTCATAAAAAAATAATCAAGATTAGCTTTTGGTTCATCCAAATCCAACACGGCGAGGTCATCAATTTGAGCTCAATGCACCCAATTGGTTTGTGCTCAAATAGACCGTATACAAATTATTTGAGCAAACATTTGCGTTGTTGGTGATGTAGATGAACTATTTTTCCGCCCCGTTGCCGCGCCAGGTCCCCATTTGCCATGTAGATAAAGCGCACAAAGCAGCAACACAATTGATTCCATGTACCAAAGCTTTTTCTTTTCATGGCGCTTGGTACCATAAAAAAAGCCAGATCAAGCGCAACGAATTTGTGTGATCCTTCTTTCTTACAACCCTTAGACATGATATGATGTTTGGTGTCTTGATTCTACCTGTCGGAGCATGTTCATTGCACTTCACAATAAACAAAATAACACACGCGAAACATCAGGCAATTTGGCTTTGTCGCTCTGTCGGCTACTCTGCCTCTGCTTTTCTTTTGTATAGCCGCTTTTTTGTGTTGCTATGTTCTTGGCGGCTTGCAATGAACCCATTTCCGTGCTTGGACATGTAGAACAGGGCGGTGAGGACGGCGAGGAACGGGAGCAGCAGGGCCAGCAGCCCGAGCAGCGCCATGCCGTTGTCGTTGTCCACTGTGGTGGTTGCGTTGGGGCTTGGGCTGGGGCTGTCGCCTGGGCTGGGCGGGCATCAGTTGCAGAACCGAATGTACTGGCACATGAGGCGGCCAACATGGCCACCAGCATGGCCACACCTGACCTCTCCTGGAGAGTGTGTGTTTCCATGTGTTTGCTTTAGAGAAGGAATGGCCTGAGGATGAAAGGAGTTATCTGATGTCCCGGTGTGTGGAGTGGCTGCGTGACGCAGCCTGTCCTGATGGATCACCGTACCATAGCACAGCAAGAACCTCCATGGCACCGGGTTAAATGACCTCCAGACTCGCCCTATCCAAAATGGCCCAGGCAACTGCCGTGTTAGGGCTTGGCCCCTCAGTGTGCATGCGCACCACCTGTCCTCAGCGCCTTTGGTACATGACTGCAGGTCCAACGACTTCGACGAGAGCTTGAGCTTGGACATGTAGAACATGGCGGCCGGCGAGGACGGCGAGGAACGGGAGCCCCTCACTGATCAGATGGTTGGGCACACTGGAGTCATCATCGTAGCGATGGAACTTGGGGGGTGGTCCCGGAGTTGGGGTAATTGGCCCCCCAGGCAGAGGGTGAATTGCAGGGCGCCAAATGAGACCTTGTTCCCATTCACGTCCCCCCGGGTGACCGACACCATTTGTGAGGCCCAAGCATGGGCCGGGGTGGGCAGGTCCAGAGTCGTGCCGATGGCCACCACGGAATCGCTCTGCTCGTGCACTACAATCGTGGCCCGCTCCACACCGTCCCCCCAGTTCTTGATCTCAATGTCCTGCGCGCCGATCGTGACCTTGGGCATGTCGAATGACCCCAGCAGCCACGTGCCCACGGCCATCTGCGTCCCATACATCACCAGCTCGGTCGATGTGACCTGCGGCGCTGAAGTGGGGACCTTGCCCAAGACGAACCCCAAGCGCTTCGAAAGTGAGCTTCGTTTGGATGTTTGCCTGTGGGTTTCCGGCAGTGTTGGCGCGCGTGCTGGGGCGGAATGGATTTTGGCGCATGCGTGCGGGATGGGTGAAACGGTCGTTCGCGCGCAGGCCGGCAGCCGAAATGGGTGTTGGTGGGCGCGGGTTGCCGGCACGGGTTTAGGCATGCATGGGCGGCCGCATTGAAGTTTGGCGTCACGTTGCAGACGTGGGGGGAAGGGGGGGGGGCTCAGGAAGCCTCCTCCTCATGGAAGCGCTGGAGAATACTGCGCTGATCATCCCTTGCATTTTCGTGATGTGCGCTGCGCAAGCGCTGTGATGAGTCAGACATGAACGAATTAAAACAACGCGCCATCGCACTCACAGCCATCCTTAGGGTGTCGGCGGTAGTGTGCCAGAGGGTAGTCACTCTCTCGAGAACCACACAAACTGAGAACATCCTGCTCCAAAGCATGACAACACACATGTGAACTCCTTCAGAGAGAGCAGCTCCTGCAGCGCAGGCATGGGGAGCACTGCCCTCCAGACGAGCTGGCACGCAAATCCAGGAGCACAACGTTGCAGTGAAGTGGACGTCACTCTGTGTGGACGACGGCGTCTGCCTGCATGAGCAGCGTCCACTGGTTCTCACCACATTTCAGGTGAGAGGGATCCTTTGTCTCAAGCACGTTGGCCTGTGCACACAAAAGAGTAAGGGGATTGTGGTGAGAACCCCCACCGCCCCCATTCTACTTGGCTGAAACAGGAGGTCATCTTGGGCTCGTTTGCGATGTGAGCCATTTTCCTTCATTGCCTACAGGGCATAGGAAGAGTAGTAGTGGATTGTTGCTTTGTTTTGATGCACACAATTGCCATGCATCTCCTCAGAACAAATATGCGCTGTATGCTTCAATTGAAATGCATGTCTGCATTGCTGCTGTTGCAGTGTTGCAAGGGCAGGGTAGATGTTTTTTTTTGGGATGGTCAGTGCACTGTACGGGGGCCCCACCCCCCTGCTTCCTGCATCCCCGGTGTCGCCTCTGAAACACCTGAGCCAAACCACAGCATGCCCCCCCCCCCCCCCCGCCCCTGGAAATGCAGGTCTCTGAGGTGTAGCAGTGTACCCTTCTCTGTCGTTGCCATGTGGGTTTGGGGAAGCGGGGTAGGGTAGAACGGGATCAGAATAGGTTTGGGAGGGGGAAGTTCAGCACAAGTCTTGAGGCCTCACAGAAGGGGTTGTAGAGTGTGGGGTTGCACAACCCGGACTTGAAATGCACCGGTGCCAACACATGCGAACGTGGAAGAGGCATCACCATCGAACCAAAAACAACATGAAAATGCTACTGTGGTCAGACCTAAACCTTTGCACCAAAAGCATGGAAAAAAACTGGTTCCGGCTGCTTTAGAAGGGACTAAGTGTGACGGAAGTGGGGCGGGTGGACCCAGGAAGAGAGGGTGTGACGGGACCGCCCTCTCAAAATTTCTTCGGTCAAAAGCGGGTCTCAACAGAGACATTTCACAGACCCAGGATCTTACTCACTGGAAATGAAACCTCCGTCCTCTACCCATTTGCCATGCCCGCAGTAGCAATGGCTCAACTGAAAATGCTTGCTTGAAATGCAAACTGGGCACACTGAAAAAAAAAACACCAACAGACTGACCACTGCAGAAACTGCCCAAAACAAAAAGTCCACTGTCAAGGTTGGCAGTCTGCCATGGTCCCGCTGGCTGTAAACGATAATTTTGAAACCCGCAAAATTTTGACAACTGCGGGCGTTGTGCATCGTATCCCCGAACGGGCAGAAGGGTGCGTATCAGTGGGGCTGTCCAAGGTCGATGTCACTGATGCACAGTGCTGACTTAAATTTGCCATTCCAAGACCTTTATACTGACAAAAAATGATGGGTCTCTCCTTGCAACCCTGGCACAGCCCTGGCGGATACCTAATGTGTGAACGGCTGCAGGCTTGGCAGGCACAGTTGCAATGGGGCCTTGGGCTTTGCCACCTGAGAAATGAGTCCATCAAGGTGCATTGGGGGTTTGGATTCAGCCGTGGGCTATGGGATGGGTGACGGAGGGTGTTGGGGTCTGTTGAAGATTGTGGAGGGTTGTGTTTGGTTGTGAAGGGCTGTGAAGCTGAGGGAGCATATTGGGAGTTGTTGAGGATTGGTGACGGCCGGTGGGGAAGATTGGCTATGCATCCTCTGTACAGAGTAGTGACCATTGAAAACGCGCTGTGCACGGGTTTGTGCTTCATAAATGCCAGGCCTTGCAATTTTTCTCAAACTAATCTGGGAGGTACTCTTTGCAAACAGAACACCCATACTGCAAATTGGCAGATCACAAAGTACACGAGTTGGCATAGGATTGATGCTAGTAATGTACCCTCAGATATCAGCCACACAATTTTCATCAGCTGTGCACAATAGCAGATCATCCTGGCAGACACATCACACAAATCCACACATTTGTACCACTTCGCTGTGCAAACGGGCGAGGCGGGGATGAGGGGTTTCCATGAAGGCTGGTGGGCCCCTGTCTGGTACCACTGGTTCTCTAGGGTTACGTCTTTTGCATCACCTGCTGGTTGTTCTACAAGAGTGCCAGGATGTGGGCAGTGTCCCAAGTGCAGCATACTGCCCCATGAGCGTCCACTCACCTGCCACCACTACTAACAGACCTCACACCCAGTCGCTCCCAGACCATGAAATTTGCAGAGTACTCTCCACCACTGATGTGGGAGGTTGTACCACAGGCAGGGGTCTTTGGCAAGGGTGGGAACTTGGAAGATGCCACGGATCTACTGCTGTGCATCACAGCAGTGCTGGAATGTGTGGAGAGAAAGTCCGAATGGTGCAATGTTCTCCATGGTCCCAAGATCAAATCGGGACAGAAATTTGACAGGCTTTGTTTTAGTAAACTTCAATGGGCAAGAAACACCGATACTGGAACATCAGTAGGATTGATGCTTGTAATGTAGCCTCAGATATCAGCCATACAATTTTCATCAACTGTGCACAGCAGCAGATCACCCATGCACACAAATCACACACATCCATTCGCTGGGCAGCCGGGGGGGGTAGCGCTGTGAACAAAAAAAAAATGACACGTGGAAATTCAACAACTCCGTTCCATTACGCCCCACCATCAAACGCGCCGTCAATCATTGAATGATATTGTAGGTTTCCAACCGCCGCTGGTTGCTGCCCAACAAGCGTTGTAGCAGGTGGTCTTGAAAGTTCGTGTGAAAAGGCGGCCCGAGGCGCCCGAGATCCCGCTCAACCATAGCATTCTCGTCTCCACCAAATCATTCCCGGCGGGACCTCGGCACCCAAACCAGGGTCGCCATCTCTGTGGACTCGGGCGGACCCCAGGTGGTGAATACGAAAAAACCCCCCGAGATGTACTAAAAAAACCCTTGCTTTGGACTAAAAAAACCTCCCGTTTCATACTAAAAACCCCCCCGTTTTGTACTGAAAAACCCCCCTTATTGTACAAAAAAAAACCCCTTTTGTACCAAAAAACCCCCATTTTTGTACTAAAAAAAACCCCGTTTTGTACTAAAAAAAACCCCCTTTTCACCACTTAAAAAAATTTACGTCCGGGGTCAGGGGTACTGGTGCTGAGCCATAATGTGACGATGGCAGCCCTGGGTGATGGTGCTGAGACACGGCGGTGCCTGGGCGCACCCCGTGGTACCATGGCATCACAGGGGACACATGTAGCGGGGTACCTCCCTCTGGCGCATGGCAATACACATGCATCCATGAATGGTACGGTGGCGTGGCTTGGATCCAAGCATCTGAAGTACACAGCACTGCACCAACAATACCACCTTGTCCAGCCAGCAAAGGCACAGGAGAAGCTCAGTATCCGCCCTCCTGAGTAAATTTGCAAAACAGAAAGTGACAGTTCCCTCGCCCCCCCCGCTTGCTAAGCAAGGGGGATTACTATGCAAGGGGGCTCTGTTGAGCTCTGCTCAGAAAAAGGCTCTGTGTGCCACTTTTCTGGTGGGAGTATTTGACTCCGAAGAGCTACACATGCTCAACAGGGAATCAATGCTGATTGACTGAATGTCCCCGCCATAGACAATTTCAGCCATTAGTTCAACAGTGAATGTGTGAAAGACAGTTCCATCCATTGCACGTGTCCCCTTCTTGGTTGGGGTGCTCCACTAACCTATGTACAGTCGCGTATCATGCGGCGGAAGCTCAGTGGGTAATGTCAATTGCCTGCCTGCTCGGACAGCCCAGGTCATGCGGTGCGGAGTCTGCTTGCTACCACTGCTCTTGTTCCTTGGCTGCAAAGTGTGGCACTCCTTCGGGCTAACCCTGGCACAAGGCTGTTTAGTTTCACCACAGAATGCAATAACATACAAGTATATAGGGGGGATGGAGGGGGGGATTCAAGTCGAGGCAAAGAGTCGCAGACTGAAGCAGACCCATTCACAGCTACAGTCCGTGGAGCAAAGGCTGTCGCCCTCAGAGCTGGTGCTGTAGTTGTCAGGATCGGTCCAGGATGTTACATCATCGCTGTGGGTTGATTCAGTGTCACTCAAGAGGCTCTGGGCTGGGGATGACTCTGGTCCTAAATCTCTCGCTTCTTCGTCTCCATCTTGAAGCACTGTGAATTGCATTTCCGCCAGTGTTGCGCGGCCGCCGAATGGAGCAGGATGTGTGTGTGTGTGCGTGTGTGTGTGTGTATGTGTGTGTGTGTGTGTGTGTGTGTGTGTGTGTGTGTGTGTGTGTGTGTGTGCACTGTACTATTGACGAGGGTTGATGGCTTTTAATGTCCTGGCCGCTCTTGCGACGGGAGGGTTAGGGGTTAGCGGGTTAGAGCCTGCCTGAAGCCTGCCCTATCCCTCCCCCGGCCCCCCGGTATGTCGCGGCGCGGCGGAAGGACGTCCGCCCTCGACTCAGGTCACCTCACTGGAGGCTCTCCCGTGCGCCATCACCGGCACCCTGCTGCCCCCCTGGTGCGCCGGAGCCGGCGCCTCCTTGCCTCCTGCTGGGGGGGCGTGCCCCCCTCCTGGGCTGTGCCCCAGGACCACCCGTGCCGCTGCCTGCGGCCACGAAGGGGGGAGGGGGCGGTCCGGAATCCCCAACCCCCATGCCTCTTCCGCTGGGCCGGCAGCGGTTGAAGCCGACGCCCCCTCATGTACCTCCTCCGGGCTGGCGGTTGCCGAAACCGACTGCCCCAGCTTCAGCGCCGGTGCTGCTGGATGCTCCTGTGGTGGGAGGGGGTGATTGTGATCCCCCTCCCCCCATGTACGCACCTTGTGCCCTGAGCGCGGGCTCGGGTTGCACGGGGGGGGGGGGTTCCCTAGCCTGTGGCATCACTGGGCTAGCTGAAACGAAAGCCAGCTGGGCCCCACAACTAACAGAGAGGCCGGCGGCTGTGGCAACCGGCTGGGCCCCTCCGTTCCCACCGCTGGTGGGCTGGGCCAATGGCCCCCTCAAAGATGGCGGCAGAGCCGCCACGCCCCCCCTCCCCTGGCCCCGTGGTCTGGGGGGCAGGAGGCTGGGGTGAGGGCAGTGGAGGGGGGGGGTAAGGCCCCATTCCCCGCCAAAGCATACGGCATCTGACCCCCAGGGCGCCGCACAGGGCAGGCGGCCCGGGGGCGGGTTAGGGCTTAAATTGATGGGGGAGGGGGGGGCAGAGCGCAGCCCCCCCTCCCGAAACCTACCCATCAGGAGCCCCAGCGTCGCCACCTGGAGCTCCTCTATGCACGTGCGAGTGCACAGCTCATCCTCTAGCATCTCCTGCTGCCACCCCCCTCCCTGTGAGACATCCTCAAGAACAATGCAGCCCCCTGATGCCTTAGGGCGTTGGGTCAACGCCACGGGGGGGCTGGTCGTGACCACCTCCACCCCCCTCCCCCCTGGGTGCCCAGATAAGCGGGTAAGGGCCGTGGGGTTAGCACAGATGGCGCCCTGGGCGCTGGGGGATGCGTCCCCACCAGCCCCAGGCGCCCCGGTAGCGCCACAGACAGCGCCATCGGCAGCCTGCATGCTGCCCGAAAAGCCAGAGATGGCGCCCTGGGCGCTGGGGGATGCTTCCCCACTAGCCCCAGGCGCCCCGGTAGCGCCACAGACAGCGCCATTGGCAGCCTGCAGGCTGCCCAAAAGGTCACAGATGGCGCCCTGGGCGCTGGGGGATGCGTCCCCACCAGCCCCAGGCGCCCCGGTAGCGCCACAGACAGCGCCATTGGCAGCCTGCAGGCTGCCCAAAAGGTCACAGATGGCGCCCTGGGCGCTGGGGGATGCGTCCCCACCAGCCCCATGCGCCCTGGTAGCGCCACAGACAGCGCCATTGGCAGCCTGTGGGCTGCCCGAAAGGTCACAGATGGCGCCCTGGGCGCTGGGGGATGCGTCCCCACCAGCCCCAGGCGCCCCGGTAGCGCCACAGACAGCGCCATTGGCAGCCTGTGGGCTGCCCGAAAGGTCACGGATGGCGCCCTGGGCGCTGGGGGATGCGTCCCCACCAGCCCCAGGCGCCCCGGTAGCGCCACAGACTTCGCCGTTGGCAGCCTGCGTCGCGTCATATAGGGGGCAGGTCTCATCCGCCCATAACCCCACCGGGCCCCACAGGTTCAGGGGGTCCTTGCACTGCAGACATACCACGGCCCCCTGCTCGATGAGGCCCAGCCCGCTGCACGTTGCCGCCGTCGACTCCACGGAGTCCAGGGCGGCGTCGGCTGCCGATGCCGCCGCCCGTGTTGTGGCCGAGACCGACACTGCGATGGCTGCTGCTGCTGCCACTGCTGCCGCGGCCGCTGCTGCCACGGACGCGACCGCTCGACGCGCCCTAGTGCGGGCACGCCCCTGGGCCCTCCGCCCCGGCACGCCCTGGGAGGGCGTCGTGGGCGGGGGCACGCATGTTGCCAGCAGCTCTGGCCACTCCGCCGTGGCGGCCGCTTGCCCTGGCAGGGCCCCGGCGCGCGCGATGCGCACGATAGCCTCCTTGTCCGCGACTGCCTGCCGCACGGCTGGCGTCTCGTTGCTGTCTTCCTTGGTGTCGTCGCCGCCGCCACCGACCGTGCTGCTGCCCATGCCGGAAACATTGTTGCCGACCGCCGGCCTGGTTGCGCCCCGCGGGAGGCTCGCCAGGCGCTCGATGTCGTTCGTCACGGCCGGCAGCCAATCCCACATCAGCCCCGCGAATATGCCCCAGTCGCGGCGGCTTAGGTGGGGCAGAGAGCGGTGATAGCCCTCCAATGTGGGCTCCGCGCGGAGGCGCCTTGTGAGGGCCGCGCGATGCCGCCATAGGGCCTCCTCTCCGGCCGCCATAAGTGGCCGCGCGAGCTGGCCGGGGTCATCCAGCTGCTTCTTCCCGCTGCTGACGATGGTGGCGGCGGCGGCCCGCGACGGATGTGCGCGGGGCTCGGCCCTGCGTGAAGGCCGTGGGTGGCCCTCAATGCTGGGAGACGGCCGGCTCTGGCATTTTGTGGGTAAGCGCCCCACCACGGTCAAGGCGCCAGAAAAAGAGCGTGTACTATTGACGAGGGTTGATGGCTATTATGTCTAGGCCGCTCTTGCGACGGGAGGGTTAGGGGTTAGCGGGTTAGAGCCTGCCTGAAGCCTGCCCTATCCCACCCCCGGCCCCCCGGTATGTCGCGGCGCGGCGGAAGGACGCCTTCCTGTGGCTATGTGCCCTCCTCGGAGGCCCTCCCGTGGCCCTTATCGGGGCCCCGAGTGCCGCCGCGGGGCGACGCCGCCGTCCCCTGCCCTGCTGGGCCTCCCCCTCCCCCCCGGTCATGGGGGCTGGCATAGTCGCCGACCCTCCGGAGGTCAACACGCCTGCTCGCTGCTGTAGCCCCCCCCCCTGCACCGGCAGGCACCGTTGTCCTCCCCCCAACACCCTGGGGTGCCCCTCGTGATGGCGGCTGCAGCAATGCCGCACCCCCCTGTGCCCCTTGCATGACTTGCATGCCGGGGCCCTGTGCTCATCGCACAGGGTCTGCATGGGGCGCCGCGGCTGCCCCACCCTTTTTCCCCCTGCCCGTTGCGCCCTCTTCTGTGGGGGGGAGGGGGTCTGGGACTCTCCCTGACGCCCTGTGACTGCCCCTGGAGAGGGGTCCTGCCCCGCCCGAGCGGCGGACGTCGCCGCCACGGCCCCCCTGGAGCCGTCCCCTGTGGGGCGGGGGTCTATCGGCGTCTCCTGCCCCCCCCCCTGAAGAAGAGTCCGCTACCCCTGGGGGGCGGCCTTTGCCCACCCTGGGGGCCGGGACCCCCGCCCGGGCCACCGCCAGCTGGCGGGAAATGTTCCCAAAAAAGTCCGCCAGCCCCTGGGAGGAGGAGGGGGGGGAGGTAGAGGGGGGGGAGGGGGACAGGGCGCCCCCTCCCCCCTTATTGCGGCCGCCCGGGCTACCTGCCCGCGCCTGTGGCACCTGCGGCCGCCCCCCTGCCGCCCCCCCCTGCCCTGGCGCTCTCCCGGGGGGAGTGAGGGGGGGGGGAGCGGCAAGGGCCGCCGGAGCTCCCCCCGCCCATCCAACATACCCGAGCCGCTCAGGCCGTGTGCCCCCCCCATCGAGACGCGAGGGGGGGGGTCGGAAGGTTCCCCCGGGTGGCGCGCGCACTCGCGCGACGCCGGGCGCGCTCGTCGCGTCGCTTGCTCCGGTGATGAGGACCGCGAGCGGGAGCGCTTGCGGCCGCTGTACTATTGACGAGGGTTGATGGCTATTTATGTCTTGGCCGCTCTTGCGACGGGAGGGTTAGGGGTTAGCGGGTTAGAGCCTGCCTGTGGCCTGCCCTATCCCACCCCTGGCCTACCGGTGTGTACTATTAACGAGGGAGACCCATATGTGGCGGTATATGCTCGTGTAAGCGTTTATCCACGGAGTTAGAACCTCTGTGGTGTGGCGGGCTTAAGTAACTTACGATGACGCGCGCCCGTGTCCCATGAAAAACAGGGCCCTCACCACTGCCGTGTCGTCATCATCCACCTGCATCCCCTGCGGCCGTGGGGGGGATCGGGGATTTGGGTCTCCGTCGCTTGGGGGCTGGCAGTGTTGGTGGTTGGTGTGGTGAGCGTAGTTGCATCCGCGAGTGTGCTGGGGTTTCTGATTGTAGCCGGGGTTGTTTGTTGGCGCGTGCCAGGGCAGGCGCTGCCCTTTTGCCCAGACCTTTGTGCGGGGTATTAACCTTGTGGTGACCACGTTGGCAACAGTGTCATACACCCTGCTGCATCAGGGAGCAGCGCGGGCACGGCGGCAGTCTGTGCGCCTGGCAGACCTTGGACAGCGGTCTGCGGTCAACATACCCTGGTGCATGGTGGTCTCTGGCACAGCACACGGCCGCCGACTGGCGCAGCCGTTTACACGTAACGCACGCCGGCAGTTTGTGGGCTGGGTACGCGTGTGATGAAATCATGGGTGAGGGGGCCAGGTCACACGTGGCCGGAGCCGTCGGTTGCGGCGCTCTCCTGCGCGTGACTGTGTACGGGGCTTGGGCGGCTTTGCCTCCCCTCATGTGTGTGTGTGTGTGTGTGTGTGTGTGTGTCAATGTGTGTGTGTGTGTGTGTGTGAAGAGAAAAGTCCAGCCTAGCAACGTCAGAGGAGGCTGAACTGGTAGTTGATGTTTGTGGTCGTTTGGGTGCTTTTGGTGTAGAGAGTGGAGAAAACACTCGGTGTGGTGTTTTTGGCGTGGGAAACTTGGGGGGGATGTGACATGCGTCCTTGCTCCGCAAGCCTGTCTGCTTCATTGTTTCCTTGCAGGGTGACGTGGGAGGGAACTTTAACCCAATGGACGGTGTGTCCAGGTCGTTCTAATGAATTAAGCATAATTTCCCAAAGAGAGACATTGGAGATAGCGCCCGAGGAACCGTGCCAACCACGAAGTTGCCGGCGACGGGCAGCCCCTGACACACCCAAAATGACATACTGAGAATCCGTACAAATTGCTATTTCTCCTGACTGAAAGATTTGCAGTGCTCTAAGTGCTGCCATAAGTTCAGCAGCATTGTTGGTTTGTCTATAGTTCAAAGGCATATGGGCCGCAATGGCCACAGCATCAGCCTGAAAAATGCCATAGCCCGCAAGGCGTCCTATGCCGTTGTCCACCACTGATGAACCATCTATAAAGATCAATGAACCACCGTGTGATTAAAGGTCAGAGAGCACCGCTTCCAGTTCTTCTGCTCTTTGTAATTTGCGGAGCTTCCTGGCATCCGTCTGTAGCTGGCGCCGTGATGGCGGGGGGTCGGGGGGTGATGGTGTTTGGCAGAGAGCTGACTCCAGAAAGTCCAGGAACCAGCGTAGTGTGCCACGTGATATTGGGAGATAGTGTGGGCATGATTCCCAGGAGCACAGTGCCGTGGTCCACTTCTGACATAACCTTTCCCAGGAGGGCTTGTAACAGGGATGGTATTTCTTGTTGTTCATAATGGACCAGTTTGCGTAAATGGCTGACCAGCCTAGAATCCCTGCTGGTGCTTCCGAAGAGGCCTCAGGATCGCGTTCCATCAACGTCCTAACAGAAAAAGGGGTGTTGTTCGTTGATTGAAAAGCAGCACTAATGATGTCGAATGCTTCACTGAGATAGTGGTAGCTGTATAGGGAGCGATGAAAAGTTTCTAGCGCCCCGTCCAGGGGGCACCGAATATCCATGGGTTTCCTTTCGGCCTATCGGTGGCCCACTAGGAGGCAAAGCCAAAGTCACTGGTGAACGAAATCCTTTTGCTTGGGTGGGAGATGTAAGTTGTGGAACGCGGACCAAACATCCTTGGATTGTCAAGGGTTCAGCACATGTGGCTGTGAAAGTAAGGCTGCCATAGGAGCCCTGGTCCGTTGGGCCCAGAAATCGTGCCGGGAACTCGGCAGGTGTCGGAATTTGGTGGTGGTGGTAGATTGAGGTTTCCGAAACCAGCAAGGCGTTCCCTGCAAATCGGCTCCCATGTGGGGGCAAAGAGAACGAGGAGTGAGTCGTCTTCAAGAAGCTGTCCCACCGTGAGGATCCCCAGACGGAGCAGTTGCAGTGAAAAGTAGCTCAGGGCATGCTTGTTGCGAAAAAGGGTGGAATGCCATAGCGGAGTGTCCTAAGACAACAGCTCAGGGCGAGAAAAATTCAGGCCTTGCTTGACTCAGGAAAAATGCTCTGCTGCACCAGCCTAGGAAGGGCGTTTTGCTCCATATCACGTTGGAGCCCACCGGAAAACACGGTGCACAGATTTGCCTCAATGCCCAAATCACTAGCAAATGGTTGAAACAAGTCGCTCAGAATTTTCGGCAAAGAGAGAGGTTCCTTGACGTATTGCACAAACGCCGTGGAGTGCTGCCAGTACAGAAAAGGGGGCCAAACTGTAGCCCCCTTTTGGCAGGGGGTTGAGCGAGAATGTCCAAAGTGACACCCCAAGAGTGTATTCTAAGTATACATGGTATACAGTAGTGAGGGTACTGATCACACCAGCCAGGGGAAGACCACTCTTGCTGGGTAGATGAGTAAGGGCAGAATCCAGAGGTTTAAAGGCATGACTCTCCCCTCAAGGGACAGGGCCCATGCTTGCATCGCAAAGGCTCTGCCCATTGCTTTCTAGGGCGTGTGACTAGGCCTGTTCGGGAGTAGCAGACCCGAATTGGATGCCCAGATGCTTACAAGCGTCCTGTGGTTTGAGTCCCGTGGAGAGCAATTGTACTTTGTATGAGGGCTCCCAGGGGGCGTTTTCGCACAGCGCGCGCACAGCGCGGGCACGGCGCGCACACAGCGCCAATTATTATGGTGATTATCCAGGTAACAACCCTGAAAACCACCCACCTGCGGAATCATGCACAATCAATTCAAAACTCAAAAATTCAAACATCTGATGCTTGCCATGGGTCCCAGGGACCTAAATTCTGCCCTATAGCCCCGTCCACTGCAGCAGCCATTCAATGACGTCCTTTCAATCTTCTGAACTTACCGAACTCCCGGTGGTGGAGAACAGCCAACTTTTCGCACAGCGCGCGCACAGCGCGGGCACAGCGCACTGTATGCCCCCCCAGTTTCCTTTGATCATGATGGCAGATTTACCCAGGTTAACCCAAAGGCCTAAGCCTCTGGAAAAAGCTTTCACTGCTCCCCAAGCTAGGAGGGAAACGTGTGTGGCTTGCTCATTTGTCCCAATGATAATAATCAATAAGTCATCAGCATAAAGCAGGACATGAACCAGTGGAGAGATAGAAGAAAGCTTGGTTGCCAAAGGAGAGATAAGCATTGCAAAAATGAGTGGGGAGAGCGGGCATCCTTGCCTGACTCCTGAGGCCGGGTGTGCGCGGTGGTGGAACATATTCTGCCCCCTCATGAACAAACAAATGGGGGCTTTGAAGAGTGCCATCATTAGGTTGGCTAGTCCATCTGGAATGCACATGTCAAAAAGTTCTAGCGTAATCGTGCGAAACAGAATCAAAAGCTTTTTTAAAGTCAGCAGGGCAGTATATTGCCTGCGATCCCGTGGACCAAGACCCGAAGGCGTGAAACAGGTTGTCAAAAATGATACGGCCACGGATGAAGCCCCTTTGCTGTGTGGGCATGACAGCCGAGACGAAATCCTCTAGTTCTAGCGCCACAATTGCTGCAATCCACTTATTGTTGAAGTTTTGTAAGACGAGGGGCCGCTGGACCCCCTACTGTGCCCAGTCCCTTGGGATAAGGCTGAAAAGCGCTAGATACCAGGATTCTGGAATACTCGGAGACTGTAACAGCTGCTCGTATATGTCATGCATCCAGGGAACAAAGTGAGAAGCAAACATTTTGTATACACTGCCCATGAAGCCATCAATCCCTGGGGACAAGAATGCATTCAGGCCCTCAAGTGCAGCATGGTCAAGGTCGTGTGTCAGTGGCTTAATCAGCATCTTGGCCATGGTAGCCAGCGTTTTACTGGCACAAAATGACTTCAAATAGGCAGAGCAGGATTCGGGGGGCAGGCTCAGGATGAAAAGGTTTCAGTCCAGAAGGCAGAAAATTCCGCTGCCATAGAGTCAGTATCGGGCAACACGAGTCCAGATTTTGAGCGCCATGTGTGCAGTTTTCTTTTGAATTGTAGTTGGCGCACCAATCTCTAGATCTCTTGTCTCTTGCGCCAGGGTTGGGGGCATGGGGGTCAGCCGACGTGGTTTTTAACTTGTCAAGTACAATCCGGCCAGTGCGGTCTGTCACTTGGCCCAAAAAAGCATAGAAAATACTAGGCGCCGAAGGCGCCAAAGAAAATTGTTTACAAGGCGTCGAAGGCGCCGAAGCTGATTTACACTGTGATACTATGGTACAGTTTTGTGGTGCAACCCCCCCCCCCCCGGTGGGGGGGAATCGTCACTGCATGACTGCCCCCCCCCCACCCCCCCCCGGGTGGGAACCGGCCTGACCAAAGGGGGGAGATTGCAAGTGGGGGGGGGTACGACTTCACTACCACCCTTTCGTCTTATCGCTGCCTGGCTGCGCTAGCGGAGCAAGATGGTTGCCCCCCAGGGGGGGGGGGATTGCAAAGGGGGGGGGGGTAGCCTTGTGAGGCCAGAAAATCGGTAGCGTCCGGAGCCAGGGAATGAAGCGTTGACTCTCTGAGAAGCGCTTGGACTTGGGTGTGTTCTGGAGGCCGGTGTGAGAGTTCATAGGCAAAGGCATGCCTGCGAATCATGCGTAGGGAATCAGCCCAGCCAGCAAAGCCAGTCGTCTGGATTCCGGCCAGTGCAAAGGTGATAGTCTCAATGGACTCTGCTTAAGGAAGGAGGTGGGGCAATGCTTACGTTTATGGAAAAGATCAGTGCGTCACTAGGATTACTGCTTTAAGGTCCGAATTCGGACATGGTGGACCTGATGCACATATTTTGCAGCATGAACAGAACATTTCTGATTCCGACCTTGATAGGAAAAGGTGAATTGATCACATCCATATTCCACAATGCGTTCAAGCCTGCATTCAGGAATGCTACGATAGCTTTTTGGCAGCCCACCAGGGGCAGGTCATCCAGTCGTCCTTCGTGAAGACTGGTGTAGTAATCAATCAGACCACGATCAGACAGAAAATCAACTCCCTTGTGTCTAGCATTCAAAATCTCGGAGGGCTCTTGGGAGGAACGGGGTGCGGGGACATCCGGAGAGGGCAGGATCACTGAATTGTGATGAGACAAAAAGATTGTTGTTAGCGGGATTTGAGGCGAAAATAGGGAAATTTGGCCCATTGTTCCTTGCGAGCCGAGGAATCATGATGGAAGTGGCTGACTGCATAGTGGTGAGCAATGCCATCTGGATCTTTGAGGGGTGCAGAGAGAAAGCGCTCAGACCAGATCTAGCTGGAGAGGTGGGGCGAAGTGTTTTTTTTTTTGGCTCAGACCAAGATGAGCTGGCGTAGCCTGCTCGCGTCACAGTACTCGAGGTAACCCCTCAGGATCAAGGTTCAGAGCTGTCCAGTGCTATGATCCCACAAATGACTGTGGTAGCGGATCTGACACGTAGTGAGGATTAGCTGAGTCTGAAACCAGGTTATGCAGGGGGAGACTGCCACGCCCGTAGGCTTCCCAGTGTGCATGAGGCACAATGACTGGAGAGGTGGGACAAAGTGTTGTGAGACACAATCGCTGTGTCTCCTCTACCCATTGCGGAAATGTTAGAGATGAGTACTAAGTTGCGTTTTTCAAACTCTGGGGGCGTTACTGCACAGCGCGCGCACGGCGCGGCTATTGCAGGGGGAAATGGGGGGGTTTTGTTACTACTGCTAATATTTTTGTCTTTGTATACCATTCTAGAGCACCACAATGTTGCACAATCTGATGTTTCACCCCCAACCCCCCTCACCCAAGGCCCCAAATTGCATCCTCAACAGCACCTTACAACAGAATGAGAAGCACATGCGCAATGAACACATTTGAAGTATTCGAAATTCGCAGTTTTTCTCAATGTCTGAACGTAAGAAACAGTACAATATAATTACGGCTCATCATCTGGTAAGTCACACGAGTGATCAGCCATACATTTATTGCACAAAAATAGATGGCATAGGCAGCACTCTGAAGTCTCCTTGTGTGCACACAATTGGCATGAATACGTATCATCCGAGTCGGGCTCCAAAGGAGGTGCTTCCTCGTCGCGCCAAATGGAAGAAGGGAAATGCTCCCAAGGTCCGTAGGGCTGATACACCTTCTGCCGACGGAGCTCAAATTGGGTAAAGTGCAAAAGAATGTGTGTATTGGCATGTAGGTCACGAGCAGAACCCATCCAAATGTCTCGAATGACCTTCCAATGCCATAGACGGGCAAAGAGGTGCTCAACAGGAGCACAATAATAGCCATGCACATTATTATACCCTCTTTCACGTTTGGTGAGAACCTTGCGGCCAATGAAGGGAGTATGCGAATGCATGCGGCCTTTATATGCACCATCATGATTCCCCACCACAAAATCCTTGAATAGACCCAACTTCCTTGATGGACCATATTTGTCCCATATTATAACATCCGGTGCCGTGCCGGGCATGAGCGGGCCTATCCACACAATATTCCCTAAGTGGTCAACCGCAACGGTTAGCTTCCAAATATGGCCGGCATACTTCGGATTAAACAAGACATCCGACAATGCACCACCTATCGAGCTAATGGGCATAGAGTCCGTGAAGTGGGTCACAAGGTAGGGGAAATGAGGATTGCGATTATAAGGGTTGAGGCGGTCGAACCATCGAACCTCGTCCACGACCATGTTGAGGCATTCGCGAACGTTTTTCACGGTTGCCTCAACCACACTCGAACTAGCCTGAGATTGCGACACATATGCCGTGACATCCTTGGCGGTCGCATGCTTCATCTTGAAAAAGAAAATGAACATCTCCTCTCGCGTAAGCAAAACATCATGCCCATATTTCTGATATCACTTCTCTGCGGTCACCGCATCACAACCCATGAGGGCAATTTGCTCGTGAAGGGACCTACAAGGTGTGACAACTTCCTGCCCGTTTTTTATTTGCCTCCGTCCACACCGCTCCATCCACCAACACACGCCCTCTTCCTTCACGGGGATTGGACGAGCCATCCCATTCCACACCTGAAAAAGGTATTTCAACACTTGGTCGGTTGTTCGTTCCTCCGCCTCCTTTTCCTCTTCCGGGGTGGCATCACGTTTCGGTGAAGGTGTGCGCTTTCGCTTTTAAGGGGAGGGGGGTGCCGGTTCCGAGGGGTGGGATGGAAAAAGATGTCCCGGGTGTAGAACCTTCATTCGGGCGGGGGAAAGGGCAGCGTGTGCGGAACAAATCGGAGGATTGTTTGAGTCCATATCCCCAACTCAAGGGGCCACAAAAAATTGTGGATTGTTTGAGTCCATATCCCCCACTCAAGGGGTTGTTTGAGTCCATATCCCCAACTCAAGGGGCCACAAAAAATTGTGGATTTATGGGTCCGGTTTCCTCAATAGCATTGGAAGGTTGAGCGAACAAACATGGGATGGGACACATATACCACACATACCTGGAAGAGATCCTTTAATTGGCGGACGATGATGTGATCCTTCTCGTTCTGCCAAGAGCGCGCCGTAGTCTTTGGTGCGCGCGCTCTCTTGGGCTTCGGCTTGGATGTTGAGCGCAACCGTGACCTGCCCCGTGAGCGTGAACGTCCCGAGCGCGATGCTGACAGCGAAGGTGATGTCTGCTGCGCCGCCGAAGAGGGGATACCGGCGGTCGAGGCGGAGGGGGGCCGTGACACCGACGTAGACGGTGTATTCGGCCGGCGCGATGGTGGGGGATCGCGCCGCTTAGTCTCTGGTGATGCAAGGAGACCAAGGGCGGGCTGCCTAGGAGAGGGTGGCGGTGAAGAGGACCGCACGCGGCTGTCCCTTTCCATTGATGTGGACATGAAGGTTTGAGAGACAGCAAAGTGATGGAGGCCCCCGAAGAGGGTACCCAAATGTATCACCATAGCACCGAATCGGGTACCCTTTTAGAGCGACATGCACAACAACACACACACGAATGCAACACAAATGAGGGCTAGGCATGCAAGGAACTCATATAAACTCACAACAAGGCTAATTGTCATTGGTACTAAACACCGCTATGTAGGTTGGGTACGTTCTTGTACAAACTTTGTGCACAGCGCGCAAAACGCCCCCTCTGCATATAACTGCATATAACTGCTGCAAGGATATGTCATCAGGCATGTGCCGCTCTTGGATGCCCAGCACATCTACGCCCGAACGGTAAATGAATTTTAAAGCTGCAAATAAAGTGGCTCCGTAGAGTCAGTGGATGGAACAAGCGTGGCCATTGCAGCTACAAGTACCCGTTTTGAGGCGGACGGCGATGAAAGATGTTTGGGGGTGGGGGGTCGGGACTGCAACTCCTTGCCTCCGCCGCCGTAAGACGTGGTACAGTTGGATCAGAGAAAGAGTGAGACATGGCTACGAGTTTCTTGTGGCATGCGCTATACGCGCGTATGTTTTATGGCCACCGTGGGCTTGATTGCGTTTGCGAGATTCAAAAGATTCCCGCTTCATCGCATTGAACTCAGCAATTGGGATGATGGTGATAGCGGTTTGGCGCCGATGATGGTGTAGTATGGTGCTGGTGGAGGGGGAGAGCGAGCCTTGTAATTTCCAGGCTGAAGTTGTAAATTTACCAGGGTTCCATGTGGACCGCATGAACGTGTCCACCTGGAAGCCGTTGTCCCTGAGGCAATCCTTTGGCTGATCATTCCGAAGGCAGATTGGAACATTGTCGGCAACAAGGGCTTCAGGGGTTGCATGTGAGAAGGCAGAAGAGGAGCCAGATTTGGCTGAGCAGGTGGAACTGGGGTCTGAGAGATTGTCGGGGTGAAACCAATCTCGCTGTTTTTCATCTTTGAACAGGAGGCCATTGGCCCGTAGCTGTACAAAGGGACCTTGCACGAAAGTGAGAAGGTCTTCTGTGCCTCTGCACATGCTCAACATGGGCCACAGGGCTCTTCAACTGCAGACTTGGCTGCCACGTGGCCTAAAAGACCATAGGCACCCCCCCCAACAAACATAAAATCGTGCCGAGACAAAGCCTTGCAAGTGCACGAGGGGGGAGAGGGGATGCCTGTGGCACAGCACACTGCCACAGCACCCCCACTCCCCCCCGGAGGAGAAGCACGGCGGAAAGACCCGAGCGAAGAGTGGCACAAGCCGAGGTGCGGGGTCGGAGGGCGGACAACAAACTAGCAACTGGGGCGAGGGCCTGCTCGTCAGACGTCGGTCGGGGGCTGAATGTACGCCCGGGGGGGGCTCCATGGATATACCCCTGCCCTGAACCTGCACTCCTGGCCCCTGTACCCTGACTGCCTCCGGTTGGCCACGGTTGGGAGAGCGGTTGGGGAGCAGGAGTCGGCGGCTACAAAAACGTTGCAACTGCAGTTGCCGTTGGAGGGATATGAGCGCAACTGACAGGTACTGTGGGGAAGTAAGTCCCCGCCTTCAAGCGCACATCTGCCCACAGCTGTGCGCAAGGACCTCATACGCAATGAGCTCATACTCACGCCCACAAGACGTCGCAGAAGACCGGCAAACACGGCCACTGGAGGGGCCAAAGGGTCCCCTCGGGACAAATGCCCTGATCTGATGGTCAAGGCACCGTCACTGGGGGGGAACTTGAAAGGGGTGGGGAGGGGTCCTGCGAGTTCTCGTCGTCAGCAGCGGACTGATGTCTTCTCAGGAGCCGCTTGACGGCCACGAGCGCCAGCCGCAGGCGCGGGAATGGGGAGGCGGGTGGTGATGGCGGCCTGCGGTTGGCAGTTGGTCGCTGGGCTCAAGTCCCGGACTTGCCCTGCCTTCAAGAAGCCCGTGTTTATGATCCTGAGGTCAGGGATGTATTAGAGGAGGGGGGCTAGGGGGTCTGGAACCCAAATGTGTGTGTACCAAAAATGGCCCAGATCAATATTTCCCTTCGTATTTCGAATTTCATTTTTCCCGCCATGAAATCCGGGTTCAGGGAGGGGTATCCCCCTGGAGTCTACCTCCTATGGATATCAGCCGTTCTCATACATCTTTGCCTGAGGTTATGGATGGAGTCCGGGGGTGCGCGGGAGATGCAGGCCTGCACAACAAAGGGTGCCTCCCATCCCCGCATGCGGAGGGTGTGGGCACGCAGTGCCCCTGTGGGGGCCAGGCCAACCCTCTGGAGGTGGGGCACTGTGTGTAGTGACTACCGCCGCAAAGCACTGCGAGAAGGCTACACCCCCAGAGGGTTGGTGGCAGGCCCAGCGCGAGACCCCACTGCAGCACGACGTTGTCGCGGGCAGTCCTCTGCCTCGGTCCATGCCACACCACAAGGCTTCCGGAGTGCCTCGGGTGTGTCCAATATCGTCGAGACATAAGCCGCCTTCAACTCCCGTATCATTGTTGTCCCTGGCACATCCTTCCCGATGACACAGTGAGCACCGGCTTTGTGGTACTCACAAAGGTCTGCGGGCGCGACATTCCCCGACCGGATGCAGACGAGGCCCCGAAACGCTGGAAGAAGCTGCTCAGCGATGATCTGCGTCCCCAGGACATTGCTATCGGCACCAAAATCCAGATGCTGGTCGAGAATTGCGATATCTCCGTCGGCCAATGCCCCACTGATGAAGTCAGCAACTTGCGATCTGTGCTGGCCAAACGTGTAGACGTTCTTCGTCTGCACTAAGGTGGTGACGTGGTGGTGCACGAGGCGGCGGGCGGTGGCGGAATCATCCAAGTAGTAGACGTTCAAATTCGGTGGGAATCCTGCTGCGTCTTGGGAAATGCTGTCCTCTTCCTCCGCCTCGTCTGCGACCTGCTCCACATCGCCGTGCAACCGAAAAACGACCTGCTCTGATCGCTGTTTGATAGACACCTGCATGTGAGCGGCTTCAGCTGCCATGAAGGAATGCTGCAGGCCGATGTAGGTGGACATAGCAGAAGTAGAAGGTCCCCGCTGGAGCTCCCCCGCTAACACTTGCTTCACATACTCTTCGGTGATCACCGGACGGTCGCGGTTGGCCGCGTTGGTGATCGTGATGTCCAGCTCGATACCCTGTCGAATGGGCCTGGTTCGAAGTGTCAATGTGACGTCGGGACTGTGGGGGTGCCCGTGCTTGAACGCATTGCTGAGGGCGTTGTCCAAAATGAGCGAACACAGGGTTGGATCGATCATCAGGGTCACCTTGGGCACGTGGACCGTGACGTTCCGCCCTGCTGTCAGCGTTTGCACGAACTCTGCTGCCCGGACTGGTTAAAGTGCAAGTGGATACGCGCCCGTGACCAGTTGGATAAGGGCTTGGCGGTGTTGACAGAAACGCATCCCTCGCTGCAGTGAGGCGACGGCCCGCTGCAGCTCTGGATTGGGATCTTGCCCTCGTGTCTTCACTTCCTCAAAGAACAGCATGATTTCCCCAGCAGCATCCGCCATCGTATTCTTCAACGTGTGGTTGAGGATGCTGTCTGCCTTCCGTCCAGCCTCTGCAGCTGACTGCAACGCTTCTCTCGCACAGACCTCCTCAAAAGAGACGAGCAAAGAGAATGAAAGCCGCCGTGTCTGGGTGGCAACGATGAAACTAAACACTGCCATGATACTGACGCCACCGGTTTGGCCAGCTACATGCACCAGCATGTCTCCAAACCCTGAAAATCCGCCCACTGCCGCGAAAACGCTCCACATGGCGATTTGGAAGGCGGTCCAGGAGGCGATGGTGTGGGGGCACAGCCCTATGTACGTGTGGATCAGGAACAAAGGAATCACCGTCAATGTCTGCCGCACGACCACCAGGCTAGTGACCAAAGTGGTGAGACACTCGTCCAGCAGCTGTCGATGGCCTTCAGCTAGCTCGAAGATAAATGGAATCTTGGACTGCCTTACTCCCTGCAACAGGAGTGTGCTGTGCCAGCTGATCCCGAGCGCGTATATGACACCCAGGACAGGGCCGATGAGGCAGACTATGAGCTTCATATGTTTCTGGAAAGCCAGAACAAACGAGAAAACGAGGACTGTGATACCCAGGATGACCTGCAGAATCGGAGGAACATAGAACTGAAAGGGCAGCTCGTTCTGGACATACAACAGCGGCAAACTGATGTGAAGCCAGGAGTGGAAGATTGCGAAGACCCAGCACGCATGAAGGTCCCCTGGTACACATGCGTCTCGATAATTGTCTTCTTTGTTGGCATCTTTGAAACGGTAGAATCGCCAGAAGGGCAGCATGTCGTCGGTGGTGGGCACCGGCGCGGCGGTAGGCATATTGCAAATCAAGTGCGGGCAGCCTAAAGCGGCGTAGGATCACGTGATGCCAAAATACCCCCCTTTCAATACAGTATCCCAGTCAATACCCCACTCACTTGTTTCTCCCTATCAATAGACTCCCCTGTCTATCTACTGCAACCACTTCTCCCAATCCATACACACCCCCTTGCCCAATGACCGGTTATGCTCCACCGTTGATCACGGGGTGGTCATTGGATGGTGTTTAAAGCTAACAAAAGTGCTGCTTGACCATAGGTTGGTCGGCGGAAAAGTGCGTGGTTTAACAACCACCGCCAGACAAAAGGCCGCCTGACGAAGTGGTCATTGCGCACGGACAGGAGGGCACCTTCCCGAATCAAACCAACCCTTTCCCTCAATTAGGGTTGTCGCGGCAGCTGCATATTCCATCTGTATTTCTGTTAATGAAGTCTGTTGAATGGTGTTGAGTGGAGTTAGCGAGCCGCCCGGAGTTATTAAGTTCAATGGTCCGAACCCTCACTATTGTTTGAACGCATTTTCACTGCTTCAAGAATATTTCTGTATGGACGTACGCCATCTTCCTTGCCATGTTTGCTCGCAGTTTTATGTTTATTGACGAGACCACCAACAACTTTGAGCATCAACTCAGTTTTCCAAAAGGCTACACGCGACCGTAAGTAGCAAGTAGGGTAGGGGTAGTGCGTTCCATTCTGCATTGTCTTGCTCCATATGATGAGAGTTTTGATACCGTAACGCTGCCCACCAATGGGTGTGCACTATTGCATCCTACCCTCCAGGAGTAACCTTCACGTTTTCGGAGCGCTGCAACGCGGCTCAAAAGCTTTCTATTACATGTCCCACAAACGACTCCCACGTGCCAGATCCATTCATCCGATGAAAAGAACTAGGTCTCGAATATCTGTGGTATCTTCCGAATTGGGTTGTGAGAAGGGGCTATTACTCCCTAATGTTGCTTGTAGTGCAGGTTACTACTGTTATGGAGTTGGATTTTCGATGTTTCTGCAAGGTGTTGCTTGATCTAAACGACCCTTTGATTCTACAGGTAAAGGGAAGCGTTCACTCGTTGGAAACTTCTTTCTTGCAATCAGGTGTAGGTTGGCTTCGGTTTCGTTGGGTCTCGGCTTGGGCTAAAGGTGGTGTCCCACGGCCATTGTGTAATTACCTCACCGGCTAGAATGGACACCCATCTCCAGCTGCCCAGAGTGCTGACGTTTCCAAAACCCCACCGAGGCGTTCTTTAGAGGGAGACACTGCCATGCCTGTGAGTATGTTGCGTGTGCCCCATGGCCTTTGGGCAGGGGGCGGAGGGTTAGAGCACGTTAGGGCACTGTTGCACACTTTTCTTCTTCATCAAGCTGTGGTTCTCTTGTTGGCGAGTGTTGGAACGATGTGTTTGCCTAGAGCTCCGGGCCCAAGCAGCGGGCCTAGTCTGCCTTTGGGAGTCACATATGTGAGCGGAGTGTGCGCAGTGTGTGCAGTGAAAAAATTTTCCCCATTCGGCCACTTTGAAACGGCTAGTTCATCATTAGTGGGACGCCCTGCACTCTTTCTATGCAAAACAGCCTCGGACCATCTCGTGTTTTGTGTTTTGTAGCCTCTGCATGTTCTTGTTCCTCGGAAGAGCTTTCAGTAAAAGAACCGGCTGTTGAAAGCAGCGCCTTCGCAAGGAGCATCGCTCGATGGTAGTGTGTGGACCCACACGGCATCTCAAGGAGAATGCCGCCGAGGCCTCACACATTTCAGCTTCAGTGTGAGGGAGGTTTTAGGGAACTTTAAACGAGTTTAGAATGCCCCATGTGGAGGCCAAGTGAAGTTCCCTTTTTCGTGAAAATTTGACAGTGATGGCCACCACGGTATATGGGAGGAGTAAAACAAAGCGTAGTTCAATGCCTATGGGGTCAGCTAAGGGTCTTGATATGGCCCAAACATCACTTATCTGGTAACTCAGGACCCTTGATGGGCAAGAGTCGATGTTCCTTTCCTGTTGAGGGTAAACAGCGATCTGGTCACAGTCATCAGACACACACTGAGTGCTATCTCAGACATAGATGGCTTGTACACTCTTACTTTCACAACTCCCAAGTTTAAGCGTCCATCTCTGTGAGGTTATAGAGAGTTAAGATGTAGTCTCAGACCGAGCAGACAGAACCCAGAGGTTGCTGTCAGCTGCAATTGTGTCTCAGAAAAGGACATCATGAGGTGAACTTGTCACAGAGAAAGCCGATGGTGTAATGGGATTGCCACTGGCAAGGTGCGCCGCGATCACAGGACGCGCGCACACAGTGCATCAAAATGTTTTGATAGGTGAAAAGCTATTGTTCCATTCGTAAAATACATTTGAATAGAATGTTTCTTGTATGCGATTTTATTGTTGTCATTCCTGTGTTGTTCACACAGGAACGCCAAGCTTAACATGTTTTGGATTCGTATAGCAGTTCCAGTCCGTCTTCACTGATTCCGTCTGCGTGCTCGTAGTCGTGGAAAGATAGACACCACATACAACGAGTCCATTACAATGGCCGGTATCCTTTGGATGCAGGGTGAGCGTCAATACACCCAGCAGCAAGTTTGCCACATGGCACACCCATGATTTAACAGTCCTTAGGAGTCATGACAGCCATCAATAATGGTCCATTGGGACTCACTGAGATGGTTCTTTACTCACTTTGCAGACACGTTCACGCCTGAAAGGTGTCATGACAACAATCAATAATGGTCCATTGGGACTGACTCAGAAGGTTCTTGACACACTTTTCAGGTACATTCACTCATAAAAAGGGGTCACTAATGGTACCAATGTTGTTTGTTAAGTGCAATACATATGACAGTTGGAGTTGCTGAATTCACAGATATTGCTTTATTTTGCAACGTGCTTTGCAGGGAAGGTGCGCAGTCCATCATGGTCTATTTGGGGGGCCTTCTCCATCAGAGGGTAAATCTCGGGCTGAAGTCTGGATAGTTAATAGAAAGGTAGCGCGCCGGGCGCGCGCGCCGGGCAAACATTCCCCCTCAGATCTGCCCAGGTCGCCGCACATCAACCACCCTGCGCCTCGCTGAGCACATTGCCTCGAGGTAATGTGCTCACTTGGGTTGAAGATGACCTCCCAAAAGCCGGGTTGGAGTTCCGCCGCTCGGGTTGTGTGACGTGCGATCAAGGGGTGCAGGGCACAAAGAGGCAACAACAGATCAGTGAATTCTGGACACTGCTGGACTGAGTTCTTTCTTTTGGCATTGCTCACATTCCTTCATGCTTTGTCTATGCCTGACATTCCTTCATGCGAAGCCTTACAATCTTTGTGCGATGCCTGACAGTCTGCTCAGATCTGCCCAGCTCGCCGCACATCAACCACCCTGCGCCTCGCTGAGCACATTGCCACTGTCAGGCATCGCACAAAGATTATAAGGCTTAGCATGAAGGAATGTCAGGCATAGACATAGCATGAAGGAATGTGAGAGAAGCTTCGCTGAGCTTCGTTCTTGTGAACGCTTTTGGGGTCTCAACTTGGAATTTGGGCATAAGTGTGACACACCAATGTGATAAGCAAAGAAAAATAAACAGAATGATGATATGTCGTCTGTGTTTCAGGACTTGCTCAGAAATGAAAGCATTGTGGTTCATTGTCTTTGCTTGGCTTTTCTTTGGAGGCACGACCGTGCCTGCCAAAAGGGCCAATCGGGAAGTGAAGTCTTTGCCTACTGAGCATTTGGACTGTTTGGACGAGTTGTTTCACAAGGTGCAAGGCAGCGGAACGGAGTCGTGGGAGGTGATGGAGCCACCACGCAATGCCCATGCCTCACGATTTGCTCTGCATTGCCTGTCTAGATTCATGTGCTTAGATCCGTTGACTAGGTTGCCTACAGAAGTGCTATGCCCTCGCTGTGTGGTTGGTGGTACTTTGCGCACCTTTGGACAACCACCTAGATTGCGCCGCATCTTCAATTTGCCCAGCCCATTTTGGATGAGGCAAGCAATGTATCGCTGCGCAAAGTGCAACGGAACTCCAAGAGCTTCCAGGTGTTTGTTGAAGGGCATAGCACGTGAACACTTTCGGGTATACTTGACTCGAGAGACTAGACTGATGGAACGGCGTTTGCTTCATTGCCTGGGGGTGATTGATCTTTGCTGACCATTGATTGCGTCGTTGTGCCCCCATGTGTTGTTCTCTTTGAAGATTGCACACAATGACATGTTTGATGTATCTCATGGGGCTATTACTCCTTCCCACAAGTTTTGTGACAACTATGACAATTTGTGACAAGTATTGCAACATATTCCGCGGTTGCTTCACCAGCAGATCCTGCACGTTTTTCTCGAAGGACACTAACAAATGGCTTAAGCCCTTTCACAAGTGCAACGTTAACAACGCGGGGTTGTCCCACACTAGCCACGTTAGCCCCGGGTTTTCGGCTCTGCTCTGCTTGAATTGTTTTCCTCGTTGGCCATGCGCTGGTACTGCCGCCGTCGCCATCCTTAACCCGTCCGCGCCAGAATGTGAGGCTTCCTGTGCAGAGTACCAGTCATGCTTTACTGATGATGCATGTGCTTATGTGGCCAACATTCCTGCCCAGAAGTGGTCTGGCCCATACTCATTTTGCAACGCCATGGATTCGGCCTGTGGGACTTGCTTTCCTGACCAGCCGTGCCAAATGCGAGGTTGGCTTGACTCCCATATCAACGCACACCCCAGCGACAAATTGGGAGGCGGTCCCTTGTCTTGTAAATGGTGCCTGAGATTCAGGGTCTGTGAGGGAGCCTTGGCCTGCACGGAAACCTCCAGGGGGGGCTGGGCGGGGCCCTGGGGCTCCTCTCCTTTGAGTCAGTATTGTCGGTGGTTCCCAGTCTGTGTGGACAAGTGTCGCTTTTCACGAGCCGATTGTGAACTGTACCCCGCTTCAACGGCAGCCATCACATATCCGCTGCATGACACAGATGACACTGCCCTCCGCCTTCTGGTTGCTTCCCAATTGCTCCAAACCGCCACCTGTGGTACGCGGTTCGTGTCCTGTGGACCGGTTGGTGGGGCCATAAGGGTCACAGGCTTAGATCTTGATGAGGCCGCCTCGTACACCGCGTTTCCGCAAGCGGAGGGGGGGCTGGCTCTGCTCCAAAACCTGACAGGGTTGACGTTCCTTCGCCTGCCCGCGGAGGTTCATGGGGACCTTGGGCTACTTCACAACCTGACTCAACTCACGCACCTCAGCCTCACGGGCCCCGGTATTACCGGTTCTCTGGACGACCTCCTGCACTTTCCGCGGCTGACATACCTTTCCCTGCGCAACACAATGGTCAGAGGGTCTATAGCAGCGCTGGGGCAGCTGAAGGCTCTTGAGGTGTTGAGCATCTTGGGGCCTTCAGGTTTTGGAGGCGTAAGAGATCCATCCGCAGAATATCCCCTCGTGGACAGCGCTATCATGGGGCCTCTGGGTTCCCTGCACGGCCTTCATGCGCTCCGGTGCCTGAATCTGCAGTCTGTTGCCGTGTCTGGGGCATTAGAGGACCTTGCAAGGCCGTCACTTCAGGAGGTCATGCTGGCGCACCTGGCCCTTGTGCGTGGCTCCCTTGGCCCTTCCTTCGCAAGTTTGTCAACGCTCATTATCAAAGACCTTCCTCATGGACAAGTCCCGCTGACCGCGCTGAACGGCATGCCGCACCTCCAAGTCTTGGCCTTGATTGGGGTTCAGGTGACCGGCTCCATCCCGCGAGTGCAAGACTTCGGCCTGGAACACCTGACCATCAGAGATCCTGTGCACGTGACCGAGAACCAGGTGGATATTCCGTTGACTGCTCTGCAAGAGATGCGCCACTTGTTCACACTAGACTTGGCCAATGCTAATGTGCACGGCGATGTGGAGGCCCTCGCTCATCTCAGCCTGGAGGAGCTAGCCCTGGAGGCTGCCTCAAGCGGCCACATAACCGGCACCCTGCACGATCTGCTGGGCATGCCACTTGAGACATTGCAGCTCAAAGACTGTGATGTTGGAGGGCCCCTGGGGATCTTGGGGAATCACCAAATGCTTTTGCAACTTGGGCTCGTGAATGTCCCAGTTTATGGAAGTCTGCATTTTATGACAGGGCTACCCGTCCTTGGAAAGCTGATGTTATCAGGCGTAGACTTCAGAGGTGACCTGGAACCTCTTGCCTTCCTCTTCCCTTCGTTTCGGCAATTTATGCCAGACTACCTCCTTTCTGTATTCTTGAGGAACATGAGTATCACCGGCAGCATACCACCCTTACCTCGTTTCATAAAGCACTTGGACCTGGAGGGCAACAGCCTGTTCTCCTCTGCCCCGCTTGTGATGGATGCCCCAGGTCTACAGATTCTGAATCTCAAGAACAATGGATTCACAAATGGGCAGGTGCAGCATCTCAACCTGTCATCTGAAGCCCTGGTCATCCTGTACGACAACCACCTCCAGTGCCCAGTGCCCAATATTCATGGTGTCACCGTGCTGGCAGCGCGTTGTGCCGAACATGTTGTGCTGTTTTTGGTGCTTCTGCTCGTGGCCATCCTCGTCCTCATTGCCATCGCAGGCTGCCTTCACATGCGCGGTGATCTCCAGGCCCCCGACAGCACTTCCTCCTTCAGAAGTCGCACATCGTTTGTGGCTTTTGTCGCTATTTGCCGGGGCGTAGCACTGGCTGACCTGGTCACCGATTTTGCTGGCAACGCCTCCATGTTGCAGGCCAGTGCCACTGAGCCCACCTGCGAGCACGCTTCCTTCTACTGGGACACCGCCCTCATGCCCTACTCGATTCGATCTCCATGGCTGACCAATGATGTTGGTTATTTAGAGGTGCACGTCTTTCATTTTTCACCACCTGCATAGGAATCTGCGTTTCCCATTGGGGGCCGCCAATCAATATGCACGCTGCCAACTGAGGACCCCACTCCTGGCTACTAACCCCTTTGCGCCGATCTTCCCAGGACGGAAGGGGGCCCTGTGGGCACACAGTCTTCATCGCATTTTGAACTAATGTGTGGGGGTTGAGAGACACGTGAGGGCATGTGGGGGTGCTTCAGGGTCTCGGGAGCAAGCAGCAAGCCGGTTCGGGTGTCGACCATCGTCGACCACCGGGATGAAGCGGATGTGGTTGTGGGAAAAGGGGTGTGGGGGGGGGGGGGGGTGGCCGCTCGAGGCGGTGTAGGAGCCCCGAGGAAGAGTAAACCGTCCCGGGGTGGGGGTGAAGGGGGGTAAGTACCTCCTGTTTGTCAGTCCCGAGGGCCACAGCCAGCAGCTGGCTGAACCAATGAGGTCCCCTCAGGCAAATAAGAACCCGGCTGTCTGGGGAGGGCTTCCAGGAGCCAGACAAACGCTCATTGGGAACGGAGAAGGAAGGTGGGGCGCGTATGGGACATTTGGGGCCACGGGGGGTCTATGTGTGTGTCGCAGTATTCGCATGTGTGGTAGTTGACAGTAACAGGGGGTGGCGGTGGTAGAGCAGAGCACGCAAGCGGAAGGTTGTGACCGCTGGGGGTTCTGGCGAGCGTGGATTCCGAGAGCGTGGAGGCAAAAGCACCCGCCGCCCAGTGTGCTGGGTCCCAGGTCGCGTCTCGTGAGATGGCTCGGGGCAGGGCCATGTCCTGCAGGTAAGGTGTTGAAGAGTAGGCGACCTTCGCTCGTGGCCAGTACCGCCCTGCTCAACAGGGTGAGGAGGGGGGTGGTGAAGGGCCGAGCACGGGACACATCCGGGGACGCCAGCAGATGAGCTTCTTGCCGGAGTTCGGCAATGGTGTGTGTATGGCGCGTGTTGTGCTGGGCCTCCAGCCCACAATTGTGGAAGCCTACAGAGGCCTGCACCACCCGGCAGAACAGGTGGTTGGTGAGTGTGAAAAAGGGGGCTTTGTGTTCGCACAGTGCGGCAAGCCTGCGGTGTCAGCCAAACACTCACTACACATGCCCCATCCAGTTGCGCCTGAGGTAGCGAGCAACCAGTCTTTCGGCATTAGTGGACATGGCCTTGATCAGGAGGAGCCTGGCGCAGAAAGCTGGCAAGATCCCATGCCTGGGTTGAAAAGCAGGATACCATCATCAACAGCTTGCGCTGGCAAGGCTCAGTCTGTGAGGATCCATAGGATGTCTGGGAGCGGCAGTGCGGACCCAAACTTGCTGTGTATGGTGGCCTCACTGTTGTAAGAGAAGGGGCACGCACAATGACAGCGGTCACTTTCTCAAAGCCAGGCCCTTGGAGAAGGAGGCCTGGAGCCGAGGAGGTAAGACACAGAAGACGTTCTCGACAGGGGAGTATGGTGAATAGATGCATTGAGACATTAAAGGGACAGGAGGGAGAGATTGCGCAGGGTGAGGCAGCCATAGCCAACGCCCCCTGTGTGCAAGGGAATGTGGAGGGAGGAGGTGCTTGTCCAAGGGCACAGAGCTAAAGCAGCCCTGTAAACCTTAGACCTTCAGGGTGTGGTACCACTCTTGTTGTGCTAGGGCTGCCGAAAATTCAAAGTCCAGGTGGGACAGTGCTACTCCAAGACACGCCGAGCGGTGAGAGTCCAGAGACCAAAGGGGGGGGGGTTTATCAACCGCCGCAGCCCAAGAGCTAGGGTAGGTAATGGAGGGTACCATGAGGCAGTCGGAGTGCATAGGCTCTGACGAGATGCGGGAGCAGTAACTCTCCCGGTCCGCCTGCACATGGGGGTAACCGTCCTTGTCCTTGTTGTAAACGGTGTAAGAAGATGACCAAGGGAAGGTCGAGGGTGGGGTTGAAATATGATGTCTAGCCGCGTAGGTTCATGTGGTCCCGTAGCCATTTGTCGTCTAGGGACAAGTACTGGTTATAGACATAAGTCATAGTATTGGGCGGAGGTGTCTCCATATGACTCACAGTCAAAATCACCCCCAATGATGGCGGTTGACGGCGGAGCAGCACCACGAACTAGTTTATGGTCCATAGTACTGCTTTCTTCTGTGCAAAGCTGTAGTGGGGGCAAAGGTGTAAAACGACCAGGAGAACAGCCCCAAACCAAGTCGTTTCGATGACTAGCGCAAACCAGTCAACAGAGTCCATAGCTATATACGGGGGATGGGCCCTTTCACTAGGGACTAGGCCCACAGGGCTAGAAAGCCTGTGCCGAGGCCTTATTGCTGCTGACCACAAACCTTTAGCATCAGGGGATGCGCCGGCAAAGTTTAAGTCACACCAAGTTTCCTAGTACAAGCGGGAGCCGATATCGAGGGAAAGGAGGTGGTTCTCGTGTTTGCACGAATGATCCCTTGCTCCTGCCAACCACTTTGTAGCAGACATACATCCGCTTTTACTTGCTTGGTGCTCTTTCTTGATTGCTTTGCTCGCGGACCCATTTCCTTCAAGCAATTCCTCGTCTCAGCTCATGAGCCGTGCCTTTTACCATGCCAATGCCGTCCCTCATCCCCGCATCTGTTTTGCATTTTCCTCGCATCTTCTTGCAGGTTGAGTTGAAGAGCATTTGCGAAGATGAACCCCATTGCAAGTATGACCAGGGGCTGTGTCGTATTGTGGACCCGGACCCGAATGCATTGTTCCGTCATCTGCCCATCATGGACACAATATTGATTGCGGTGAAGGAATTCATGAAAGTCGTTGTCCTCTTCTTCTTCTTGTGCCGTGGCCGTGTGCCTCCTGTCCAAGTCCACTTCTTCTGTGCCAACAGCCCCATCAATTGTCTGCTGGCACTGGTTTACCAGCCGGTTCGGGTGCTTCACGTACGCCGGCCATCGGTTTTGGATCTTGTATTGCACTTGCTCTTCGATGGGCTGTGTGAGGACATCCCTCAGCTCCTGCTGCAGCTGGTCTTCGTGTATTCCGTGTCGCGCACCGGGCTATCCGTTCTGCAAGTCCTCTCGCTGTTCCTAACAGCCCTTGGCGTGTCAACTATCATCCTCCGATTGACTCTTCTGCTATTACGGCAGTGCTGGAAAACACGGGTGTATCGGGCGCAAGAAGGTGTTATAGCGACAGACGGCTGTTTCGCACAGCTTGACACCTCCTTTGATCTGGCTGCTGTTGCTGCTACTGCTGCTGCTGCTGCTGTTGCCGTTGCTGTTGTTCGCTCCAGTCCGCCTTCCCCCGATGAATCCCAGATTCCCATTCCGGGCCTGGTGGAGGCCCGAGATGACGCCTCCAGCCAGACCTCCCACCTGTCCCTGATGTCTGTCACAGAGACAACCTCCCCCCCGTTCCGGTTTAGGCGTCCGTTTGGGGAATTCTGAGGGGTGGAAACCACAAAAAGTGGGGGGTTGCAGGTGGAGTAGGTGCCCTCGGAATCGCATTTTGAGCCATGTAGCCAAAGATATGGCCTATTCTTGGTTTGTGGTTGTCGGCATTTGGAGCTTCTGGGGGCCTTTTTGGGCCGTTTCCGGGACATATCATGGAGTTAGAGGGCCGCAAAGAGCTCGTTGACATGGGGAAGTCATGCAGCACGTGGAGTGTACCCACCGTTTCCCTTCGTTTGGCCGTTTTGAATGTGTTCCAGGGCTTTTTTGGCCCAAAAATAGCTGTTTTTGGCCCTAAACTGCAGTTTCTGAAACTGAGGTCCGCCACTTGCGAATCCCGTTCCCGGCCGCCACCGTTGAGTTTTTTGCTCAAACTTTGTGTGATTGTACTTCACACCCATAGGTATCATCCACCAAAATTTCACCCAAATCTGAAGCACCACGACGGAGTTCTGATTTTTTCCCATTTCGCGCGTGCTGCTGCTTGCTGCTTGCTGCTTCCTTGCTTGCTACTGCTGCTGCTGCTAAACCTGGTAGGTCCACCCTAGACACTAAAAAGGTTTATACCCCCCCCCCCCGTGCCCAAGAACCACCTTGCGCAAGAACCAACCCCTGGTTCCGCGGTCAAATTCTCGCATCACTTTTTTTACCAGGGTAGTGGGTTTTTCATGTTTCTGGTGGATGTAGGACAGCTATTCAGGTGTGCAGGACATCATTTCATGTGTGTTACTTTGGGTCCCCCCATCAGGGGGGACCCTATCAGTCACTCACAGGCTCATGTTTGCTTTTGCACCACCTCTTCCATTCCTTGTTCTGTACCATAGACGTTCCCATGTACACTGCCGGTGAGTCTGTCTTCTATCGGCGATCTGATGGCTCTCTTGTTCCAGCCACTGTGTTGGGTCCTGGTGCCCAGTCTGAGACAGTGCAGATTGAGTACAAACGCAATGAGCGTCTGGTGAGGCACCCAGCTGCTTTAATTGCCAACCTCTCGCGTCCCATCATCCCATGCACGTTGGAAGGCACACTACAGCCCAGTCAGCTGCGATTCACTCCTTTGGTGTTCATTTGTCAACGTGGTTAAGTGTGGGAAAGGAGAGGGCACGCATGTCCCGGCGCAACGCGCCGGAAAATTTTTTTTCCGCGGTACGGGGTTGCCCACGGCTGTGCGCAAGAACCAACCCCTGGTTCCGCGGTCAAATTTAGGGGGAAAAGTGTGCGCAAGAACCAACCCCTGGTTCCGCGGTCAAACATTGCTGGTTCTTGGGCACGGGGGGGGGGGGGGGGGTAAAACCAAGACTGGTTCCACCAGCTCGGTGACCCTAGCCCTACCCCCGGCAGGAACACCGCCCTAACCCCGGCAGGAACACCCTCCCCCCCAATTGCCCCCCCCCCCCCCCCCCCCGAGTTTTGACAGATAGACGGCCTGCGTGGCCCTCCACAGCTGAGGAGCCGTCTGTGTAAATAAGGGGGATAGCATTGTTGGCTTTGCTGATCTGTAGAGGGGGTGGTTTTGCTGGATTTGTTTGCAGGGGTCCTGACAGATGTGTGGGCAGTTTGGGTTCTGTGTAATCAGGATGGTTGCGCGACTGAACTTTAGGGTAAGAAGTGCTGAACTGTGACCCGGAAGAGCCCCACTGTGCGACGGTTGTTGGCATCTGACATGGCGGTGCAGGATTGTCATGCAGCCACTGGATAGCCTTCTCAATGGAAGATTGAACAGGAGACCTGGATGATTTCAGGGCCTCGCAAAGGCGGGAAGAAAATTGCTCTGCGGGGGGGGGGGGGGGGGGTGACACGGAAGCCCATTTTCCCAGCCCCCCCCCCTCCTTGGCCGACGCGATGGGAGGGGGGGTTCAGGGCGGGGGTGCCCGACCTGCCGTGCCGGGGGGGGGGGGGTCAACCCAACCAACATCTATGGCTCAAAATGATGCCCACGTCGCGCTGATCATTTTGACTACTCAAATGTGGGGGGGGGGAATTATTGGCGGGAAAAACTTTTTCGGGCCAAAATTTGTGTTCCTGCGCCTTTGGCGCCAACATCCGTTCTTACACAAAACAAAGGGCCCGACACGGAACTCTCTCCAACCCCCCCCCCCCCCCCCTCCTTCGGCGGGCGTCCATGTCACCCCCCCCCCCCCCCGCCCCCTGCAGAGCAATTTTCAGGTCGCCAAATGTCGGCATGCTGTCCGACAGCGACATGGGAATTAAAGTTCGAATGAAATTTCTCTTCACCTTTGAGGCCCGAGGGGGCGACTACCAACGGTCCTGATGCGACCAGGATATGGCATATTCTGTGAAAAGCAAATGAGCATCGCGGCCTTTGTGCCGGAGGACTACAGGCAGACAAACAACTCGGCAGAGCTGCTGGCGGTCATCAGAGCACTTCGCATATTTAGCACAGGGGACATTGCGATCTGCACGGACTCACAGTACGTGGTCCTGGGGGCGACCGGCGCGGCGCGCCGCTGGCGCTTGCGTGGGTGGATAGGGTCATGTGGCCCAGTCTCCAACGTCCCCCTGTGGGAACAGCTCCTGGCAGCACTAGATGAGAATCCATGCACTGTTCATTGGGTCAAAGTACTTTCTCACGTAACCATCGAAGGTAACAATGAGGCAGACCGCCTGGCTGACCAGGGCAGGCAACTGCACCCGCGGTTCCCTCACCCACACAACCCATCGCTGCTGCTCTCTGTGGCTGGCACACCGCGCGCCCCAAAAAAATCTGAGCTACTCACACTAGACAAGTCTCCGCTTCTGGTGAAGCGTCTTAATTAATTTTTGCGCACAGGCATCACCTCCGCTCATTCACTCCATTGAAGGACAGGCGGTCCTCACTACACTCAACTTAACGCTCATGGCGGATGCTCTCTCGACAACATCTGACATCAGTCACTGTGACACTGATTCATGGAGTGCAGAAAACTCTGATAGTGCAAGCCAGCTCAGTTCTCGCACGTGCTCCACAGAAGGCAGTCGTGACTAACTGCTTGGTATCTGCTGGCGCTGTGGTTTCTACGCCAGTTTACCACCCTCACACCCTCCTCACCTCCTATTGTATGTTTCTCCCTGCTCTGTTTGAAACTAAATAGCAACTGAAGGGGACAGGCCGAATGAGTGCCATACTATGCAGCCCAGTCAGTTTGCAAGTAGTACAATAGGAAACCCCCCCCCCCCCCGTAGGGGAATCCCGTATTCCCCGTACTGCTCTGAACAGTGGCCCGTACAGTGGGCTTTCAGAACCATACCACAGAAATTGGCAATATTAGGCACCCATTTGTCTCTTTTTCCTGCCCTCCCCTATGCTCTTGACCAGACTATGCCTTGCAATGTATGCCACTCCAAGAATGTTGAAACCCAGAAACCTCAGTTTGGCTCCACTGACCTGCGCGCTCCCGCCCGTCAGATGGAAGTTGTCTTTTACTGTGCCGTGTCAGGAGGGAAGCGTACTTCGGGAAATCAGCCAAACTGTTGCTTTTTTGTCTTTGGCCGAGTTGGATCGTTGTATGCCACTCCAAGAATGTTGAAACCCAGAAACCTCAGTTTGGCTCCACTGACCTGCGCGCTCCCGCCCGTCAGATGGAAGTTGTCTTTTACTGTGCCGTGTCAGGAGGGAAGCGTACTTCGGGAAATCAGCCAAACTGTTGCTTTTTTGTCTTTGGCCGAGTTGGATCGTTGTATGCCACTCCAAGAATGTTGAAACCCAGAAACCTCAGTTTGGCTCCACTGACCTGCGCGCTCCCGCCCGTCAGATGGAAGTTGTCTTTTACTGTGCCGTGTCAGGAGGGAAGCGTACTTCGGGAAATCAGCCAAACTGTTGCTTTTTTGTCTTTGGCCGAGTTGGATCGTTGTATGCCACTCCAAGAATGTTGAAACCCAGAAACCTCAGTTTGGCTCCACTGACCTGCGCGCTCCCGCCCGTCAGATGGAAGTTGTCTTTCACTGTGCCGTGTCAGGAGGGAAGCGTACTTCGGGAAATCAGCCAAACTGTTGCTTTTTTGTCTTTGGCCGAGTTGGATCGTTGTATGCCACTCCAAGAATGTTGAAACCCAGAAACCTCAGTTTGGCTCCACTGACCTGCGCGCTCCCGCCCGTCAGATGGAAGTTGTCTTTCACTGTGCCGTGTCAGGAGGGAAGCGTACTTCGGGAAATCAGCCAAACTGTTGCTTTTTTGTCTTTGGCCGAGTTGGATCGTTGTATGCCACTCCAAGAATGTTGAAACCCAGAAACCTCAGTTTGGCTCCACTGACCTGCGCGCTCCCGCCCGTCAGATGGAAGTTGTCTTTCACTGTGCCGTGTCAGGAGGGAAGCGTACTTCGGGAAATCAGCCAAACTGTTGCTTTTTTGTCTTTGGCCGAGTTGGATCGTTGTACCCTTCGAATACTGCTACTGCAACAAGTTCAGCCACTACTACTGCCACGCGTGCTGTACCAGTGAAACCAGTGAAACTCTGGACAGTGGCCCATCTATTGGAACCTGAACATTGTTGCTAGTGCTGATTTTAGTTTGTTGTCTTGGTGGGAGAATGCTTCCCTTTATATGGGTATGCCTGATTTGGCTGACCGTGCAATCATTGCTTTAACTTTGCCAGTGGCCACCACTGTTGCAGAGGGGTCATTCCGTATCATGAAGGGGCTCCTGACGGCTGACCGCCGGGGCATGTCTCATGACACGCAAAATCGGATACCTTTGGGCCATGGTGAATGGGGATGTCAATCACCGCATCCCACAATGGGCCCTTGTGTAGTGTTGCACTTTGTGTCTCTGGGTACACTACCCAGCTGGCGAGTGGCTGGATTCAAAGATTTGTGGTACCCAGCTTTTTTTTGTTGTTTGTGATTGTGTCCAATGCATGTCATCTGCACTTGTAATACTTGTAATGTTGAGAAAAAAACACTAGAAAAGGCGCCAGAAGCGCCAGAAAAAGCGCCAGCAGTAGGATTTGAACCCAGGTTAGGGTTAGGGTTAGGGTTAGCCCACGGCGGTTCAGTTGTGAGTATACGCATGTACCAACTAGGGTATGACACGTTTCTGCTGAAATGATGCTACTAGGTGGTATAGATTCTGCAAAGCCTTGGATTTTCTCAAAAAAAATGGACATATTTTGGGGTTTGGGGTCACTACACAATGCCCTGCTGAGGGTTTTTTACCAAAAATGGTCCGCCCCTCACAGTGTACAGTGGAAAATGTTTGCCCCGTACAGGGGGGTGGTTGAATAGATGCAGTCCACACCTTATGGACGACTGCTATTTTGTTGATCCTGGTTGTTCTTTAGAGTCGGCAGAAAGGACAAGCACTCAAGTGACCCGCAGAGCTAACCGCAAAAAACGCCTCACTGTACATTACATAGTGGAGCACCCCAACCAAGAAGGGGACAGGTGCATTGATTGGACTTCACAGTACCACTGGACTAATGGCTGGAAATGTCTATGGTGGGGACATTCAGTCTATCGGAACCGACCATTGATCCCCCTCAGCAAAGCCGACGCAAGCGCCACAAACCACCCCAACCAATCACCACATTATCAAATAGTCTCCCACGACAAGCCCAACCAGTGCTGGAATGGTCGATGATTTTTTCCCACGACCTACAGCCATGAATGTTCATCATATTGACACGTACCCTGCTGGTGCTGTTGTCGATTTCTAACCTTCGGGGGGCAGTATTGTGCCTGCCAAGATTGTGCTTGCCACAAGGGCTGGAGCCCTTGTCCTGTGCGTCTGCTACCTGGACAAGGTAGTATTATTTGTGCATTGCTGTGTACTGCAAATTTCTTGCATCCAAGGCACTCTACTGCACCCTGTATCACGCAAAACACTTCATTGTTTTCGCAATTTCAGCCATGAATGTTCATCATATTGACACGTACCCTGCTGGTGCTGTTGTCGATTTCTAACCTTCGGGGGGCAGTATTGTGCCTGCCAAGATTGTGCTTGCCACAAGGGCTGGAGCCCACTGTCAAGCCCCCTGCCAAGGCTGCTCCCAAAGCTGCCAAACCTGGTGCCAAACCCTCAACAAAGATTGCAGCCAAACCTGCTGCCCAGTTGGCAGCCAAGTCTGCAATTAGAGAGCCCATTCCTGTGGCCCCTGTTGAGCATGTGCAGCCAGCTCAGCATCCGACCTTCTGAGTAAATTTCCAAAACAGAAAGTGACGATTCCGCTTATTATGCAAGGGCAATTATTCTGCAAGGCCATGAGCAACGGATGCTAAGCTCGCATATACCCCCGTGACACAGGCATATGGTCATAGCCATGGCTCACAGTTCATTGTTTTGACTAGCTGCACTCGCGCCAGAAAAAGTGGCACCCAGAGCCTGTTTCTGAGCAGAGCTGAATATGCATCCCATCAGGAAGTTCCTGGCCCCTTGGGCATGGTGGATCAAGGCATCATTCGGCACTGATCTTGTTTCAGCTGCAGTGCAGCTAGTCAAAACAATGAACTGTGAGCCATGGCTATGACCATATGCCTGTGTCACGGGGGTATATGCGAGCTTAGCATCCGTTGCTCATGGCCTTGCAGAATAATTGCCCTTGTATAATAAGCGGAATCGTCACTTTCTGTTTTGGAAATTTACTCAGAAGGTCGGATGCTGAGCTTGTCCTGTGCGTCTGCTACCTGGACAAGGTAGTATTATTTGTGCATTGCTGTGTACTGCAGATTTCTTGCATCCAAGGCACTCTACTGCACCCTGTATCACGCAAAACACTTCATTGTTTTCGCAATTTCAGCCATGAATGTTCATCATATTGACACGTACCCTGCTGGTGCTGTTGTCGATTTCTAACCTTCGGGGGGCAGTATTGTGCCTGCCAAGATTGTGCTTGCCACAAGGGCTGGAGCCCACTGTCAAGCCCCCTGCCAAGGCTGCTCCCAAAGCTGCCAAACCTGGTGCCAAACCCTCAACAAAGATTGCAGCCAAACCTGCTGCCCAGTTGGCAGCCAAGTCTGCAATTAGAGAGCCCATTCCTGTGGCCCCTGTTGAGCATGTGCAGCCCTTCAGAGTCAAATACTCGCGCCAGAAAAAGTGGCACCCAGAGCCTGTTTCTGAGCAGAGCTGAATATGCATCCCATCAGGAAGTTCCTGGCCCCTTGGGCATGGTGGATCAAGGCATCATTCGGCACTGATCTTGTTTCAGCTGCAGTGCAGCTAGTCAAAACAATGAACTGTGAGCCATGGCTATGACCATATGCCTGTGTCACGGGGGTATATGCGAGCTTAGCATCCGTTGCTCATGGCCTTGCAGAATAATTGCCCTTGCATAATAAGCGGGATCGTCACTTTCTGTTTTGGAAATTTACTCAGAAGGTCGGATGCTGAGCTTGTCCTGTGCGTCTGCTACCTGGACAAGGTAGTATTATTTGTGCATTGCTGTGTACTGCAGATTTCTTGCATCCAAGGCACTCTACTGCACCCTGTATCACGCAAAACACTTCATTGTTTTCGCAATTTCAGCCATGAATGTTCATCATATTGACACGTACCCTGCTGGTGCTGTTGTCGATTTCTAACCTTCGGGGGGCAGTATTGTGCCTGCCAAGATTGTGCTTGCCACAAGGGCTGGAGCCCACTGTCAAGCCCCCTGCCAAGGCTGCTCCCAAAGCTGCCAAACCTGGTGCCAAACCCTCAACGAAGATTGCAGCCAAACCTGCTGCCCAGTTGGCAGCCAAGTCTGCAATTAGAGAGCCCATTCCTGTGGCCCCTGTTGAGCATGTGCAGCCCTTCAGAGTCAAATACTCCCGCCCACGGGCGCCGCCGCCAGCCAATGTGTCACCTTCCGCATGCTTCCCCCATTAGATCGCCTACACATCGGACCTTAGAACATTTGATCGCCTGTGGCATTTGCCCCCAGTGCACCACAAGTGGGTCGCCCTTTAGTTGGTGCTACTGTGCACTGGGCATGATAACGTGCCCTTGTCCACGAATGGCAACCTGAAAATTGTTGCACGGCGGGGGTCGGGGGGGGGGGGGGCAGCGACGCCCACCGAAGGGGCATTGGAGTAATGGGCTTCCGTATCATGTCATGTCGTGTCATGTCATGTCGTATTGTGTCCTGTCATCTCTTGCTATGTCATGTCATGTGGTTTAACGTTATCATATGTCATGCCATAGCACTGTGGCATGGTGGTACGGCGCTTCACATGATTGTGCCATGGCATTGCACAACATGACCAGACAGGGGATGGCATGCCAATGGACCCGCCATGCCAATGCCCCCCCCCCCGTCTCGAAAGAAGAAACATGGCCCCCCTGGCTACCCCCTCTCGAAGGAAGAAACATCCCCCCCCCCCCGAGATTTTTTCACCAAATCGCACAAAATTGCCCTTTTTTGCCTAGTTTCCTGAGTGTGCAATGGCATGTGATGGGCACCATCCTTGGTGTCATGTGTTAGGTTTTCAATGTAGATTTTCATTTCTCAAAATGTTCCAAGTCCCCTATGGAGCAGACTGAGATTGTCTGGTAGGTCATGCCTGCATTTTGTAAAGCCGGGTACTTGGCCATGTTGGCCAGAGCCCATGTGCACAATTGCATGTTTCCGGGGAACCAAGGTCTCGGGTTTGAGGAAGGGACTACATCCAGCCAGGTTGTTTCTGCTCAAAGCCCCCAACATGAAGAGCTCCAGCAACATATGGGAGATCCTTCACTCCCAATACTGGTTTGCCGGTGTGCTGACAGGAGACACTGTCGGCAGATGGGGTGTCCGAATATGGGGAACAGAAGAACCAAGCGAGCAGCAAAGGACGGGTATTGCAAACCTGCTTGGAGCAGAGGCCCCCACCAAACGAACACGCATACGGGTGTATGGATACCCGGCCGGTTTCGGCTACGGTACCACGTGGGCTCAAGAGGAGGCCGCACGTGTCTTTCCCTCAGGCAGGGTCCAAGTTCTTTCCTGCCAACACCTCGTCAACACGTCCATAACCAAGCCGGTGTTCGACATTACCGTAACAGGGGTGCCAACGGAATGGCAGGCGCACAAGCTGGAGTCCACCGACACCAGAGCAAACCCACGAATTTGGAGGCGGTGCGTGTCGCACAAACTCCGACCAGCAGCGGAAAGAGTTGGACGCCAAGAGAGGCTACGTCTAGCCACACGGGCGGACGACGACCCAGAGACTACCTCTTTGCAAGACGTCGTGGAGGACAACCACGACATGGAGTTAGGACAATAATGCTGACCGTTCGGGCAGTGGCATTGCTGCGTCCAAGGACATGCACGAGCCGGTACAAACAGCCGCCGTGCTACGCGAGCCGGACACGTCCGCCGCGTGGGAAGTCTTCAGGATTCCTCTTGTGCATGCTGTGCCTTCTGCCACGGTGCTCTAACCATAGACAATGTTGCCATACACCAGCTTTGAGTGCACGCAACCCCCCAGGCAAGATGGGGACGGGGATTGCCGGGACGCGGCATCTGGACGCCGGATCCCTTGAACCTTGGGCGACCCCCCCTGGTGTCCAAAACAAACACAACGGTCAATCTTTGGCCGAACCAGGGGGGTTAGCTCAGGGGGACGGGGTGATGGTTCTGCCACGGGCGGATCGGCCACGCGCCCCGCCCCCCCCCCCCCACGTTTGGTTACAAAGCCCGCGGGGTTGGGTGCAGGTTCCCTGCGAAGGAGCACGCCAGCTGCGCTGTACAGTTGTCAGGCTTGCCCCCAGCCCCACCACTGAGCTGACGAGGGAGGACGCAATGAAAACTGCTCGGGCACGCAGCCCTGAAATGATGCTCCTCCTACCAGGGCTCTCACCACCCATGACATGCGACTGCTGCCTGGACTGCCTATTCCTGATGGCAGGTACTATGTTCTATTCCACGGGACGGTCGCACAAAAGGCGAAGGTCGGACTCCAGCAGCGAGGAAGGTGAACGCCAACATCGAAGGCGGCAGCAGCCGCAACAGCACACCCACATCCATGTCCACGTCCACCAGCCCCAACAGCGGCACCCAGATCGGTCGAAACGCCGCAGTGCACACCGAGAACGATGCAGGATTCAAGGCGAGACCAGACGGATGGAAAGCGCGCTGCGAGAGCTCGACGCCCAACAGGCAACTGAAGTCCAAGTAGCCCGGGAGGAGCAGCAGTCGGCCGCGCAGTACTCTGACAGGGCCCCTCTGATCCCGTTCCAGGCCAACCTGCCGAGACACAGGCCACGGACACCCAGCTACGAGCAGGTGATGGCCCGCCCACCTCTACCCAGCTATGATGAGGTAGTGGGGATGGCAGCAGACGAGGAAGAAGCAGAGCATGGCCCCAGCAGATCTGGACTCGCCAACTCGTACTCCCTGCAGCAGCTGAGGGACATCTCGGCAGCGGTGCAGATGCAACCGGAACGGCCCACGGTGATCACCGACGTCCTGTACAAAACAGGCTCATACATAGCCTTGGCGCTGGAGCCCCATCTTGCGCTGCATCATCGCGATAACTGGGTCAGAGACTGGGCCACGGATGTCGGACACCAGCTGGGCTTCGACGACGCGCCAAAGCCCGACACGGTCAAGCAAGGGACCCATGCGGCGCCACGAAACTGGAGGCTGCGGCTGCGGGGAAGGAAACCCCAGGGACTTACTTTCGGCATCAGCTCCAGCGCCAAATATGGAGTGTCCCAGTACGCATGGGCCTCGGGCGCGGAATGGCTGATCAGCCGCATCCAAGCCCAAACAACAGCAGTGAGGCCGCCGTCACCGCCACCGGAAGACGAAGATGCCCAGCCGCCGGCATACGCGCCACGCCAAGAGTTTGTGGACCAGGTATGTGCTGACCTTGACTGGCAGGTGCCTGAACGTGCGGTCCTCTCAGCCAGCGCTGACACATGCAGATACAGTATCCCCCTGCTCACACAAACTTGCCCTCTCACTTCCAGTGGCTCGACCCGGAATGGAAGCTGCAGCGAGGCTACCGAGACGGCAGATGACCGTGACCTGAAAATCCGTCAAGGCGCACCATCCATGCGGTCCATGCACACTCTCAACCCTGCCAGTGACGAGCAGGCCAGCACAGCTAAGACGGAGAGCTCCGCTAACCACCCAGCTAAGCCGTGCGCGAGACGGGAACACCCGCCGCGTCACAGTGCCGAGAGACAGTCTGTGATGGCAAGAGCCGCCAGACTATTATGGACGAGTCGGGTAAGCCCGCCGTCCTCAGCAGCGGTGCCTGGAACACACCGCAATGCCAGTATTCACTGTCACTGTTACCTCAGAGCTTCTCTTCCTGACCCCCCCAGCCTGCCTAACCGCCTGGCCTGCCTTGTTCTTTTTCGCCCCCTGCTCCTGGATCAATCAGATCAGAATCCCACCCCAACGCAGTCGGCCCACAACTTGGCACAGCTGGTGCCACCTGACCAGTGGGCCGCGCTGCATGTGCGCGCACACACACGCGCACACACGCATCCACACTGGAAGCGTGACCAGATCCTACGCTGTGGTGACGTGCACCCCAACCCAGGACCCACCTCTCTGGCACTCATCAACGTGACGGCCCTGCGAGCACACCACCATGAAGTGCTGGATTTGCAAGAGGACATCGTAGCACTCACGGAAACACGGCTCACGCAAGGGGCCCAGAATGCAATGGCCTTCATGGCAAGACAGAAGGGGTGGCAACCCTTTTGGGGAGCCCCCCTACTATCCAAGACAGGTGGCATTTGGGGAGCTGCCCCAGGAGGGGCGGCCCTTCTGGTACGGGAAAAGTGGCCGGCAAAGCAAGCTCAGCGGGACCCGGGATGCACACTAAGTGAGGAACTGTGGAATTCAGGCAGGTGGCTGCACGTCATCGTGACCCCAGCGGATGGTAAACGCCCCCTAAACGTGATTGTGGTGTATGGGATCCCAGGAGACCACAAGCTAAATGGCAAGCTATGGGAGGCAGTGCTGACCCAAGTTGCAAAGCTGGGGAACTCCCCCTTTCTGATAGCCACGGATGCCAATGTCCAACTAGATCACTACCGCTGCATGCCCAACCTCATGATGACGGAGCTGCTGTCGGGGCGCATTGTGGATGTCGACCTCTTACATGCACGGACCACGGGACAGGAGTGCCAGTGCTCGTACCACAATGGCTCCATCAAACAGAAACCAACCAGAATTGATGGTATTTTGGCAGATGCCAAGACGGCCAGTGCCATCATGAAAGTCTTGCCAACCGAAAGATGTCCCGTGCCTGGACACAAGCCGGTCACCTTCACCTTCAATTTCAAGCAGTCTGCCCAGCGGGTTCTGAAGTTTGTGCGGTTACCACCCATGATACCAGCCCACCTGCAGAAACGCAAGCGAGACCAAATAGTGAAAGACGTCACCGAACCGTACGTGGCGATATGGGAGAAAGTCCTAGACAATGAGGCGTCCACGGCAGATCAACTGTGGGACCTCTGGACATGGCTGGCTGAAGAAACCATGCTGGTCCTGACCATGGCACCGCCGCCAGCGGTCAGGACAGGAATATGCCAACTACCACTGGCTCCCCAAGAGTTGCCGAGAGGACGGGGAACCAAGAAGATGCTCAAGACAGTGGAGCTCACGCCGAAGCGCATGACGTCGTCAGGACTCCCGTGCACTGCACCAACTAAGGAGATGTCCGCCCTGCTGAGCGCCCTAGTGCCGGTGATGAAGTGGGCGGCAAGCAGGGAACAAGCCGTGGTCCCTGTTATGGGCCCCGTACCGCGAGAGGTCCTCAACAATTGGAAGGCGATACGCAGGAGGGCCCACCGCATTCTTCAGCTCATCTCCAAAGGGCAATGTGTTGCAGAGCACCAAGAACTACTGCGCACGGTGATGGAGGCTCCAGAAAGTGCACCCATGACCATTACCGACTTGGTCCGACTCAGTGATAAGATTAAAATGCTGAGTAGGCGGCAACTAGCTCACGAAGAGAAGAAGAGGCACCAAGATTGGAGAGCATGGATTGAGGAGACCTGGACCACATCGCCAGGGAAGGTGTACCAATGGATCAAAGAGGACAAGTACACGCCCACTGTCCTGATCCAGAAAGAGGACGGCACCTTGACTGGCAATGTGCCCGAAATGGACCTCGTGATACACCAGAAATGGGACCCGATAATGAGGCAGCATGCGGATCCGACGCTGCCGGAGCCGGAAACTGAACCCTTCTGGCGCAGGTTCGGCAAATATGTGGAGCATCACCAGATGGAATGTCAGCCCATCACCGCGGAGCGCCTCTGCCGTCAGTTCAAGGACATGAAACGCAGCCGGGCCACAGGTTTAGACGGCTGGACTGTCGTAGACATGCGGAACATGCCATGGCCGCTACTGCACATGCTGGCTCAGCTGTTAAACTGGGTTGAATCCCATGGCGTATGGCCTGAGCAACTTGCCACAGGGTACATTCCGCTGATCCCCAAAGGCGAGGGCAGTGAGCCGCTACAGCTCAGGCCGCTGTCGGTGCTGTCTGCGATTTATGGCGCCTGGTCCGGTATCCGCCTCCGTGACTGCCTCATCTGGCAAGAGAAGTGGGTGCACAGAAATGCATTTGCCTTCAGGCCGCAGAAGAGCGCCCTGGACGCAGCAACTCTACTGGCCGCCCTCATTGAGCGAGCACACCTACTGAAGCAGGCATTATCTGGCGCTGGCACTGACTATGTGAAGTGTTTTGATTTGATACCACAACAAATCTCCTTCCGGATGGCACGAGAGTTCGGCCTGGACCCCAAACCGCAGGCGGCATTGGAGGCCATGTATCAACAATTACACAGGGCGTTCAAAATAAACGGGGCGCTAGGCTCCTTCTTTCACGCCACGAACGGCGTACTGCAAGGGTGCGCCATGAGCGTACTCATGATCAACATGCTCACCACAGTCTGGATGCGCGCCGTGGACGAGCTGGAAGGAGCTATCTCAGTGACGGTACACAGCCTGCCGCCCATACCGCCCAAGCTGGAAGAGCCCAAGGAGCTGATATACAGACGTAAACCCTCCCAGTCCACCGCAGTGTCCCGCTTTCGGCCACCACCGGCCCCGAGCAGGTGCGTCATGAGGACCTTCGGCTCAGGGATTGACCAATTTGAATATTGGGAACACTCCAACCCCTGCACATGTGGCCATGGACCTCCACCTCCACCTCAGCAATCGCAGCCGCCACACCCCTCCTCCGCACCTGAGCCCGCACGCGAAGGGCTGGTGGAAGAGGAAATGACAGCATCGGAGGAGTCCCCACCCCCCAGCCCAGTGAAGCTCAGGGGTGCTCAACCCCAGCCACAAGAGGCGGGCACGATCCAGGTTGGGTCCATGGGCTATGCAGATGACACGTATCCGCTGCGATCTGAGGGCCAATACATGGCGGCCGGTGATGCAGCTCACTGATGAGTCGCTGGCTCTCACCTTACAAAAAGTGAACCCCAAGAAGTCACTGTCCATACAAGTACGACAATCCAAGGAAATTGCTCGCAAACACACGGTACTCCAAGGGATCTCACTCCCCCTCCAAGCTGAATTTCGCTCGCTGGGGGTGGGTATTCGTACCAGCCTGACCAGGGGGACTGGCCCGCTCCTGAAAAAGAGGACATCCAAGGGGATACACCTGCCGTCCAGAGTGAGGGGTGCACAAGGGGGCTTCAGCCGGCGAACACACATCATCGCCACTCTGGTACAAGCCGCAGCCCTATGGGGTACCCCGGGGGCGGAGGTATCCCGGAGGGATCTACAGAGTCTGGAGACGGCAGTGCTCCACAGTTTGTGGGGCACCTCGAGGCCAGGTAGGGCGAAGGAGATCATCTTCGTGCTGCTAGTACAGGGACACCGAGTGTCTCCTCACATGAAAATCACGTATGACAGGGTATGTTGGCTCCTGCGCGCACGCCAGGCACCCTTCAGGTTGTGGTGCAGTCGTGCATTGAAGCTCGGCAAGCGCAGGTACGACCCACTACATCAGGACCGGTTCAACGAGCCCTCCTGGAGTTGGAGAGCCTTGGCTGGAGGCAGGCGGATCATTGGTGGGTCTGGAATGTGCCCGGGGTGCCCGAAGAAATAGACATGACGCTCATAAACGAGGACAAATTCAAGCATATCCTGCGGGACTCCATCAGGCGGCGGGCCCTGCTCTCACTGGAAGATCGTCGGCCGCGACAATTTCAAGGCATCTTAGGGGCCCTCGACAGGGAGGCATGTCAAGTCCTTCTATCAGAGGGCACAGAGTTTGATAAGGCGCTGCTGCGGGGCTGGCTCACAGGGGCGTTATGGACGGCTGCCAGGGCGCATGCGAGGGGCCTCAGGGCGACACCGCTATGCCCATACTGCTCGCGGCAACAAGAAGAAGACGACGAACACATCTTGTGGGCCTGCCCAGCCTGGGGCATACATCGATCCGGTGCCTGGCGCTCGCTTATGAGAACGGCGAGGGCACTGGGGCTATCAGACCAGATCAGTAGTTGGCCCACGTGCTTACGGATCTGTGGCTTGATGCCGGAACACCTGTCGCACGGCATCCCCAAAGGTCAGGTGCACGACTTCATGTACGGTTTTCATAGTATGGTGCTGCAAATTCTGCGGGCGCGGGCACACCGGGAAGATGTGCAGCTCTTTGACCAGCCTAAGACGAAGCAAGGCAGAGGGTACCCATTCTGGCAGTTCATCGGGCCGCTACCGCGGCCGGAGCACAGGGAGAAGCTGCGGATTCGCCAACCCACAGCTCAAGAGTGGCGGTGGGACTCCGACTTTCGTGACGATCTGCTACGATGGGTCAACGAGCTGGTCTGGATACCAGGGAAAGGGCAAGTCTCCTTCATGGAGCTAGCGATGGACTTTGAGTGCTTCGCGGCGCGCACCTTGCCGGCCTCACCCCAGGCTGTGTATCGGGCGACTGCCCTCCCGCTACCAGAAAGGGCAAGGGTTCTAAAGCTTGCCCTAGCGACCTTGCAAAAGCTGAGCGTGGCTGGGGCCGTGCTACCAGGTGGTGTGCTTACCAAATGCTCCTCCCTAGTCCCACTGGGGGCCCCCACAATAGTGGGTGTGTCTGCGAGACCATACTTCACACGGCGCCCGGACATGCTGAAACTCCTACAAAACCTGCAAGAGTACTGTGAGCTGCGCTGGACGGCTGTGCTACAGGCGCCGCCCCCCTCACCGGACACGAGACGAAGAAATGCCCAGCGGGCCAAGGAACGGCGGGAAGCAACGGAGTCCAGCCCCAGCATCAGGGAGCGCATTCCCAAGCTCAAGTACACATCGTCGCTGCTGCCTGCTATGCACACCCCCAGGCATCTCACCGGCAGAGGAGGAGGCAAGAAGAGCGCCACTTTGTTTGCGGCTGACTACTTTCCAGCACGCCGCAACCCTGGAGCTCCCCCCACGCGGCCCTGCCGGTTGCTCCGACCTGCCAAGCAGGCGGCCCCGCCTCCACCTGATGTAGCTGCAGTGGGCTCGAGTCCCCAAGCGGCACTGCCGGCGGGGCGAGCGGCAGCGCCCAGCGATTTGTCTCAGCGCGTAGATGCGCTAACTCCCCCGGATGCACCTCTAGGATGGGCTCCACCGTCGCCGTCACCCCCGGTGCAGATGGCATACACCTCGGAGGAAGGGCCCTCTACCCCAGAGGTCTTCTCCTCGTCGTCCTCGTGGGAATCTGAGCCCATCAACACCGGGGGACGCTACCGACGAGCGACAGCGGGGCCCAGATGCGGCCCCGCGCGGTCCTCACCGCCACACGCAGTGCCCCGCACACGCGCTCCCAGGGCCCGATCCGTTCACCGGTCAGGGAACCCGGCGCCGAGGAAGTCACGGCGTAGGGCACCACCTGCGCGGGTGCCCCGAGGGGTCAAAAGGCGGCAGTCGGTCACAGAACGGTCGGGGAGCCCACGACGCAAGCGACCCCAGCTACAGCAAGGGGATGCGCGGTCACATACGGCCCTGGAGGCCCCAGACCGTCACGGGAGCCCAGCCGGAGCTCCCCTCCCCATGTCCAGGCATGCGCTCTCATACCTACAGCTCACAGGAGCTATCACTCCTGAGCGTGCGTCACGCATAGTGGTGGTAAGCACCCCAGAGGGGCAGCGCACCCCACTACCGACACGAAGCCCGGGGCAGCCCCCACACGAAAAGGGACGCGACATCCCCCCGGGGATAGCAAGGATGTTGCAGCAAATCCGAATGCCTCAAGCAAGGCCACAACAGCTACAGCCCCGAAGGGAACCACGGCCCAACGCGCGGACTTCACGCACCGCCGTCCTGCCCACCGGCCCTCCGATGGGGTTCAACGTAACTAGCACCCCGTCTCCGCGGGTGCTGAGTAGGCCAGGGCAATTCTCGCCATCTCCGGCATGGTCGCCGGCGGTGACTTCCAGTTGGCACTCAGTGCGGCACGTGTCCCCAGAGCATTGGTCGCCCGCATGCACACCAGGGGGGGGGGGGGGGTCTGACCGACAGCAGGATTCACCTCACCTGCCCCCCGTCCTGCTGGCGCCCCTATTTGAGAGCGCCATGTCTACCCTGCGAAGGGACAGCACTCAGAGTGCGTCTGATGAGGACGTGCAACAGTATGCCGTCCGGGGTTCTACCCCCCCCGATCTGCCCCCCACCCCGCTGGCGCCACTTTTTGAGAGCGTGATGTCTGCCTCACGAGCGGACAGCACTCATCTTGAGTGCGATGAGGACATGGGTCAGTACGAAGTCCAGTACTCTACCCCACCCTCCGTGGGGGAGTGGCCCCCTAACCCCTTTACCTTTCCCTCTCTTCGCGGAGCACAGCGTCTCTGCACGGAATTGCCTGGCATGGCCCGACAGGGCCAGGGATGGGTTCGTGACCCCCATGCACGACACTCCACCATGCTGTACAGCATGCAGGAGGGTGCTCTGTCTTCCAACAGCGCGGAGGGGCTCATGCAGCATGGACGGGCCTCACGTGAGGCAACCTAAAGGACGGAGGGGGGAGCCTCTTGTCATACAGGGCGGCAGCTCTCCAGAAACCCGCGCGACTTGCCCCTTGGGTGAGTTTGGGGGCTGGAATGGGTAGAAGCCCCATGGACTATTGCTCCTGAATATGATTTCCCTTCCAGGTTGTTTCTGCTCATTTCTTCTGGAGTGCATTGTGCCACCCAGCTGCCCCTGCTTTGCTGCAGCATTTGACAGCCATAGTGATCAACTTCTGGGAGCTTTGCAACGCAGATTGTGTGTGGTCAGTACATGGAAGAAGAATGACAGCGATCCCCACTGTTTGCCTGTCCACACAAGCAGTGTGTCGTGGTTGCTGAGTGGGGACCTCTTTTCAGACGCAGAGTGATCCAGCCAGGTTTTTTCTGCTCATTTCTTCTGCACTGCAAAGTGCCACCCACCTTCCTGTACATTGCTGCAGTGTCTAACAGCCATAGTCATCAACTCCTGGGACATTTGCATCCCAACACATCCGTTCCTGCATTGTATGCTCACTTTCTGGAGCTTTGGCAGTCTGCCCAGTCAGTCCCCAGTTCCAGATTCCTTGCTCAGATTTTGTTTACAGGGAGGTTTTTTCACAGTTTTTTTTTGCGCATTTCTTCTGCAGTGCATTGTGCCACCCACGTGCCTGTGCTGCAGTGTCTGCCAGCCATAGTGATCAACTCCTGAGAACCCTGCATTCAACACATCCGTTCCTGCATTATATGCTCATTTTTTGCAGCCTTTGTTGTCTGCCCAGTCAGTCCCAACGTTCAGATTGCTTGCTCAAACTTTGTTTAGAGGCATTATTCGGCGCACAAAGCCGAGTGGCATTGCCTCGTAGAGCTTGTTTTCAACCACTACTCAGTGGGTGCACAATTTTGCCCATAATTTCATGCTCAAGTTTTGCTCGTTTCAAATATCTTGAGGTGCACACAGGGAGGGATGCGGCTTCTATATTTGTTTGGCATTTCCAAAAATCCACGGCATTTTAGCCCTTCTCCACAAGGAAGGCGTCTTGTGCATCAGTTGCACAGTGGCATGTCCCGACGCCATCAAGTGGGTTACATCATCTTCACGTAATGTACTGTTTACTGCAAAAGCACGTTCTGCAAGTGCTCAGCCATCTGCTCCGGTCTTGTTGGCATTCTTTACCGTTCTTTGCTTTGGGAATGCCATGCACGCAGTGCGCACGCAGTGCAAAGTTTTGGATGTCGGCCAATACTCGAACCCTAGTTTTGGCCCCCTTTGACAAGTTTTTGGTTCCATACAAGGGTTTTTTGGCCTCCCAAGCATTTAGGACGTGGCATATTTGAATTGTCAACCATTTCCTAGATTCTTGTCCATTTTGGAATGTAAATTGTGTAAATGCCCCTTCCCTGTGGCAGAGTCTGCTGGGGCTGTGTAGCCAATTCGCCGAGACCGCCACCTGAAGATCCGTGCATACTTGAGGGCAAGACAAGGGCGACATTTCCAAAAATCATTGGGCCCCAACCGTCCGGTGCTATTGAGGCTATAGTTGTACTTTATAAGGCTGATTTCCTTGTTCTAAGGACACCGGATTACCAAGCTGCAGGCCATTTTGGTTGTTCTGATTTGGGCTTTGCTGCTTCGCCGTGCTACTGGACAGATGAGTGGTATTCTTGGGTGAGTATCCTAGCCTCTGCGTGCGCACTATGCACGCAGTGCGCACGCAGTGCAAACACTTAGCCTTTGTGCCTTGTTTTGCAGGGTTCGCCTCAGGAATGTGGATGATTCGTCCGGTGGGGTGCCCCTAGGGGGGGGCCTTAAGCGCAGTGCGCGTGCAGTGCGCGCGCAGTGCAACTATTTGGGCGTCCGGCCGTACTAGAGACCCATACTTTGGGATACTAGGGGCCCCTAGGGGCATCATGGTGACCTCTAGCGGAGGTTTTGACTTCTGATTCTGTCCCCCTTTGTTTGGGTGTGCCAAAGGTGATTGAGCAGATCTTGCGGTTCGGCAAGGGTAACCACTTACCAAGGGATGAAGAAAGTGTAATCATCCAGGATGGGCTTGATGGTCAACCATTCTCTGAAGGCGGCAGTAAAGCGCCAACACTGCAGCCTGCGATTGACCGTTTGCGCCGTGAGAAAAGAGAGAGAGAGGCCACGAAACAAGCAAAACATGCGCAGCAGTTCCTAGAAAAGCGGCAACGCACACTAGATGCTTTTTGTGTTGTTGCGCCCCCTCGGGCCGATGTGGCTTCGTCCAGCTCCAATCCCCCTCAACCCTCTCAGTCCTCGCAACCCCCCGTGGCTACACAATCTCAACCCCAATCCGATTCTAACCGCAAGGGAAAGGAGAGAGCCCCTTCCTCACAACCGAAACCACGCATGTGGCAGTGGGGCATCGTAAGGAACATGTGTGTGTTATGTTAAGGGAAGGTAGTTTGCAACTTTCTTGAGCTGGGGCAGTTTGGGTCACCTAATTCTAAGGGCGTTTCCAAGGGGTGTGCTTGGGGGCTCTTCGGGGGGAACATAGTCTAAAAGTAGCGCGCAGTGCGCGTGCAGTGCGCGCGCAGTGCAAAGATTCCCCCTAGGAACTGCATTTCTGCCTCCCCTCCCCACCCCTGGCTTTGTGTTCTCTTAGTTTTACCAAAATCTCACTTTTTACCTGGCCATCTAAAAAAAAAGATTCTGCTTTTTTGACGTTTTCAAACATGCGAATGACTTTTTTTTCAGATTTTGGGTTTTGTTGGAATCTTATTTTTTAGTAGGGAATCTTTTTTTTTAGATGCGAAATCTTTTTTTTTAGATGTTTTTGCTCATTTTTTAGCTGTTTTAGCTCATTTTTTAGCTGTGTTGACTTAAATTTTAGCATTTTTCTCAAATTTTAGCGCATCTAAAAAAAAAGATTTCGCATCTAAAAAAAAAGATTACCCCCCATGTGGGGCTTTGTGTTTTTCGCTGATTCTGTTGCCTCTTGCCCGAGTGGTAGACAAAATACGTCTACCGGAACAGTAAGACTATTAAGGCTGGAACATTCCATACTGTTCCAGAAGACGCGAGAGTTGTTCCAGAAGACGTGATACGTCTACCGGAACAGTAAGACAAAAAGTTAGACGTAGGATCCACCTCTACCAACCAACTCCAGCCCAGACCCACCCACTATGTTATATTGTGTTATCATATGTTATGTTATGTGTAACCATGTGCAAGAGACATGTGTAATGTGTGTTGTTTCGACATATGTATGTGTTTTCATGTGATTGATTCAACAAACCAGAAGCTGCAAGAACTCTAGCAGAATATTTTCTCACTGCTTCTGCCACCTGCTGACCGTCGGCATTGCTCTCCTGTGATCCGTCATCCATGATCCATCCCACAGTGTTCCAGACAATTTCGTTTGGTGGTCATCTTTTGAATTTTTTAGCGAAATATTGTTTTGCTGCAAGAAATCTACTTGGAGTTGGTAGGACTACTGAATTACTGAATCAAGGCACTGATTGTTGTTCACGCCGAATGGTCCCATTTTTGTTTTCAGTAGTTCATGATGCTTTAGCATGTTTTAAAGTGCATTTTTTCCATGCTGAGCTGAGTTACACACAGAGTAGCTCCCTCCAAAGCCAGTAGATCTTGGGAGAAGGTGCATCAATGTTTTGGAAAGTGGCATGAGGTAGTCCCAATATGCTACGGATTGCACACAGCACCCAAAGCACTCTGAGTTCTGTGTTCTTGAGGGTGGCGACCAATGCGCTGTTCATGGCTTTTCCAGTTGTGCATGATGTGTGTTATGTGAAGGGAAGGTAGTTTGCAACTTTCTTGAGCTAGGGCAGTTTGGGTCACCTAATTCTAAGGGCGTTTCCAAGGGGTTTGCTTGGGGGCTCTTCGGGGGGAACATAGTCTAAAAGTAGCGCGCAGTGCAAAGATTCCCCCTTTGTCTGTTTTTTAATTGGGGGGTTCCCCCCCCCCCCCTCCCCTCAGCAGCATCAGCACTCAAACATTCCCCCCCGCCCCCGCCCCCACTTGAGCCTTACTGAGGAGTGCATTACCTCATTTGCATTTTGCTGCATTTTTTTGTCTGTTTTTCATCTTTTTCAATCCATTTCCATTTGGGGGGTTTGGGAACCTAAAGTGACCGAAAATTTCGCACAATACCAGGTGCCAGCATGATGTACATGGAGTGCTGAGCATCACAGTGTTTCTGCATGTGTGCCTCTGCACATTGAGCTGCAGTCTGCACAGTCCCCCCCCCCCTCCCGCCCTCCGAGCCCACAGAAGTGCACAGGTATCTTGTGCCCTGGACACACACACCACGCTGGACACATACACCATGCTGGTGTGACGGCCCACCAGAGCAATATACAAATCTGACCAGACTGATGCAGCACTCCCCGTTGGCAAGCCGTCAATTTGGTGTGGTGCTTACCTTGCATGCAAGTGACAGCGTCACGATAGGTGTGGGCCACACAAGATCTCTGTGTGGCTGTGTTGCTGTGTATATTGTTAAACAATGCATCCACATTTGTGCTGCCATTGGAATTGGTTTCAGTTTGGGTACATAGAGTGCTGAGCATCAAAGTGTTTCTGCATGTGTGCCTCTGCACATTGAGCTGCAGTCTGCACAGTCCCCCCCCCCCCCCCTCTCGGAGCCTTACCCGGAGGCGCCCCTGCGCGCTTTGGGGGAGACCAGAGGGGGCCGAAGATGTGAACGAATTCATGCTGATATTTTCAGTACCCCTCTGTATTTCTCTGTCTCCTGCTGTCTTTTATTATTTGCACCATTTGCTGAATGCACAGGTCAGCTGTTGTGACGACCAGGGACGCCTGGTCTGATGCCTGTACTGACTGTTCTGCTGAGGTTCAACCAGGCATGGCATAGAGAATAAAGATGCACTTATGCCATGCTGCGGAGTGCATTACCTCTGTCTGTTTGCTGCTCTGTTTCTGATTCTCTCTCTTTTTAGTTCAACAAATCTCTCTCATAATCTAGGTCATACCCCCCCCTCTCCGAGCCCACAGAAGTGCACAGGTACCCCCCCCCCCCCCCGTGCCCAAGAACCACCTTGCGCAAGAACCAACCCCTGGTTCCGCGGTCAAATTCTCGCATCACTTTTTTTACCAGGGTAGTGGCACCACCTCTTCCATTCCTTGTTCTGTACCATAGACGTTCCCATGTACACTGCCGGTGAGTCTGTCTTCTATCGGCGATCTGATGGCTCTCTTGTTCCAGCCACTGTGTTGGGTCCTGGTGCCCAGTCTGAGACAGTGCAGATTGAGTACAAACGCAATGAGCGTCTGGTGAGGCACCCAGCTGCTTTAATTGCCAACCTCTCGCGTCCCATCATCCCATGCACGTTGGAAGGCACACTACAGCCCAGTCAGCTGCGATTCACTCCTTTGGTGTTCATTTGTCAACGTGGTTAAGTGTGGGAAAGGAGAGGGCACGCATGTCCCGGCGCAACGCGCCGGAAAATTTTTTTTCCGCGGTACGGGGTTGCCCACGGCTGTGCGCAAGAACCAACCCCTGGTTCCGCGGTCAAATTTAGGGGGAAAAGTGTGCGCAAGAACCAACCCCTGGTTCCGCGGTCAAACATTGCTGGTTCTTGGGCACGGGGGGGGGGGGGGGGGTATCTTGTGCCCTGGACACATACACCACATACACCATGCTGGTGTGACGGCCCACCAGAGCAATGTACAAATCTGACCAGACTGATGCAGCACTCCCCGTTGGCAAGCCGTCAATTTGGTGTGGTGCTTACCTTGCATGCAAGTGACAGCGTCACGATAGGTGTGGGCCACACAAGATCTCTGTGTGGCTGTGTTGCTGTGTATATTGTTAAACACTGCATCCACATTTGTGCTGCCATTGGAATTGGTTTCAGGTTGGGTTGGTTTTTTGAAGTACTAGGGAGCATTGATATCTCCTGCACATTGTGCCGCGGTCATGGCTGTCTGTGTGCATGATCAATCTGCTCCCTCGCTCTCAATCAAGCAAGGATTTGTTTGCCTGGGAATTGCCTCAGGCACTCCATTCAATGCACCGCATTCTATGGACGGATCTGCTCCCCATCCCTCCCCCCCCACCTACACCTTCCCGCTGCAGACAGTGCCCAGCAGTCTATGGGCGCGATTCTGTTTGGGGCTGCAGGTGGTCGTATCAGAATGCTACCCTGCACCACGAAGAAGGTGTCTGGTGCATCATTTGCACAGAGGCATTTCCGACGTCATCAAGTGGAGCTTGGGGACCTATGCAGAGAGTTCATGGGAGAGGATCAGAGGTAATGTCTGAATGTTGTACAGTAGGGCACTCGGCCACCTTGGCCAGAGCCCATGCACACATGATCACAGGTACTATCTGAATGTTGTACAGTAGGGTACTCAGCCACCTTGGCCAGAGCCCATGTGCACAATTTCATCTGCTCAGAGAACAGGGGTCTTCCTTCACTGGGGGAACTATGCAGAGAGTTCATCGCAGAGGATCACAGGTACTATCTGAATGTTGTAAAGTAGGGTACTCAGCCACCTTGGCCAGAGCCCATGTGCACAGATTCATCTGCTCAGAGAACAGACATAACAGGGGTCTTCCTTCGCTGGGGGACCTATGCAGAGAGTTCATCGCAAAGGATCACGCGTACTATCTGAATGTTGTAAAGTAGGGTACTCAGCCACCTTGGCCAGAGCCCATGTGCACCATTTCATCTGCTCGGAGAACAGGGGTCTTCCTGCTTTTCATAGCATTCCAAGTTTGGATAGTGCATCAGAGGCCCGTTTGTATCCGGGGTCTGACGACGAAGCTACTGACCCAAAAACGTGCCTAGGCTCAGCTGCTCAGGAGAATACCCAGACGCAGAGTGATCCAGCCAGGTTTTTTCTGCTCATTTCTTCTGCAATACATCGTGCCACCCATGTGCCTGTGCTGCAGTGTCTGACAGCCATAGTGATCAACTCCTGAGAACCCTGCATCCCAACCCATCCGTTCCTGCATTATATGCTCATTTTCTGCAGCTTTTGCAGTCTGCCCAGTCAGTCCCAAGTTCCAGATTCCTTGCTCAAACTTTGTTCAGAGGCATTATTCGGTCACAAAGATGAGTGGTTTTGCCTCTTAGAGGTGGTTTTCAAGCACTACTCAGTGCATGCACAATTTTGCCCATAATTTCATGCTCAAGTTTTGCTCTTTCCACATGTCTTCAGATAGTGGGTCAGCATAGGCCAACCAGGGTGCATACAGGGAGGGATGCTGGTTCTGTATTTGTTTGGGTCATGTGCAAAAATCCACGGCACTAAGCTGCAAAGTGGCAGGTTCCTATGCCATCAAGTGGGTTGCATCATCACTACCTAATGTAGTGTGTACTGCAACAGCACGTTCGGAAAGTGCTCAGCCCTCTGCACTATGGCATCAGGCAGTCTTGTTGGCAGCAATGTCATGCTTTTCCCAGATGTAACGAACAGTGTGAATCAGTGGTTTCTATTGCATGTTGCCTGTAGGGGCAGGGCAGGGATGTGGGGGTAATGTATCCGTTATTTTTTTTTTTTTTTGCAGGTTGTTGTTTTTTTTTTTAGATCCTGAAGTCTGTTCCTATAACGATTTTTTTTTCGATTGGCAGCGGATTTCTGTTTTAGAGGGTTATGTAAAATTTTCGTCGCTTTGGACATTTTTTTTTAGATGTGTTGTACCCCCCCCCCCCCATTTGTCGTTCCCCACCCTTGTCGTTCCCCGGGGGGGGGGGGGGGTTCTTGGTCAACGCAAAATTTTTCGTTACGGCTCGAAAGTTTGTGACGGACAACCCAATTCTCCCCGCCCTAGCCCAAACTAGAAGGAAATCATAAGGATGTATTTTAGGATACCATTTGGAAATTAGTAAAACTCTACATGCTGGAGTTACGGGTATTTTTTTCCAGTATTATAGAGGCACACTATCTGCAAATCAGGTGAGCAGAAGGAGGAGAATGGTGAGTAATCAAGGATGTTTTTTGATGCTTTGTAGAAAAATGTGGAATTTGGCACAAAATCTGTCAAGAAAAATGAAGATGTCATTTGATGATGGTTGGGGTGGGTGTGTTAGGGATTCTTTCTGAGGGAAAAAAAGTGGGAAATTGTGGAATCGACCTGTGTAAATGGCCGAAAAATTCAACAATAGGGCTTTGATGGGCAACAACATCCGGGGGAGTTTCATTGGTGAAACGGGCGGAAGACAAATATGGGAAAATGGAGGACTTGAAGGATGTGAAAACCTGTTTGGGGCCAGTTAAATATTCTTTTTAAGAAGTTCAAAATTATTAAGGAGGATGCACAGAAGGTGTATGCTCCGGGAACCACTCCACAGCAACACTCTTTCTCTTTCTTAGAGCGATACATGAAACAAAATTGAGAATGAAAGAACGAATGTTGGGAAGAAACGTTGAGCGACCGCTTTTTATAACCTTTTTTTTTTTTTTGAAAAAATATCGAGAACTTAAAGGGCATTCGGAGGTAGTGAGTCAAACATCGACGATACAGAGTCATACAAACTATTTGCAATCATCGATTGATTGAACTGAATTTAAAAATCCGATATCTCTTTTTAAACAAATGAGGGAGCGCTACAAACTTTTTGAATGTACTAGCCGTTGGAATGGAGAAGTGGTCTGAACGAGTGCAAACATTGTCTAACAAATGAAAGCGAGGGGTGGAAAGTCTAGACTAGTCTAGTATTTGAAGGAAAAACAAATGATTTACATGGGGTACAAAAGCTACTACAAAAAAATGGTATCCTTACACGACAGTTGAATAAAGACGTTAAAGATTTCCGAAATGGAATTACAGCAAAGTTGCTTATGAAATGAAAGCCGAAAAGTAAAAAAATGAAAATGTACAAAATAATTGTGTGGTAGTATATGATATAATAGTAATACAATAGTAATATATAATATAGCATAATGGTGCGTCTAGTGGAACTATCTGTTGCGTCTAACATTTTGTCATACTGTTCCGATAGACGTATTACGTCTTTTGGAACAGTATAGACTGTTCCACAACGTCTAACTTTTTGTCTTACTGTTCCGGTAGACGTATCACGTCTTTTTTGAACCATCTCAACATCTTCAGTACTCTGACGTGGTCCGCTCTAGGCTGCATATGTACAGTGTAGGGGGTTCCATATGGTACATTCCGGCTGTCGCGGGTTGGTACGGGCTGGCCATTGCCTTCTCCGGGGTTACCGCGGGCGTGAACCGATCCGTATGCCCACCTGATGGCCTGAAGGGACTTGTGGTACCCTGCGCATACACCATGCACCGAGGCATCTGTTGTCTGAATGTGATCTGAAGAGGTACATAAACTGTCACCCCCGACGGAGACTTCCATCGTGTAGGAGCGTGAGTAATACCGACATGGGGGGGGGGGGGGGAACATGATGACACTCGACTACGAGAAGGATAACACAAGAAACTAAGCAAAAAGATGCAGGGGGGGGGGGTAAGCAGGGGGGGAAGGGACTCGCAGCGATCATTGAGCCGAAGCTCAGCACACTATAACAGGCAACTGATGGGGGGGGGGGACCACCCGCAGGTGTGTGAAAGGAGGCTAAGGGAGCAAAGCACAAGAAGTCGAAAGCAGTGTCACTGCGGAGCGGCGCCAGTTCCAAACCAGTGGAAACCTGAGCCTGTCTTACGTTTACTCGGTGGGTTGGGCACTTCACTTCGTAGAGAACGGCGGATGCCTGCAGAGCGAATCAAGAGTGAGCGAGAAATGACTGAATAGATTGTTGACGACGAATGTCAAGGCAGTTACGTGCTGGCCTCTTAGCAGGGGGTACCGATGGGACTGAGTCACGGTATCGGCGTTTGTGTGGTGCTGATCGAGGTTTGCTTTGAACGCCTACTGGGAGGGGCGGGGGGGGGTGGTACACTTGGGTGTGAGACGGGGGGGGTCTATCTGACGTGCTATACTGTCCACCTGAGTCGAAGAATGTGTTCACAGACAAGGGAGGAGGCGGCGGGTCGGGAAGGGGATGGTTCCTACGGTGGTTGCACGCATCTTTCACTATCTCAGTGATGGTTTTCCTGCGGGGTTTCAGGGCATCATAGAACATTTGCTTGGTGGAGCGATTTTGTGTGAACAGGGCGTATAACGACAGAGGTACCAGGGACCGGGCGAAATTGCGCAGTTCTCCACGTGTCCGGTCGCCCTCCAGCCATCGCATGGCCATTGGACCCAGGAGTGGCCCCCATGCATAAGCCATTCGTTCCAGAAACACCGAGAACTCCGGGCAAAAGGCCACAGAGGATACGATGTCCAGGGGATGCTGACTGTTACACAAGGAGCAATGCCGATCAGAGAGATCCCAGAAGGCACCTGACCCTGCTACTGTCTTGACTCCCAAGGTCCACTTAGCGGCAAAGGAACTAAACCAGGAATAGTGCCGAAGCCAGTCAAAGCTGGCTGTCACCGCGATGCCAGTGTGAGCGTGTCGTGGGTAAAGGCGTTTGCGGGCGGTGCTACCGAATTTTTGGATGCTAACCTGGCCTTTAAAGGTGACCGATTCCGGGTGTGGGGGGGGCAGATAGGAAGTGGCAACGATACAGGCATAAGAGGTGTACTTGGCAAAACTGTCAGCGAGTTCGTTTCCAGTGAATCCCACATGCGATTTGAGCCACCCGGCTCCGATATTGAATGCCATGCCATTGATGAGGTCGTCCAGGACTGCCTGCCACGTGCCCTGGGTGGAGGAACTAGCTGAGGGGAGGGGCGTATTGGAAACTACATGATCCACGCAGCACACCAGCTGAGAGTTGTCGATACAAAAAAAAACGGACCCGCGGAATGCCACAGAGTGGAGGTAGCGCGTGCACTGTGTGAAAGCCCAGAATTCTGCATCTTTGCTGCCCTGGTGGGGACATGGGATCGCAAGCGCGAGGGTTGTGCCGTCTGGCCAACAGAGGATGGCGGCTGACCCCGCGAGCGGTTTGTCCCATGAGCCGTCCAGGTAAACCCACAGCATGTCCCTGGACTCTGGGGATTGCCACGCTTCCAAGACACTCTCACACCCCCACTCTGTCAGGGAAGATACCTGGAGTTTGGGGGCAGGGCCGGTGTACTTGAATAAGTGACCAAACTGGTTGGATTCCACAAACTGAGAGCCATAAGGTGGCGGGTAGGGGGGCAAAGGAGGGGGCAGGGAGAGCAATGGGGGGGCCAGTTTCACGTGTGTGCTCTGAGGGGGGGGGTCTGGGAGTAGTTGCGGGGGCGGGTGCAGGGAGAAATTGTGCAGCTTGTCTTTCACATGGAATTCAGTGCCATCAGAGTGGAATCGTATTGTTGAAGCTTGTGCGTGTTCGTCGTAATCTAGAACTGTCCCCGTGTGCCATCCTGAGTTGAACTGGACGTGCACTTCTTCTCCGGGCATCAGACTGTCTGTTTTGCATGGGTTCCAGGGCCCGAAGCCATGACACCTGCCTCCCAGCGCATTGGTTGCGTCTACGAACGCCTCCTGTAACCAGTTAGTAGTGGGTGACAGGAGGGCCTTGCGAACGAAGTGGTTTGATTGTGTTGGGCCGTCTTCGTTGAGATAACGCATCGAGTAATTATGAATTTGCGACTGAACAAAAGTTTCCAGAGGGACGAGTTTCATAGTGGTGTGTCGGTCTTTAGGAGACATTGACCGAGGGAGACGGCCATATTTACAGAGATTGTACCACACTGTTTGCTGGAGTGAGTGTAGCTGTGTTGCTGGCACTGGGCCTGCGAGTAGACGGTACGCCACGGTAGGTATGAGTTGCTTATTAGTGAGCATTATAAGCTCGGATGCAGTGAGTTGGAGGGGGGCCAGGTGAGCATAGAAGGAGTTAATCATGGACTTGACACACTGTAGAACCTGATATGCATGCTCGCTGGTGTAAAAGTACACACCTAGGTACTTATAAACCTGATGGGGGGATCCGTCTGCTTTTCTGGTTGACAAAACCCCCCCGTGCCGTGAGTGAATCTCCGTGTGTCCAGTGCCTTTAACTGCGTGCAACTCCGTTTTCGTGATGTTCATGTCCAACCCCAACTCCCTGGCTGGGCCGTCAAATGCTTCATATACCTTTTTAATATCCTGTACTGATCTGGCTCTGAATAAAATGTCGTCTATAAATGCATGAATGCTGCACTCTAAACCCCAGTCCATGACTGTGTCCAAGTAAAAAAACATCAAGTTAAGATACAGAATGAATAGAAGGGGGCTGAGTGGGCATCCCTGTCTAACGCCTCGTTTTTGGGTGTGGCCCGAGGTGGGGATTCCGTTTACTAACGGTTGTTCAACAGCATGGTCGTACATGCGTTGAATGGAAAGAATCAAGGACTCTGGGAGCCCATAACCCCGTAATGTGGTCCATAATCCCTGTAGGGGTATTGAATTAAATGCTTTATTAAAGTCAATGTACAGATGATACAGGCGCCCTTTAGACAGGAGCATCCTGGATACCACGTCGTAAATGTGGTCCCCACATCGGTGGTTGTTCAAGCCCCCGTGTTGGCATGGGTGAACTAGTTTATGCTTTTGGGTTAACCCTTTCAACTGAGAACATTGCCAGGCAGAGGAGAGTTTCACCAATGTCTGTATGAGGCAAATGGGGCGATAATTTACAGGATCGTGTCTGTCTCCTTTTTTGTAGAGAAGACATACCCTGGCTGAAGACCACTCAGGGGGAGGGCCGTGGGTGAGGATGAAATGTATGGCCTGCAGCAGTAATTGCTGTAGGGCAGGGGGCAGGAGAGAGACCAAGTAATAATTTATTTCATCCTCGCCCGTGGCCTTAGTAGGCTTGGCGGCCTGGGTAGTTTCTTGCAGCCACTTAATATCAGGGAGCGGCAAAGGTTCGGTTCGGGTGGGTTCAGGACACTTGGGCAGGTTGGTGATGAATTCCTGCAGGCGCCGTTCATTCACCTGGAATTCAGGATCCCCCCCAAGGCGCGACAGGCATGCAGAGAACATATCCCCCACTTTTTGGGGGTCGGATTCCATTCTCGGGGGGTTGGTACTGTCATCCCGGAGCTGAATGTGTTGCGTCTGATCCGGCCTCAGGGCCTTATCGATGGCCTTTTTGATTTTTGAACCTTTTACCATGGCATAATGCAATTTTTTTTTCTCCCTTTTGGACTGGCGAGCCCTCCATGACTCGCTGAGCTCTTGTAAGCGACGAAGGGCGCGTGTGCGCTGAGCGTGGCCTTTCGGCAATTGGGAAAGCCGTTCTTTGAATTCGCGCTCGATTGGGGTCTCTCTGTGGGGATTGCATGGTCTGGTAATCTGATGAAAGGCTCGCGCAAGTTGGGGGACCACAGAATTAATGAATTGGACAAGGCGGTGTGGTGAAACCTGCACACGCGTCACCTCGTATGCCCATTGTTCGAGCTGCTGGATGCTCTTCAGGAACTCTAGTTCTTCCGATTGATTCAGCCGTCTGAACAGAGTGTGGGGTTGGGGTAAAGGGTGTGCGGGGGTGAACGGAAGTTCGATACTCGCCGAGATGGGGTGATGGTCCGAGGAGACATCATGTTGGATAATGTGTGCCTCAAGAACATGCAGTGCCGGGGTGGCAATCAGTGGTTGGGAAAGTAGCAATAAGTCAATCCTTGTGTCACAAGGAAGAAGAGGGTTTCGGTACCGAGTGTAGGCTAGGGTATCATTATTTTTCATCCTGAATGAGTCGACGGCGTCTTTTTTTTCCTCCACTAACGAGGAGAGCCATTTCCACTTGTTCACTGTCTTCCCATTAGTGTCCAAGCTGGACACTTGAGCGTTGAAGTCACCTCCCACAATCCACAAGGGATATTTTTGGAAGAGGGCATTCAAGGATTTTTCGAGTTCAGGCCGACGGGGGGGCTGGGCATATAGGGATACCAGGAGTATGGGGGGCTGACCTGGGAGGTGAAGTACAGAAGCACATATGGCTCCCGGACTCGGGGAGGGAAGTGCAGTGACGAAAGGGGCTAGCCTAGCAGATATTACTATGCATGCTCCCTCAGCCCCAGACAAAAGCAGTGAGGAGAGTACTTTCGGGGAGCTTTGGTCAGAGTTCCAACCAAAGGGTAGGAGTGGGGCAGCGGACAGTTCCTGGTAGAAGACAATGTCCCACCCCTCGTGTAAATCCGCATGGACATAAGCTTCCGGCTTGTGCTTATTAATATTGTGTGATTTGATTTTGATGGTTGTGACTTCGGGGACAGACCCTGAATCTTGTGGGGGGGGGGGAGGGCGAGGGGGAAATAATTCGGGTGGGTCTGGGGGGTTGTTGCCGTCGTGTGGTGCAGGAGGTTGATCGCGATTTATATTTTCATTGAGCTGGGCACTGCATGAATCTAGGCCGATCAGTTTCAAGTAGTCACACAGACTATCCTTCATCGCTGACGTGTGGCGCGCGTGAAGAACGCCAGTGCCTGCTTCTGGAGCGGAAGGTAATCGGCAGGACATACAAGTTGTGCAAGAGGAGGGAGGCGCAAAATGACCTCGAGGAGATCCATCGAGATAATCGCATGGTAGTGGCACGCACTGTGGGTATTCTTTTATGAACAGCGAGTCGGATCACTGAGGAAGCAGGGGCGTGCCGTGGGCAGCTTTCTGAACTGTGCCTTTGCCGTTGCCGAGAGAACGGACGTTGGCGATGGACTTTAACAGTACTTATCTCATTTGACTGGGTTATAGCTGACAACTGACTTGATTCGCCAATCGCTGACATAGCCGGACACAGGAGGCCCTGAGGTGGAACAGTGAGGGTTAAGGGCTGAGCCAGAATGTGGGGAGAATCATGTGTGTACTTGACATGAACGCCGTAACGAAATGCGAGATGTATGGGATACCAGAGGTCACACTGCTGGCAAAATGCTTGTGGGTACGGCGCCCATTCAGGCACCCCGGGACAATAACTGCACTGGCCTGGCTGGTGAACACCCTGCGAGGCATGTGGAGCTGTTGCGTGTGTGAGTGAACTATGCGTGTGGGGTAGAGAACACACTGCACTGCTCCGCAGCAAGCGTGGTTTAATTGAACTTCTCGCATAACGGTCCACAGGCAGATGATAATCCTGCAGGACCAGGCTGTAGAAGGGGGGGCCAGTAAATGGGGCCAGGGACAGCTTGCCACTGAATGAGCTACGTGGGCGACCACCACTCCACGTTATGAGGACGGCCACACGAAGAAGATCGGTGCACGACCGTGCACATGGGGGGTTTGTGGGGTATACCTGCTCTTCGTTTTGGACCTCGGTGTGTGCTTCCTCCTGTGAGCTCCAAACGGATGCTGTCACTGGGTAGGCTGACCGTCCATAAGAGAAGAGCCGGTTACACTGTTGGTAAAATTCTTGTGGGCACGGCGACCATTCTGTCCCCTCAGGAAAATATTTGCCTTGGATTGGTTTTCGGACACTCTGCGAGGCGTGCAGCGCTATTGCATGGGGCAGTGCACATATGTCCACCAGCTCACAAGCGTGTGTGTGTGAACAATGCGTGTAGGGCAGGGAACACACTGCACTGCTCTGCAGCAAATGTGGATTAATTGAACGTGTCTCATAACAGTATCCAGACAGATGGCAAACCTGCAGGGCCAGGTAGTAGAAGGGGGGGGCAGTCCATGGGGGCAGGGGCAGCTTGTTTCTGACTGGGCTATGTGAGCGATCACCACTCCACGTATCGAGGACGGCCACTCCATGAAGATCGGTGCACGACCGTGTACATGGAGGGTTCGTGGTGTATACCTGCCCTTCTTTTTGGATCTCGGTGTACGCTTCCTCCTGTGAGCTCCAAACGGATGCTGACACTGAGTAGGCTGACCGTCCATAAAAGAAGAGCCTAGTAAAGCAAGCCATAGGGGTGTTGACAGTGTGGTGGTCTTCGTGACCGGAGTGGTACAGGGACCCATGTGAGGCAGATCCCATGGTGTTGTGTTTGATATGTGTTGCACAGGGTTGGCTTGAGTAGGGAAAAGGTGTGCAAAGGAGCATGAGTGTGTTGTTACTCTCCATCATCAATGTCAATGTGTGGAACGCTACGGAAGATCAGCGAGATGCGTCTCTCCCGTCGGACTGATTCGCCATTTATCATGTCTGACTCCGCTGATGGTATGCCATGCTTGTAGTTAAACCTGTTCTTGCCGGTCAGCGCCACCAGTGAGTAACGCTCCAGGATGATGGTGGTTCGGTCTCCCCCGTCCTTGTGGACAAAGTGCATGGGCACGGATATAAGCAGGTTGGCTGTTACCACCACTTTGCCGAGCATGAAATTCTCAAGATGCTCAGTTATTCCTACAGCTGGCGGGTAGTCTGCGACCGTGCACTGGTTGATTTCTTCGTTTACATCATTTTCGTTCAACAATTGTTGTGCAAGCTGCTTGATGGTCTCAAGAGAGGTTGGGATGGCCTCACACTTCGCGATGTTCCCTCCGCCCTTATCATGTGAGAAGCCAAAGTGCTTTAGGTTGCGACGAGTGGATGTGTCCCAGCCCTGGATTTTGTGGTTCACGAACTCAAGGAGTTCTTCTTCTTGCTCGACGTCAAAGGCGTGGGGGGTTACCAGCACTCCTGCAAGAGCCCCATCGGATTCATCGTTTGGGGAGGCGGCGTCCATCAGGTTTATTTTTTCCTCAGAGGGCAGTGGAAGGTTAGCCAATCGTTCATCCTCTTCTACCAAAGCTGATATGAAGGCTTGCGAACCAAGGCGTGTCCCTGCCATCACAATTTTATTCTCGGGCGTGAGGTCAGCCGCTTCCTCCGCCATGAGGGTCGCCTTTCGAAGTTCATTTGGATGTGCGCAAACGATGGCGGTTCCGTTTACCGTGAAGCCATGGGCAAGTGCTATAGAGTCAGGATTTTTATACTCCGCACGGAAAACATTTCCTTCATAGGTGGGGTCGGCCGCTTTTCTCCAATGGGCGAAGGGTCCAAATAGGCCGGCCACTATTTGTGCGTGCAAGGTCCTTTCGGAGGTGGGGGCACGGACTTCAAAAGAAGTGGGGTTGGGGGGCGTTGCCCATGTGTGAGGTAGAATGGGGGTGAGTTGTGGTGATTGTTGTTTGGCCTCATTTGAGGCAGTGGAATTCCAAAACCGAACCAGAGAGGCCTCCGGGCCATAGAAAAGCACAATGCCATCGTTGTTGAAGGCATTCCAAGCAAAAGATTGCACCGGGTTGCGACCTCCGTCGCAAGGGACTCCGGAGACGTCGAGATTAGCTAAGACGCTCATCTTCGTGCGAAGTGTGGTACCTTTCAAGTGGATTCGTGGGGGTTTGCAATGTGGGGCTTTGCACAAAATACTCCATGTTTCCATGGCATCCATTTCCGGGTGTGAGGCTATCATTTCGCGCGAAGCTTGCAATTGGTAAAGATTCCCGGCCTCAAGGTCACTCACCCTTATCACGAAAATGTATCCGGTTCGAGACCACTCGTGGTTGAGCACCAATTGTAAAAGTCGGTTGGCTCTTTGTGCCGGCAAGTGCCATTCAAATCTCAAAAACTTTTCGTGTGGTGAACGTAAAATTGCCCCGCCACCCAAGGGATACGCCGCATTTTTTGAGTTCAATGACACGTTTTCTTGACCGGGCTCGAATGTGTGGTTGATGAATTTTTGAAAACCTCTCACGTTCGTGAGAGTGCGTTCCGAAACCGGGGTGGGGTTTTTGTTTTCACCCACTTCCTTAAGGAATATATCGTTATAATATTTATACAATATATCTCGGTGTGCATCAAACCGAAGGTTCACATCTATAGAAGAGATGGTCTTTTGGATATTAATGGTTTGGAGTGCCGCTTGGAGGTTCATCCCTCGTGAGTCGTAGTTTTTGTAGTCAATGGGTTCATTTGCTTTTCGGCCCGAGTTCACATGAATTGATACGAATGGGCGTTCGGGAAGATTGCCATCTTTTAGCGAGAACGCTCTTGTGGGAATTCTTGGGGATGTACCGTGGTGACACACTACTTTGTCCACCGCCCACTTCAAATCGATGAGCGGCCCGGCCGCGTAGAGAAGGTGGTTGTGGGCGGTGGTGTGTTTTTCCCATGTCTCCATGGTGATCCACCCGGAGTACGTTTTGGAGTCGTCCTCCGCCTTGAGTTCGGCAAAAGCCTTTTTGATGGCCTTGGACCAAATTTTTGATGACAAATAATTGGGGGGTTGATCCTTTTTATCATTGCCCGGGAAGACGTAGAAACTGCCATGTTTTTTGAGGATGTCCTTGAGGTGCTTGATGGGCTCATGAGCGGCGGTCACCGAGTGTTGCGGTTGTTGGAGAGGTACTTGTAAGTCGTTGAATGAAATGTGCAAGTCGTCTTCACCAAGACCTACGCTCCAAGGAGAAAGATCATACAATTGTTGTCTCGCCGCCGCCGGCAGGGAGACCTTTTTCCTGTTGAAGGCTTTTGATTTGTTCTCATTCAGGACATAGAAGTGAAAGTCGTTTTGCACCGCCTTTTGCTCGGAAGCAGCCACAAAAGCCGCCAATTTTGACGTTGAAGGTTGTTCCAGCCTGAGGTTCGTGGATATTTCGAATTGAGCGGGTTGAGCAACTTTGTTTCCACCAAATAGGAATGACATGTTGGGCGCGGCAATGTAGGTGTTATTGATGGTATAATTGACAAGAGATGGTTGACGGTATCCGTGGACGATAAAACAGATGTGGATGGACTCGTTGGTGATAAAGGCTTGTAGATAGTCGATTGTGATGCTATTTTGTTGATGGGACTGATCTGCACGCCCAGAATTCGTCAAATCAGGACGATTTGTATTTGATTTGACTTTACTGCATTTCAAAATGCTGAAATCGAAAAAAAGTAGACACTCAGAAAGTGAGACGTATCACGTCTTCTGGAACAACTCTCGCGTCTTCTGGAACAGTATGGAATGTTCCAGCCTTAATAGTCTTACTGTTCCGGTAGACGTATTTTGTCTACATGCCCCTCTTGCCCCGTTCTTGCTTCCCGTCCAGAGAACGTCAATGTGGTATGAGTTGTGTGTAAGTTGCCCGATGCGCCCTGCCCACCCTTAGGCAAGGTGGGGAAGTATGTTGCCTTTGCGGGTCATGTCTCAGGCAATTTCAGTTCCATGTGATTCTTTGTGTGTTACTAGAGAATGCTTAACTCTTTTCAAGCAGGCCTGGGGCCAACAGTTTCAAGCATTATATACTACACCATCACTTTCGTCAGCTTTATCCACTGCCACATGAAGGAGATAAATGTTGAGACTTTTTGAAGCAGGCTTAGGGCCATGAGTTTCAACAATCATTCTTTCAAACGTTGCTGTTGCGCTTTTTGTTGTGCTTGCTGTTGTATGTTGCTGTGTGTAGAGAATGAAAGGAATATCGATGGCACTTGGTGGAGGCCGCAAACGTTCAGAACTACAACGAAAAAATTGCCAAGTTGAGCTCTACCGGTGTGAAAAAGTGCAAAAAGTTGTAAACATGAGCTCTATAGCCATCACTAAGATGCAAGAGGTACAAATGTTATGTCTAGACGCTCAAAAACCGAAGACATTCCATTGCCTTCAGCCAATCGCCACGAAAAAAATGCCAATCGACACACTACTCACCCCCCCCCCCACCCCCCCACACACACACCCAAGGCTGAAGGAGTGCCGAGGACGACACGCAAAAGCCACTTGGAGTGTAGGTTCAGGTGACATTGTCCTGTACCAGGCAAATAAGAATATTTTGCCAAAATATTTAATTCCAGAGTGTTTTTTTCTGAGCGCAAAAAAAACAAGAAACGCAAATTTTTTAAAAAATTCTGCCGTTTGGGACACAGGATTTCGCAAAAAAATAGGTTAAATAAATAATTCGGAGAGTGTAGGGTTTGTACTGTTTGTGAACAATCGTACAGGGATGATGCAAGGACCTTTGTTGCTTCCCCCATCTGCCCCGACCCTTTCCGCCGACGGCAATGTTCTCTTTGCATTCTTTCTTCCCAACTTTGCCCTCTGAGGAAGCCATGCAACGGCGGCAACAAGCTTTGGAGCGAGCCGATAATGAGGGCTTTTGTCGCCAATTCGTTTCACCGATTGTTAATTCTGTGGACGTTCCTGATATTGTCCCCCTCCGGCGGCGGCCTGGTCGGCCACTTGGCACTTTAGATGTTGCCTTCTTTTGCCGACGCCTAGTTGGCGGTATGCTGGAGAGTGCAATCACCATCAATGTGCAATCAACGCGTACAAAGAAAGTGTACCAGGCATGGAGTGACGCAGAGCGGCCCATCACAAATGTACAGTGTGAAATTGTGAGTGCTCATCCTGATGGTTTCTTTGATATTTCATATGATGTGCATGGGAGAAAAGTGGTTAAACTCCGGGCTCCTCGATCCAGTCTTGCTGTACCACATTAGGGGGCCCTGAGATATGCATTTGTTGTGACCGCATATTACCGTGTTGAAGTCGAGCAAGGCTTTGATGAGAGTTATGTGTGTATTCGTCACGTTGTGACAAGCTTCGTTGTGCATGGAACACATTTATTTCATCAGGTAGACAGCTGCAAGACAACTGATAAGTTTGGTCCCTGCAAGATTTGAAGCAAACAGCAGCATTGAGGACACAATATCACACGCAAAATGGTAGTCGGACAAAAATCAATCGCAAAAAATAAGTTTATTTTATGGGTGGAATACACAGGTTTTGGCTCACAAATTCAAAATAATTGCTTTTTGGTGGCAAAAACAAAAATTTTGCTAAATGTTAATTTTTTTTTTGCAAAACATTCGTGTATTAAAAATATTCGTATTTGCCCGGTAATGTGCATGTATGGCCTTGGTCTGTAGCTATAAGTGACTCTTCCTCTATTTTGGTGCGAGGCACGCTGTACATCGTGTTTTGCGGCTCTACTGTGAAGAACACACATTGGACTAAAGGCTGGAAGTGCCTATGGCGGGGGCATTTAGTCAATCAGGACACCATTGCTCTCTCTCCACACCCTGTAGGTCGTAATTTTGACATCCGCTGTATGGATGATGCGCTCAAAGAGCGGGTGGCGGCAGCCCTGTCCCTTGTCTTCTCATGGGTTTGCCTCGGGGCCTGGTCCCCAAACGTGTGCATGCAGGCCTATCACCACCTGATGCTTCAATCCGCTCCTCTGCGGTCTTCTGTTCGTTCCTAACCTAGATACTCTCCCGCTATCCTGTCCCGTATCTCTCTGGCAGTCGTGTGGCCTGACACTGCAGAGCTGGACTGCTGGTGGTCAGAGAAAAAGGATGCGGCCACCCAAAGTTTGCAAAAATTGCTGAAAATGCACATTGCCCCAGCCAGCCGGCCGGTGACCGAAATGGCCATAAATCGATTTCATGGGCCCCAAAACGCGCGGCACTTTTGACCATCGGATGCGGAATTTCGCGCTCTTCCATCTTGTCTCTCGCAAATTTGCCCGAAATGCACATAGCGCCGGGAAAACGCGATTTATTGCCATTTTGGGTTCAAGGCTACCGCACCCTAGCCATCAAGCATAAGGCGTTTACCACTATTAACCAGGTGAGTCCTGACAGTCAATTTCTCCCGACGTCCAGGTCCGCCTTCAAGGCAGATCTTGTGTGGCAAGCAGCAGAGCTGCACAGCGGCGCCTGGGTCGGGAGCCCGACCTCTCGCATCTGCTTGCTTGTGTCTCCTGCGATTCCACTCCACTGCACGATGACCTCGATTTTTGCTCTCAAATGGAGCTCTTTCGTTTCAAGCAGCTGGGTTCCTGTGTAGCCGGTGAGGCCGGGCAGCGGCCCTCTTTCGCGGAGTTGCACCAAGGAATTCGTAGCCTTGCCTCTGCGGCCACATCCCTTGATGAATTGCCAGCTTCCCAGGTCCGCTTGTTGGACGGTTTCGGTGTCAGCCTCCTGTGCATTATATTATGTGCTTTGTTCCACAGCTCCTCTTGTTGGTGGCTGTCGGTCATCCTTCACCTCTGCCTGAAGAAGAATTCCCCATGCACCCCCCACACCTTGTACCCAGCATCTGGGCGTTTGCAGCCTTTGCCGTGCTCACAAGAGGCCGCCGGCTGTGCACGTGTTTCACCACCGTCCAGCCTGAAATGACAACCGGTCACTCGCCACCCCACCTCTGTGTCCGGTACGCTTGACATGTACGCAGCATCTGGGCGTTTGCAGCCTTTGCCGTGCTCACAAGAGGCCGCCGGCTGTGCACGTGTTTCACCACCGTCCACCCTGAAATGACAACCGGTCACTCGCCACCCCACCTCTGTGTCTGGTACCCTTGACATGTACGCAGCATCTGGGCGTTTGCAGCCTTTGCCGTGCTCACAAGAGGCCGCCGGCTGTGCACGTGTTTCACCACCGTCCACCCTGAAATGACAACCGGTCACTCGCCACCCCACCTCTGTGTCTCGTACCCTTGACATGCACCCAGCATCTGCACACGGTGGGCTTTGTTGTTGCCACAGAACATCTCTTTTTTTTCGATGACAACCACCGGGCAGAGGCGGAGGCGAGTACAAGAGGGGGAGGACGTGGCCGTAGGTGTGCAACAGCCGTCCCTCCGCCACATGTCTTGTGCTGAAGCAGAATCCCCACTCCAAGCACAGTCACCACTCTGCTCCCTTCCTCCTGTTGTAGATCTGTCAGCCTACTTGATTGACAGGGTAATGGCCACACTGCCCCGACCAGCCTGGGCGAGTGTGCTCCCCATCGCTGAGCTGCAGCACGTTCAAGCGAAAAACCAGTTCACATTGACCGCGAAGGCCATGCTGAGACATTACAAACTTCTGGTTGTCCCCATGAACACGGATCGCAAGCAATATCGCGGCCATGGAACGCACTGGCGCACCCTGTGGTTCCGCTGCACAGACAATGCAAATCCCCACTGGCAGATGATCCTCGCGGACCCCGCCGGCTGCCGGTCAGGCGGCGGCTGGTCCAACACGGAGCGGGCACTGCGACGTGCATTCAAGCAGCTGGCCGACGAGGACCAGGGTAACGAGGAGCTCTACCACATGGAGGAAGATCATCCCCCGCTGGCCGTGCGGGGCTGGGCGCAGCGGAAGGACAACACGTGCGGGGCTGTGGCAGTGGCCGTTGCCCGCCACGCCCTGGGGCCCCTGCAGGGCAACGTGATGGCGGTGGACACTGAGTGCGGCGGCGGCCCGTGTCCGGACAAGGTCCTGGATCAGGTCCGCTCGCTGCTGCTGAAGGCGCGGGCAGACATTGATGAGCGCATGCAAGCGGAGAAGTTCCCGGTGGAGGACAAGGACGGCGTCGTCGTCATCGACTGATCCATCCGTCCTCCTGGTGCCGCCATGTGCACATGTGTCCTGATGCCGCTATGTTGGGAGCACTGCGTAAGCTTTGTTCCAACCAGGGATTGACGGGTGGGTGGGTGAGGGGCCACTTGATGGGGGGAGTTTGAGGTGTGTGTGCCCCTGATGTACTGCCGTAATCCGTGTTTGGATGAACCGGCATGTCAGGTTATTTACCGTCAGGTGATATATACTGCTGGCAGACTGGCATGACAAGCCATTGCCGGAGACCAGTGGTGTTGTCCACAGGTCCAGGTGAGGCGAGTTGTGTAACAGGTAGTGACCAATGTCTTTTGTTGTGCCGCTGTTACCACTGTTGACCATTTTCTGTTTCCCATGCAAAGTAAGAAAAAGTGCTTTTCCATTGCTTTGAGGCATACTCTAGTTGTATTAGAGATGCACTGAGCATCCATGCATTTTAATCTTAGTATTGGTCCAACCAAAACTGTTGATAACACATTTTGACCTATGGAACCAAACACCCAATCAGGATATGGAGTGGACCCCTTAATCCCCTTTCAATGTGAAGTAAAACATCTTTTCCTGAGTTGACTGAGCACTGACATACCTAAAGTAGAGCCTATGAATTTATCTATGTTTTTCCATGAATTGTTAGCTATCCTAGTGGTATGCACCCTAGGGGGCTGGGCACCTCTTTTTGAGAGGTCCTGGGTTCAATTCCTGGTCAGCCTAGCTAAGTAGGAAGATCCCATGTGACATGGCAGTGACCTCATCGCCACATACCATGCCACCTCAGCACATATGGGACCCAAAACAAAGAGTGCACATCTCCTAAGATGGCACAATGGAGAGAGAGTGATCCTGAGGCAGTTTTCTAACTCTTTTCCTAAAACATTTCAGCTATCTTTGTGAATATGCATTCATATGTGACCTGAGTTGCAGTTTCTGTGAATATTCAATCATCTTTCACTGTTTACACTGCAGCCCTTCATGCTTTGATCCTGAATTACCTTCTCCTTGCATACTATTGGCTTGGGCTATCCTGGATTGACTTGGCTTTACTGTATTTCAACAAACAAAAGCTTTTCATCATCCAAAACAAGCAGCAGGACACCCTACAGCAACAACAAGCAGCAGGAGAAGCAAAAACACAGTGCTGAAAACACTATAAACTTTTCTGGTAGCAAGAGGCAGCCTGTCTCTGTGCACCGGCAGCGACCCCGCGCCGTACAACCAGTGCTCCGAGCAGGCAAATACAAGCAGAAGGGCGGATTAAGATGGATCCAGGAAGAGTGGACGCCGACGTGAAGACAGCGCCAGCGCCTGAGGCACCGGCAAGGCCGGCGCCTGGCACTGTACCTTCAGCGGAGCCCTTACATGGGCCAGTGGATACGGCGGAGGACTCCCTGGATGGCCTCCAGACGGCCTTCGGGGCCCTGTCGGTCGAGGAGGTGGTGGCGCAGCCTGCAAAAAGGAAGAGAGAGAGCGAGAAGGATGCTGGAGACGGAGCAGACGAAGGAGAGGAGCAAGGGCAAGACCCGACGGATGTCCCTACCTTCGAAGGCGCACCAAGCGCTTCTGGCCTCCATGCATCACCCTCTCCCATAACCACCACACTCCCAGCCGCCGCAACATCCACTTCCACAACCAACCCGCCTATGGCAGAGGGCACAGGCTTTACTGGCATGCCTCACTACCCCGCCTATGGCATGGGCCCACCTACCACTGCGCTCCTTGAGGCAACTACTGCCAGTGAGCCGGTGGCTTCCAGCTCTGCGCCGCAATGGTATGCGGCTGACCATCCCCATCCACTCCACGCCACTGGAACCTACATGGAAGTTCCTGGGTATGCTCCTGGGTGTGCACCTGGGTAGGCACCCCTGAGTGGGTTGAGGAGAGGACCAGAGTCTCTGGGAGGCAGGAGTAGAGGATCGGGAAGATCCTCCAACAGGTCCCTGACGCGGTCGGAGATCAACGAGGTGCTCCGAGGAGCCACTTCGCAAATCGTGAGCGACCTCACGCAAGAGATCAGGGAGAAACTGGAGCCCCTGATGATCCCGTCCCATGCGTCACCTACGACGGTGGGAATGTCACCCCACCGAGTACAGGCTAACCACCTGGCGGCAGGGTTGACAAATACCCTGGGGAGCCTGAGGAGCCGACCCATGCCGACTCCTGCAGCAGTACCGAGAAGTCCATTCGTCCCGAGAACGGCCCAGCCGCCCTACAGCCACGTGATGAACTCGACGAGGGCCGAGCTGGACCGGCTGGGGCTGACAGCCCTAAGGGCTATGGTGGACGTGGAGCCTTATGGCTCTAGTGATCTAGGCGGAGACCCCTCCGACGACGAGCCGCCGTCGATGGATTCTTCTTCGCCATCGGATGACGAGGACCCTGAGGACCCCGAGGACCCCAAGGGTAAGAAGAAGAAGAAGAAGAAGAAGACCCGACGCCCTGAAGCACGCCGAGCTCAGGAGGCGAAGGCTATTGCCACCTCCAAGATAGTGGTGAACCTGCCTGAGTTCAGAGGCAAGGACCTCAGCGAGTTCGCTGAGAACTTTGGCCGGTTCCTACGACTGACCGGCAAAACCCACGCGAGTGGGCGAGTGAAGTGCGACCTGCTCCTGCAGTGCTGCAAGACCAAATACCTGGAGAAGCAGGTCAGGCAGATCGTCACTAACTCCGCCACCTTTGCCGATGTGTTGGTTGCCCTGGAGAGGCAGTACCCAACCTACCAGACCGACCTCTCCATCAGGGCCGAGATCCAGAAGCTGCCCGTGCTGCCGAACAACCCTAAACCTGGCAGGGTCTCCGAGCTGTTGGCGGACCTGGATCACTGGGCTGGACGACTGACGCCCGGTTCCTACAGCAGCGACGACCTGCTGTTCTGGTTGTGCGCCAAGCTCCCCCGAGAGCTATGGGACGAGTGCCGTCTGCCGGCTGAGCGCAAGGCTAGATCCCTCCGCTACGAGGATCTATGCGTGCTGCTCCTGGAGATGGCCCTGGAGAAGGAGAGCGACCAGCACCTGAACAACTACCGTCCTGGTGGTGGAGGTTCTGGAGGCAAAGGGTACCAAGGGTCCCGACCTGGGCAGGGAACTACCCCCAAACACGCCCACGCCCGCCTAATGGAGAACGTGAAGGAGCTATTCTGGTGTGATGCCAGAGATGAGCAGGGCCACCTGCAGCACGCCTCTGACTGCGAGCAGCGAGACTGCTTCGTCGTCCAGGGGAAGCAGCAGGAGAAGATCACCGGCGCCAAAGTGAAGCTGCCGGATCATTACCGCTGCACCATCACGTGTGCATTCTGCGGTAAGCGGAAGCACTACGAGGATGAGTGCTACCATAAGCAACGCCTATCGGCGAAGCTTAAGGGGGAAGATCCTGGCAAAGGCTCAGGCAAAGGTGGAGGCAAGGCCAAAGGCAACGACTCCGGCAAGGGCAAGTCGAAAGGACGTGGTCAAGGTGGTCAAGACAAGGGTCAAGGTGGACGAGGAGGAGGCGCCAACCGCCAGAACGACAACAAGAACAAGGACAAGAACGGAGGTAACCCCAACCCTAATCCAGGGGGGAACTCCGAGCCCTCTGGAGGGCAGTCTGGACCTACCACACGCTCACAGACGCAGGCCCAGCAAGAACAAGGAGCCAAGCGTGAGCATGAAGGTGGTGATGACGGCAACGCCAAGAAGAGAAGCCGCTTCATGAGGATGGCCCGCAAATTGCGGAACAAGGGGTTCGAGGTGACCTGTCCCGCGGAATTCTGACGGGGACGCTCTGGTGGCACCCAAGACCTGGTGTTTTGGGTACGTATCCGACTAGGGGGACGTGAATACCTGGGGGTACTGGATACTGGCGCCACCATATCTATAGTGGCCAAGAAAATTTTACCTTGTGGGAGCCTGAAGAACACCATGACCACCGCCGCTATACGCATGGGGGATGGACATGTGGTGCACAGCTGCGGGGACTGTGAAGTGGAGGTACCTATGGGCTCCAGGACTATCGCCCATCGGTTCTATGTGATGGACACTGATGCCTTCGACTTTGTACTGGGTACTGACTTCTTCGTGCAGCACTCCCAGATACAATCCCTGACGCTGCAAGCGCCCTACCTCCTCTACGTGGACCACGGCAGTGGCAGAGAGTCTGTGCCACTGGAGCAGTCGGAACATACCTCGAGTTACCTGAGACTATCGAAGGAGGAGCCCTCTAACATGATGGCAGCCTCCAAAACTGAGGACTATCAACTATTGGGGGAAGTCCTAGACCAAGGTCTGAAGAAGTTGGGTTACTCTCGAGAAGACCTGAGTGTGGAGTTGTTCGCCAGCGACAAGCAACATGTACTGGACCTATACTGCAGCAAGGGGAAGAACTGCAGCTACAAATTTTACTGGCCCTCTTTCGGGATGGCCTACGGGAACCCCAGATTCAGTGAACTGGGGAAGGTGCTGACCAAGGTGGCCTTGGAACGTTCCCGTATGGTCCTGTGTTCCCCCGATTGGGAAGCCCATGGGGGCAACGAGTACTGGCGAACCCTCCTTGACAAGCTGACTATCAGCTCGGTGCGATTACCTGATGAGGCCATCTACGTGCCTCTGGGACGCAAGACGCCCATTGGAAAGCCCGGATGGGAGAGTATGCTCAGCGTGGTGGACGGAAGTCTTACCACCATCCCATGGGAGGACCTGGACCCGACTCTGGTCCAGGCCATACAACGTGAAAGCGATGGACTCTCCTTGGGTGACTTGAAGGATCGCCTACGACCTCAAGATGCTGTTGAAACTACACCCGGAGGAGATGAGTACGTCGTGACTGACACCAACGCCCCCAACTCTCCCTGCCATGTACTTGTTCCTGATGGAGTTTCTGAGTGCGGACTATCTGAGCTACCTAGCTCTATCCACTCAGATGACGAAACTGAGCACGACGCCTTCTTCGTGCAGACCGCGGTGGAGGAAGTGGAGAACGCCGAGTACGCCGCCCCACTAAAACCCCTACTCTCCATGAGGGTGGAAGACCCCGTGGATGAAGAGCTGGACCCTCGATCCAGGCTCAGGGAGTATGTGGATTCCAAGAGGAAGTTGGTGGCGAAAAAGCTATGCTACGCGAAGCCCACCCGCAGCTCGTGGCCACTGAAGCAAGGACGTATGGGAGACCTATCCCAATTGAAGGAGGACCTCGAACAGAAGATCACCACCTGGCAAAGGGAGGTAGATCTCAAGCTCATGAAGAGCGTGTGGGGAGCCCATGTGAGGACCCCAGAGGAGGACGACCTCTCGGAGGAATGTGTATGTGAACCCCCTCGAGCGTGCCTATGTTGCCATCGTCCACCAGAGATGGTCGAGCAAGACCTTCCATATGCCTACCAAGGGCTGAAGGATGCTACCGCGGGCGAAGAGTCGGTTGAGGACCACCTCCCGACGTCTATTCAAGGGGCAAGCAACTTACACTCCGACGAGGATATGGAGGACAAGATCAAGCTATTGGACCCGCGGGTACAGAAGCTGATAAGGACCTATCTGCAGGTGTTCAGAGAACTACCCCCTCCAGCCTCATGCGACAAGCTGGTACAGATGGACCTCAAGCTGAAACCCGAGTTCGTGGGTCATAAGATTCGGAGGAGGCCCTATCCAGCTCCTAAAGAGCAGGCCGACAAGATCGAGCGACAGATACAAGAATGTATCGACGCTGGCCTAGTCCTGGAGTACAAGGACGGGGACTACCCCCTACACTGCAGCCCCTGTTTCCTGGTGGCTAAACCTGGGTCTACAGCCAAACGGCTGGTAGTGGACTATGGAGAGCTGAACAAGAAGACGCTGAACCACTCAGGGTCCATTCCAAATATGGAGTCTACCCTGGAGAAGATAGCCTCCTGTCGCTACAAGACCAAGATGGACAAGCGAAGTGGATTCTGGCAAGTGGACCTGACGCCCAACGCGCAGGAACTACTGGCCTTCATCACCCCTCAGGGGAGGGTATTCAAGTGGAAAGTCATGCCATTTGGCGTGGCTAACGCACCCGCTCTGTTCCAAGAGCTGATGAACAAGATCTTGTCCATCCTACGAAGGAGACCTAAGGTGCAGGAGCTCATATCCCGTGGTGCCAAGATGGAGGCTCACATCGACGATGTATGCCTTGGGACCAATACCCAGGAGGATCACCTAATCCTCTTGGGTGACTTCTTTGCGGTCTGCCAGGAGAACCACACACGACTCAAGCTGGAGAAGTGTGAGTTCATGCAGGAGACCATGCAGTACTTGGGGTTTGACGTTGGCTATGGGTGGTGGACCCCAGCGGCCTCTAAGGCCAAACCCCTGATGGATGCCAAGGTACGACACGAAGACCCCAAGAAAGGACTTCATGATGTACGCAGTTTCATTGGGGCGTGCAACTTCTATCGCCGCCACATCAAGAACTTCACCTATACCAGCGCCGTTCTGACGGACTTGATCAAGAAGAGTACTACTTGGCGCTGGGGCCCACAAGAGCAACAAGCGTTTCACGAGCTCAAAGACAAGGTAGCCAACGCTAAGTGCTTGGGCGTGCCTAGAGCACAAGGGGAGATTATCCTGGTGACCGACGCCAGCAATGTGGGCGGTGGTGGAACGTTGTTCCAATGGCAAGCACTAGAGAAGGAGGAGTTCGACTCGGCCATTTCCCAATGGGGGACGGAAGGTCTCAACCGAGATGGAACCCTCAAGCACAGCTACCCTGACGACAAGTGGGTCCTAGTACCTCTGGGCCACTGGAACTGGAAGTGGAACCAGGCCAGGGAAAACTACTCCACCTATGAGCAGGAATTGCTCGCGGGTATGCTGGTGCTATCCTCTCAAGCACGACTGTTGGGGAGTAACCCTGTGGTCTGGCTATGCGACCAAGAACCGGTCCGCAGTTTCCAGAAGGGTCCCCCACCTGAGAAGGCCAAGCTACGTCGCTGGTGGACCTACCTCAGTCAACTACGGCTGACGGTACACCATATCCAGGGAGTGAAGAACGAGTGCGCCGACTACATCAGCCGCAACAACTTCGACGCCCTGATTGGTGCCCGGTCTGAAGCGCTGGCTAAGGAGGCGTTCAGCCGTATGGACGTACACCTGGACCTGAACATGACCATAATACGCCCCCTGGAGGGACTCCAACAATCGGAGTACCTACAGGAGTTTGGGGATATCTACCGGCGCCTGGAGAAACGCCTTGAACCCCTCCTGGTCAACCAAGACCAGTGGAAGCGGGACAAGAGCTACCTCTGGCACGAGGACCGCATCGTGGTGCCTAGTGACCGAGTCCCAGCGCTGCTGAAGTGGACCCATGAGTCCAGCGGTCATGTGGGTGCTGACCGTACCCTGAGGCTGTTCAAGCAGTGGTTCCACACTACGTGGACTGACGACCAACTGCGGAAGACACTCCAGCCTATCGTGGACAAGTGCCCGTGCAGGTCCTGCAAACCAGGGGATATCAGGTACAGAGGTCTCTACTCGGCCCTGCCCATCCCTCACTGTCTTAGCCCACGCAAACTGCACCCCCTTTTGGAAGAGAAGGACCTAAAAAATGACCGCCCAAATAACTATTTTTTTTGGACATTTGCAACACACATGGCCCAGATGCCACCGAAAAAATACAATTTTACCCAATTTGCTGCTTTTTTCCACTTTTTGCTTATCAAAATAAACTATTATTTTGTCTGATTTGAGGGGTGTGTTTTACCAATCTTGTCGTTTTTGTATTTCAAAAGCCAACTGGTGCGTGCCTGTTCGGGAGCTCATTTTCAAAATATGACATTCTGCGGGTCTCCAGTTGCACCTATGTTTGTCCTGCGAAATAAATTGCTTTTTTGTGTACCTGAGTGCGCGAGGCCTCGCGCACTCAAGGTCATGGAAACAATTGTGTACAGAGGGCAACAAAAACAGGACACGAAGTGCACAACGTACAAACACTGAGATAAAAGCTTGGCAAAAATGTACAACCCTTAAGGGCATATAATTGCATTTGCGTCGAAGGCGAGTGCGCGAGCCCTCGCGCACTCATGACTGCAAAAAGAGGCGTAACACTTGGGTTAATGGTGACTTACTTCTTCTTCGGTCCAGCAACCTTAGCCAACCTGGAACCCAGGCTTCTTGCTGTTGTACTTGTCCCACTTGGAGAGGCAACGGTACCTCGAGACGGCAGGGTACCAGAACGCGAGGGCGGCTTGAACTCTGCAGTAGCACTGGCAGCAGTCTTCGCTTTCTTCTTGGACTGTTCCTTACCAGAGTCGGGGCTGCTTGCATCGAAGTGAGAGGCGGATGCCCGCTTGCGCTTCTGCTGGGTCTCCAGTACTTGCTTCGGATCGTCTTCTTCTGACTCCTCGTCAGTATCGTCGTCGTCTGATTCCGCGGGCTTGTCCGATTCCTTCTCTTTCCCTTTTGCTTGCTTCTTGGTACTCGAGGGTGTTCCTTTTCCGGCTGCAGTACCCTGAGTTGGTACAACTTTGGCAGTCTTCTTCATCTTGGCTTGCATTGGCAAGGTAGGTGCAGGCGCACCAGGCTCAGTGTCTTCAGCGGGGGCCTCAGTCACGACATCTTGCTGGACGGCTTCTGCAGCATGCACCTGCTGGTGCCCTTCATGCCCTCGTTTGCTGTCAAAAACCCACAGTGGAATGCCACGCTGGAGCCACTCTTCTTGAGTATCCCAAGTTGCAGCTGTTGCTCCCTGCTCCGTCTGATCGGCCTCCAGCATGTACCGCATCACGATTGCATGCTGCAGAGCACCTCCAACGGCATTCCCTAGGTCCTTTTGCTTGATCGTTGACACAGCCAGAAACGCCACTTTAGTTTTGAGGTCAGACATCGCAATCTTTGCGGCCATGGCAGGCGTGTCGTCCACAACAACCACTGCATCAGGAAGCCCACTGCACAAAACGTATCTGTCCAGGTACCACAGCACGTGAATCAGAGGCATGAAACCGCCGAGGTTCTTCTCTTGCATCTCTTCGAAATGTCCAGCGGAATACGACACATAGTTCGGCAACTGTAAATGTGATGAATATAGACGAATAACGGAGGCAGCAGTGCGCGAGGCCTCGCGCACACAACGGCATCGTAACAATCAAAAGAAGCAGATATACCTGCTTATCCCAGCGACTCGTTGTTCCGATCCACATACAGTGCTCGTCGAACTGATACGTACTGCTGGTCACGGGACCCGATAACCAAGAGTACACCGGCAACCGAACATGGTAGAATGGCACTGTGGTTGGATCCTTGTCCTTCTCCATACGCCAGAGCCTCTGCATTTCGCGGCCAATACGGTGCACAACATCAGCCTCGCCATAGAAAATGACGTCTTTCCCCAGCATCATCACATCGAACAGCCACTTCGGAACAAATCCTGGAGACTCGTATTCAATGAAAAGGTCAGCGTTGATGATCCACAACGGGTACTGCAGATCGCGGTTGCAGCTTGTGCCTTGCGCCGATACGGGCGTAGTATTCGGGGTGTGGCAAGCATCAGCGCAGCAATAGTTTTTTCCATAACTATCAGTTTGGGGTATGATAGTATGGTGGAACCAGGTCGTAGCAGACCTTTCCGTAGGTAGGTTAGAATAGGCCAGAACACCCGAAAAGTATGAGTAACAACGAACTTGTAGGCATGCCAGACACCGTAAACTACAGGCACGTAACGCAGGTATGCACGCATGTTCCATCGTTGGTTCTTGGCACCGTACAACAACTTTAGTACCCTGTAGTGTATGTTTTCGTCAACCAACAGCGGTAGAACTCTGTTTGTCTGTTGTGCTACGTCCCTTGCAAAGTGTAACAAGTTTAACAGACCAACACCACAAGTTACCTTCTCTTTGGACAGGGCAAACGGGCGCCACACCGGTGCCTGTACAGTCCTTGCATCCCTCCTCACATCCAACGGCGCTCTCACGTTTCCAGCGTCTGGTGTACACCCATCTGCATACCCCATGTCACGCAATGTCTGGTGGATTCTCCGTTCACGCTGTTGCAGAGCCCTTGCGACTGTCGTTATCCGTGCTGCCAGTTCCTCAATGGCTGGATGTCCTGCCCAATACGTGGGCCTCTGTTTCAGTTGAAGTACTGCCATTGCAGTACAGTTTTGCGACCGGTCACTTTCGTCTGGGTGTGTCGTGTATTGTGCCCGGTACCAGTTGTCTATCCACAGCACGCAACACGACGAAAGCACCAGTGACCAAGTTGCTTTAAGTGCTGCTGCTGCCTGTTCGTCCACTGTGTCTGCGGCAGCGTCTGCTTGCCCGAGTCGTACTTTTGTTCGTCTTTCTGTTTGCGTCAGGTACCCTGTTGTGTTTCCCGGTTTTTTCCTGTTTGGTACTGCCCGTTGACGCATCAACAGGTACAGGTTCCAGCCCTCCTGTTGCAAAATGCGCACCCAGCGCTTGTCCTCCTGTCGTTTAGCTGCTGGTAAACTGTGGCGCGTTCTTTTGTTGAACCTGAGTCGCTGTGCAAATGTTAACACCAGTTGCGCCGCCAGGTCGTTCCGTTTCAGTCCTTTCCATAGGTCACCTGCTGTTTGGTATGCTGGTTCTGCCGCGCATGCCTCTCGTAGTGCTGCTGCTCCTTTGCTTACTTCTGCAATCATGCGTTGCTCTACGGATTTTCTGGCTCGAAGTGGCATTTTGCGTCTTTCTCTGTGGAATTATATTTGCGCACATATGTTGGTTATCGTTTCGCACAGCGACCTTTAAAAAAAATGTATTAGAAAACATCTGGCCTTTTCCTGTCGTCATTCTGGTGCGTGTACTGTCGCCGCAAATTGGATTTGGTGTCTGCGTGCGCTCCGTTCCCAGTAACCGCAAACTGTTTTCGCAACCACAATTTCCTGTTCTGCGTCCGTCTTTAAACCCAGTTGGAAAAAAAAACCATGTCTATCGGTCAACGAAGGCTACGCCGCTATTAAAACCGGACACGTCTACCATCGAGTGGCTGTTGGAAAAAAGCAAATCATTCCCCTGATCCCCTGAAAAATATGACGAAGGTTACCGATGTATAATCGACTGTCACAGGTGGTAGACGTGAAGGGGAATGTAAATACCGGCGTAGCCTAGCTTGATCGCTTTTTCATTTTCTTCTGTCATTTAAGTGCGCGAGGCCTCGCGCACTGATTGTTTCCGGGGAAACAATGTTCTATACCGTGTTGAATCTGATCAACATGGTGTCTACACACATATACACCGGAAAAATCAAACGTGTTTGTCCGTCTCGTACTGTACCTGCAATTGTACGCGTCACATCCAGTCTGAAAATTCAATACATAACGTGACCTGAGTGCGCGAGGCCTCGCGCACTCAAGGTCATGGAAACAATTGTGTACAGAGGGCAACAAAAACAGGACACGAAGTGCACAACGTACAAACACTGAGATAAAAGCTTGGCAAAAATGTACAACCCTTAAGGGCATATAATTGCATTTGCGTCGAAGGCGAGTGCGCGAGCCCTCGCGCACTCATGACTGCAAAAAGAGGCGTAACACTTGGGTTAATGGTGACTTACTTCTTCTTCGGTCCAGCAACCTTAGCCAACCTGGAACCCAGGCTTCTTGCTGTTGTACTTGTCCCACTTGGAGAGGCAACGGTACCTCGAGACGGCAGGGTACCAGAACGCGAGGGCGGCTTGAACTCTGCAGTAGCACTGGCAGCAGTCTTCGCTTTCTTCTTGGACTGTTCCTTACCAGAGTCGGGGCTGCTTGCATCGAAGTGAGAGGCGGATGCCCGCTTGCGCTTCTGCTGGGTCTCCAGTACTTGCTTCGGATCGTCTTCTTCTGACTCCTCGTCAGTATCGTCGTCGTCTGATTCCGCGGGCTTGTCCGATTCCTTCTCTTTCCCTTTTGCTTGCTTCTTGGTACTCGAGGGTGTTCCTTTTCCGGCTGCAGTACCCTGAGTTGGTACAACTTTGGCAGTCTTCTTCATCTTGGCTTGCATTGGCAAGGTAGGTGCAGGCGCACCAGGCTCAGTGTCTTCAGCGGGGGCCTCAGTCACGACATCTTGCTGGACGGCTTCTGCAGCATGCACCTGCTGGTGCCCTTCATGCCCTCGTTTGCTGTCAAAAACCCACAGTGGAATGCCACGCTGGAGCCACTCTTCTTGAGTATCCCAAGTTGCAGCTGTTGCTCCCTGCTCCGTCTGATCGGCCTCCAGCATGTACCGCATCACGATTGCATGCTGCAGAGCACCTCCAACGGCATTCCCTAGGTCCTTTTGCTTGATCGTTGACACAGCCAGAAACGCCACTTTAGTTTTGAGGTCAGACATCGCAATCTTTGCGGCCATGGCAGGCGTGTCGTCCACAACAACCACTGCATCAGGAAGCCCACTGCACAAAACGTATCTGTCCAGGTACCACAGCACGTGAATCAGAGGCATGAAACCGCCGAGGTTCTTCTCTTGCATCTCTTCGAAATGTCCAGCGGAATACGACACATAGTTCGGCAACTGTAAATGTGATGAATATAGACGAATAACGGAGGCAGCAGTGCGCGAGGCCTCGCGCACACAACGGCATCGTAACAATCAAAAGAAGCAGATATACCTGCTTATCCCAGCGACTCGTTGTTCCGATCCACATACAGTGCTCGTCGAACTGATACGTACTGCTGGTCACGGGACCCGATAACCAAGAGTACACCGGCAACCGAACATGGTAGAATGGCACTGTGGTTGGATCCTTGTCCTTCTCCATACGCCAGAGCCTCTGCATTTCGCGGCCAATACGGTGCACAACATCAGCCTCGCCATAGAAAATGACGTCTTTCCCCAGCATCATCACATCGAACAGCCACTTCGGAACAAATCCTGGAGACTCGTATTCAATGAAAAGGTCAGCGTTGATGATCCACAACGGGTACTGCAGATCGCGGTTGCAGCTTGTGCCTTGCGCCGATACGGGCGTAGTATTCGGGGTGTGGCAAGCATCAGCGCAGCAATAGTTTTTTCCATAACTATCAGTTTGGGGTATGATAGTATGGTGGAACCAGGTCGTAGCAGACCTTTCCGTAGGTAGGTTAGAATAGGCCAGAACACCCGAAAAGTATGAGTAACAACGAACTTGTAGGCATGCCAGACACCGTAAACTACAGGCACGTAACGCAGGTATGCACGCATGTTCCATCGTTGGTTCTTGGCACCGTACAACAACTTTAGTACCCTGTAGTGTATGTTTTCGTCAACCAACAGCGGTAGAACTCTGTTTGTCTGTTGTGCTACGTCCCTTGCAAAGTGTAACAAGTTTAACAGACCAACACCACAAGTTACCTTCTCTTTGGACAGGGCAAACGGGCGCCACACCGGTGCCTGTACAGTCCTTGCATCCCTCCTCACATCCAACGGCGCTCTCACGTTTCCAGCGTCTGGTGTACACCCATCTGCATACCCCATGTCACGCAATGTCTGGTGGATTCTCCGTTCACGCTGTTGCAGAGCCCTTGCGACTGTCGTTATCCGTGCTGCCAGTTCCTCAATGGCTGGATGTCCTGCCCAATACGTGGGCCTCTGTTTCAGTTGAAGTACTGCCATTGCAGTACAGTTTTGCGACCGGTCACTTTCGTCTGGGTGTGTCGTGTATTGTGCCCGGTACCAGTTGTCTATCCACAGCACGCAACACGACGAAAGCACCAGTGACCAAGTTGCTTTAAGTGCTGCTGCTGCCTGTTCGTCCACTGTGTCTGCGGCAGCGTCTGCTTGCCCGAGTCGTACTTTTGTTCGTCTTTCTGTTTGCGTCAGGTACCCTGTTGTGTTTCCCGGTTTTTTCCTGTTTGGTACTGCCCGTTGACGCATCAACAGGTACAGGTTCCAGCCCTCCTGTTGCAAAATGCGCACCCAGCGCTTGTCCTCCTGTCGTTTAGCTGCTGGTAAACTGTGGCGCGTTCTTTTGTTGAACCTGAGTCGCTGTGCAAATGTTAACACCAGTTGCGCCGCCAGGTCGTTCCGTTTCAGTCCTTTCCATAGGTCACCTGCTGTTTGGTATGCTGGTTCTGCCGCGCATGCCTCTCGTAGTGCTGCTGCTCCTTTGCTTACTTCTGCAATCATGCGTTGCTCTACGGATTTTCTGGCTCGAAGTGGCATTTTGCGTCTTTCTCTGTGGAATTATATTTGCGCACATATGTTGGTTATCGTTTCGCACAGCGACCTTTAAAAAAAATGTATTAGAAAACATCTGGCCTTTTCCTGTCGTCATTCTGGTGCGTGTACTGTCGCCGCAAATTGGATTTGGTGTCTGCGTGCGCTCCGTTCCCAGTAACCGCAAACTGTTTTCGCAACCACAATTTCCTGTTCTGCGTCCGTCTTTAAACCCAGTTGGAAAAAAAAACCATGTCTATCGGTCAACGAAGGCTACGCCGCTATTAAAACCGGACACGTCTACCATCGAGTGGCTGTTGGAAAAAAGCAAATCATTCCCCTGATCCCCTGAAAAATATGACGAAGGTTACCGATGTATAATCGACTGTCACAGGTGGTAGACGTGAAGGGGAATGTAAATACCGGCGTAGCCTAGCTTGATCGCTTTTTCATTTTCTTCTGTCATTTAAGTGCGCGAGGCCTCGCGCACTGATTGTTTCCGGGGAAACAATGTTCTATACCGTGTTGAATCTGATCAACATGGTGTCTACACACATATACACCGGAAAAATCAAACGTGTTTGTCCGTCTCGTACTGTACCTGCAATTGTACGCGTCACATCCAGTCTGAAAATTCAATACATAACGTGACCTGAGTGCGCGAGGCCTCGCGCACTCAAGGTCATGGAAACAATTGTGTACAGAGGGCAACAAAAACAGGACACGAAGTGCACAACGTACAAACACTGAGATAAAAGCTTGGCAAAAATGTACAACCCTTAAGGGCATATAATTGCATTTGCGTCGAAGGCGAGTGCGCGAGCCCTCGCGCACTCATGACTGCAAAAAGAGGCGTAACACTTGGGTTAATGGTGACTTACTTCTTCTTCGGTCCAGCAACCTTAGCCAACCTGGAACCCAGGCTTCTTGCTGTTGTACTTGTCCCACTTGGAGAGGCAACGGTACCTCGAGACGGCAGGGTACCAGAACGCGAGGGCGGCTTGAACTCTGCAGTAGCACTGGCAGCAGTCTTCGCTTTCTTCTTGGACTGTTCCTTACCAGAGTCGGGGCTGCTTGCATCGAAGTGAGAGGCGGATGCCCGCTTGCGCTTCTGCTGGGTCTCCAGTACTTGCTTCGGATCGTCTTCTTCTGACTCCTCGTCAGTATCGTCGTCGTCTGATTCCGCGGGCTTGTCCGATTCCTTCTCTTTCCCTTTTGCTTGCTTCTTGGTACTCGAGGGTGTTCCTTTTCCGGCTGCAGTACCCTGAGTTGGTACAACTTTGGCAGTCTTCTTCATCTTGGCTTGCATTGGCAAGGTAGGTGCAGGCGCACCAGGCTCAGTGTCTTCAGCGGGGGCCTCAGTCACGACATCTTGCTGGACGGCTTCTGCAGCATGCACCTGCTGGTGCCCTTCATGCCCTCGTTTGCTGTCAAAAACCCACAGTGGAATGCCACGCTGGAGCCACTCTTCTTGAGTATCCCAAGTTGCAGCTGTTGCTCCCTGCTCCGTCTGATCGGCCTCCAGCATGTACCGCATCACGATTGCATGCTGCAGAGCACCTCCAACGGCATTCCCTAGGTCCTTTTGCTTGATCGTTGACACAGCCAGAAACGCCACTTTAGTTTTGAGGTCAGACATCGCAATCTTTGCGGCCATGGCAGGCGTGTCGTCCACAACAACCACTGCATCAGGAAGCCCACTGCACAAAACGTATCTGTCCAGGTACCACAGCACGTGAATCAGAGGCATGAAACCGCCGAGGTTCTTCTCTTGCATCTCTTCGAAATGTCCAGCGGAATACGACACATAGTTCGGCAACTGTAAATGTGATGAATATAGACGAATAACGGAGGCAGCAGTGCGCGAGGCCTCGCGCACACAACGGCATCGTAACAATCAAAAGAAGCAGATATACCTGCTTATCCCAGCGACTCGTTGTTCCGATCCACATACAGTGCTCGTCGAACTGATACGTACTGCTGGTCACGGGACCCGATAACCAAGAGTACACCGGCAACCGAACATGGTAGAATGGCACTGTGGTTGGATCCTTGTCCTTCTCCATACGCCAGAGCCTCTGCATTTCGCGGCCAATACGGTGCACAACATCAGCCTCGCCATAGAAAATGACGTCTTTCCCCAGCATCATCACATCGAACAGCCACTTCGGAACAAATCCTGGAGACTCGTATTCAATGAAAAGGTCAGCGTTGATGATCCACAACGGGTACTGCAGATCGCGGTTGCAGCTTGTGCCTTGCGCCGATACGGGCGTAGTATTCGGGGTGTGGCAAGCATCAGCGCAGCAATAGTTTTTTCCATAACTATCAGTTTGGGGTATGATAGTATGGTGGAACCAGGTCGTAGCAGACCTTTCCGTAGGTAGGTTAGAATAGGCCAGAACACCCGAAAAGTATGAGTAACAACGAACTTGTAGGCATGCCAGACACCGTAAACTACAGGCACGTAACGCAGGTATGCACGCATGTTCCATCGTTGGTTCTTGGCACCGTACAACAACTTTAGTACCCTGTAGTGTATGTTTTCGTCAACCAACAGCGGTAGAACTCTGTTTGTCTGTTGTGCTACGTCCCTTGCAAAGTGTAACAAGTTTAACAGACCAACACCACAAGTTACCTTCTCTTTGGACAGGGCAAACGGGCGCCACACCGGTGCCTGTACAGTCCTTGCATCCCTCCTCACATCCAACGGCGCTCTCACGTTTCCAGCGTCTGGTGTACACCCATCTGCATACCCCATGTCACGCAATGTCTGGTGGATTCTCCGTTCACGCTGTTGCAGAGCCCTTGCGACTGTCGTTATCCGTGCTGCCAGTTCCTCAATGGCTGGATGTCCTGCCCAATACGTGGGCCTCTGTTTCAGTTGAAGTACTGCCATTGCAGTACAGTTTTGCGACCGGTCACTTTCGTCTGGGTGTGTCGTGTATTGTGCCCGGTACCAGTTGTCTATCCACAGCACGCAACACGACGAAAGCACCAGTGACCAAGTTGCTTTAAGTGCTGCTGCTGCCTGTTCGTCCACTGTGTCTGCGGCAGCGTCTGCTTGCCCGAGTCGTACTTTTGTTCGTCTTTCTGTTTGCGTCAGGTACCCTGTTGTGTTTCCCGGTTTTTTCCTGTTTGGTACTGCCCGTTGACGCATCAACAGGTACAGGTTCCAGCCCTCCTGTTGCAAAATGCGCACCCAGCGCTTGTCCTCCTGTCGTTTAGCTGCTGGTAAACTGTGGCGCGTTCTTTTGTTGAACCTGAGTCGCTGTGCAAATGTTAACACCAGTTGCGCCGCCAGGTCGTTCCGTTTCAGTCCTTTCCATAGGTCACCTGCTGTTTGGTATGCTGGTTCTGCCGCGCATGCCTCTCGTAGTGCTGCTGCTCCTTTGCTTACTTCTGCAATCATGCGTTGCTCTACGGATTTTCTGGCTCGAAGTGGCATTTTGCGTCTTTCTCTGTGGAATTATATTTGCGCACATATGTTGGTTATCGTTTCGCACAGCGACCTTTAAAAAAAATGTATTAGAAAACATCTGGCCTTTTCCTGTCGTCATTCTGGTGCGTGTACTGTCGCCGCAAATTGGATTTGGTGTCTGCGTGCGCTCCGTTCCCAGTAACCGCAAACTGTTTTCGCAACCACAATTTCCTGTTCTGCGTCCGTCTTTAAACCCAGTTGGAAAAAAAAACCATGTCTATCGGTCAACGAAGGCTACGCCGCTATTAAAACCGGACACGTCTACCATCGAGTGGCTGTTGGAAAAAAGCAAATCATTCCCCTGATCCCCTGAAAAATATGACGAAGGTTACCGATGTATAATCGACTGTCACAGGTGGTAGACGTGAAGGGGAATGTAAATACCGGCGTAGCCTAGCTTGATCGCTTTTTCATTTTCTTCTGTCATTTAAGTGCGCGAGGCCTCGCGCACTGATTGTTTCCGGGGAAACAATGTTCTATACCGTGTTGAATCTGATCAACATGGTGTCTACACACATATACACCGGAAAAATCAAACGTGTTTGTCCGTCTCGTACTGTACCTGCAATTGTACGCGTCACATCCAGTCTGAAAATTCAATACATAACGTGACCTGAGTGCGCGAGGCCTCGCGCACTCAGGTTGCTTAAATTTGTATTTTATTTTCACTTTACAGTACATGTGTTTCCCCTAACATGGGAAGTCCGACAGCCATACACTTCCAATGCTCCCTGGTCAGCACAATCCTAATTTTAATACCGTGTGGGAGCTGCGTATTTCCGCAAAAGCCAGTCCTTACGGGTTGTTACGTTTCGTGATAAACTCTGCTTTCGCTATCTTGAGTGCGCGAGGCCTCGCGCACTCAGAACGCCAGAGAAATGTAAAAAACGTCACATTGAGGAACACGGAGTTGCACAACACGAAAAAAGCAATTTATTTCACTACGTCTAAAATCACGTTCATGAAACATCCAAAAAAATAGTTTTTTTGCCCTGTTGCGAACCGGTCCTTTTTTGCGCGTTCGGCGCGCAAAACAGGGTGCAGTTTGCGTGGGCTAAGACTGTGCTAACAGTGTTCTATACGTGGACTACACGGAGATGCCGAAGTTCGGGGGCTATGACTTCGCCCTCGTGGTAACCTGTGGGTTGACCAGGTTTACCAGGGTGTTCCCATGTACCAAGCACATTACCGGAGAGGAGACTATCAAGATACTCCTGGAGGAGTGGTTTTGTATCTATTGGGCGCCCAAGGAGATCAACTCCGATGAGGACGTACGAGTACGCTCAGATACTGGCTGGTACAAGAGGGTTCTGAGATCCCTCAATGTCCAGGTGTCTACGGGGATTCCCTACTCTCACACGAGCAACCCCCTATGTGAGCGACAGATTCGTGTCCTGAAGGAGGACGTCAGGATATGGTGCAAAACTGAACGCACCAGAGACTGGGTGAGACTACTCCCCGTCATATCCTTGTTGATGAACTCCCAAGAGAGTTCAGCTACTGGCTACTCGCCACATGAGCTATTCATGGGGCGCCCGGCGTGGTTCCTACATGCCCCCTATCCAGAGGACACCCATTCTTCTGTGGGTGAATGGGTCCAAGAGCAACAAGCGAAGGTGGACAAGGCCAAGGCTATGCTCCAGAGAGTGAGGGAGCGTCAGTGGAACAAGAAGAACAAGCACCGAGTACCGGCCACCTACCAAGAGGGGGACTGGGTGCTGGTGCACCACAGTCCACTACCCGCCTGGCCACGCTCTACCAGCGATGACCCATACTTCGGGCCGTACAAAATTCTATCAGTGGATGGACACCGTATCACTGTGCGGTGTTCTCCCCGACTAGGGGGGACCCTGGTGTGCGCTGCTCAACACCTGAAGCGCTACCATGACCCTGAAGACCTCTGTGGGGAGGAGTGGGAGCTGAACGACGAGGAAATCGCCGCTCTGGACCTACAAGGGGCAGCCAGCCCTATGGAAGTTGAAGGTGAACTCCCCGACATGAACGCCGAGGAGATGGCTAAGGAGGGCTTCTACCTGGTGAAGTCTGTCCTACGCCACCGCTATCGCCAGGGTTGGCGCTTCCTCACCCTCTGGGAAGGGTTTGGAGTCGAAGAGGCCACCTGGGAGCCCTTCTCTGCATTTGTTCTACCTGAGGGACACCTAAACTCAGTTCTGGTTGACTACTTGTCCCAGAACAACCTTGGTGAGTTGCTGAGGCTCGCTGAGACGCTTGCCTCCAAGACTAAAGCTAGGGACTGAACCTTACCCTTACCTGCCAAAGTGTATGTGTGAGTGTGCTAGTCCTAAGGTCCTGAGAGCAAGCCGCAGAAGTGGTGTCCTAATTATACCCAAGTCTGCGCCCTTGCTAAACCTGGAGGGTTGGCTTATTGATGCCACGGGGTACGCCCCGGGTCTCCCCTCCCCTATGCGCCCAATTTCTGTGCTGGCGCAAAACCTTGGGGGAATACCCAGCGTGCTAATCCAGGTATTCTTTTCCCTACCTATCTGTCTACTACAGGGAGGGGTGGCCAAAAGCTATGAAGGCATGCAAAACGCCGTTTTGCTATGTGGCCAAAACACTGACCTAACTACTGCCACAGCCCACCAACCCTGCTAAAATTGCAGGAAAAGGGTGGGACAGTGACACACCCCCTACAGGTCCTACACACCCTACAGTGGCACCATCCTGGTGGGCGAGCACTGGGCAACTGGCTCTAGCCCCCACGCAGGACTACCACTCCTACACGCACACTCTACTGGGCGTTGCGAAGGTGAAGGTCTCTTGGGTCCTAGCGACCCTCCTGTGAAATGGCAAGAGAACACAGCGCTGCTAAGCAACTGTGGCCTAACAGGGGACGCCACAACGCGTTTCCCCTGCTAGGGCTTGGAGGGAAGGAGTGCTCTCGCGTGCAAGGCGCAGATGTCGATGAAGTCGGACTCCCTGCTCTGCCACAGGCGGAGCGGAGTTACTTGTTTGTGTGAGCTGCGCCCTTGTTTAGCAGGGCATAAAAAAATGCTGCTGCACCAATCACCCTACCTGCCCACCTGTAAAACAAAGGCAAATGGAAGGGCGTTTGCGGCGGAGGAACCAAGCCACGCTCCAGGTATTATACCCTTCTCAGCGTGACCTATAATACACTGTCCGCAAACACGCTGCAGAAGCAGCTACCCTTGTCAAGCAAGCAAGCGTTAAGGGACTCCTCAGGTTCTCTTAAAGAACGTACCGAGGAGCCCCTGGGTAGCCTAAACAAGGTTTACCGTGCGCACTTCGCGTGGCCTACCCTTTAATGCGTGTGTGCATGCACGAGTATGCGACAAGATCGTGGGCAAACCTGCCCATCTACGCGGCAATCTTGACTCCACCAGGGGGTGGCCCCGCCTGGGCGTACCTACCTTACCTACCGCTGGGAAGTGAAGCAAGGTGAGAGGACAAAAGGGGCGCACGCGAAGAACGTTGCTATGCACTTGTGTGTATGTCTAATCACCCTGATCTGACCGCTAATCATCTGCAATCTTTCTAATCAATCCCTCTACCGCGTCCTATCGTGGTTATCGTTGTTAACGCTGCTACACGACTCGTTCACGGAGACACGAGACGAGCAATGTGTATGCGGCAAGCAAGACAAGCATACCTGTAGTTTATACCTGATTCATTGAAGTCTTTTCAATTGATTTTCGAATTCTTGAATTTTTGAAGCTTCTATTAGTGTGGGTGGAATCTGTATGTTTATTTATTAATGTGCGTCTCGTCATTTTCAAGACTACGTGAGACATACGTTTATAGTTCCATTATTTCTCCATTTTCCGGCGCTTCGCTAGGAGCCGCTCCTGCGCGCCGCCATTTTATGCGTATGAATTTCTGGATTTAAGAAATCCAGAGATGACTATAATTTCTATAAAAATGTGCTTCTGATGCACAATTGGATTCTGCTCAGGTGTGTCGTTTCAGAAAAATTCTACGCCGTCATTTGACGGATTTTGGTGTCGTTGCTTCGTTTTTGCGTGGATTCGTCCATAATTCTCCCATTCCTGCCTCTGCAGATACCCACGCGCAGCCTCGCTGAGTAGGCCGTGTTCGGGCCGAAACGCAGGTGCCTGGAGAGACTGAGCAGAACCAAGACCCCACCAAGGGGCAAATTTAATTTTCTTTCGACTCCCTTCGCCCTAAGACAGGTCACAGGTCGCCAGCAGGTTTACGAGAACCCATGCGAGTGTGTATAATGTGTCTTGCGTTTGGGTTGTGTCGACGCTGCGTCTTGGAGGGAGGGATGCATATGCACATGTTTGGCATGCTCCCATTCTAACCCAACCAAGCCACAGGAGCCCCGGCAGCGCCATGAGCGCTGAGTCTTCTGTAGGATATGTTACATACAAAGCAGCAAAAGAGCGCCAGCCATGGTGAGCGCCCATTTTTCAGTGTGAGGGAAACTGTAGGTATTTTAAAGTAGGTGTGGAAACCAAGGAAAGGCCAAGAAAAATTCCCTTTTTCCTGAAATGCGACAGTGGTGGCCACCACAGCACAAGGGGGGAGTAAGAAAAAGTGCTTTTCCATTGCTTTGAGGCATACTCTAGTTGTATTAGAGATGCACTGAGCATCCATGCATTTTAATCTTAGTATTGGTCCAACCAAAACTGGTGATAACACATTTTGACCTATGGAACCAAACACCCAATCAGGATATGGAGTGGACCCCTTAATCCCCTTTCAATGTGAAGTAAAACATCTTTTCCTGAGTTGACTGAGCACTGACATACCTAAAGTAGAGCCTATGAATTTATCTATGTTTTTCCATGAATTCTTAGCTATCCTAGTGGTATGCACCCTAGGGGGCTGGGCACCTCTTTTTGAGAGGTCCTGGGTTCAATTCCTGGTCAGCCTAGCTAAGTAGGAAGATCCCATGTGACATGGCAGTGACCTCATCGCCACATACCATGCCACCTCAGCACATATGGGACCCAAAACAAAGAGTGCACATCTCCTAAGATGGCACTATGGAGAGAGAGTGATCCTGAGGCAGTTTTCTAACTCTTTTCCTAAAACATTTCAGCTATCTTTGTGAATATGCATTCATATGTGACCTGAGTTGCAGTTTCTGTGAATATTCAATCATCTTTCACTGTTTACACTGCAGCCCTTCATGCTTTGATCCTGAATTACCTTCTCCTTGCATACTATTGGCTTGGGCTATCCTGGATTGACTAGGCTTTACTGTTTTTCAACAAACAAAAGCTTTTCATCATCCAAAACAAGCAGCAGGACACCCTACAGCAACAACAAGCAGCAGGAGAAGCAAAAACACAGTGCTGAAAACACTATAAACTTTTCTTGCACTGCCCACGCTTTTCGCTCTTTGCTCGTCGGTGTCTGGTCGGTGTCTGAAGTGTCAATGCGAATAAAACACGTGTGGCAGCAGAGCGGCTTCATTTGGAGTTCTTGCTGCTGAGACACTGAGAGAACGGATGGCAGATTTGTTATCAGGTATTGACATGGTTGGTTCTGCACCAGGAACCCAAAACGCGCGCGTAACTGTATCAAGGTAAAGTTACTAGGCAGGCCTTGCAACTGATTAGTCAGGACGGTGGTATGGGAGGAGGGGTAGGAGAGACCACCCTAACGCCAAATGGAGAAGGGTAAAGGGAAGAAGGTGGTGGGCTGCGATGTAAGGACGGGTAGGAGCATTGGTGCATTGGACTGCACCTAAATCACCAAAGTAATCAATAGCCAATCCAACGGGCAGGTGCGGTGATGCAAAGAAAACAACACACAATGCAACACACACAATACGGACAGGTGCAGGGGGGAAAAAGTATGGGCAATGAGTGAACCTGTCCTGGAGATTTGGCCAGGGGGTGGGGGGAGGGGGGCAATTTTTCTCCTGTGGGGGGTAGGAGAGACCACTCTGCCTACAGCAACCCACCTTAACGAACCTAAAGGTGGTGGGCTGCAATGTAAGTGGGCTGCTGTGAGGACACATAGCATAGCGAACACATATTACATCTCAGAAGTCATTGTTAATTCAGCTACCCAGAGGCTACCCAGAGCACATGTATATGTGTGGGTGGGACAAGCCGGCCCGTTCCATCAGTCAGGACGATGGCAGCCGCGGTATGGGTGGGATCACGAAGCACTACGGCCTTGCAAGGCTGTTGCTTAGGCCGCGTCTTTTCGGATTGTGATCAGGTGTTATCAGGTCATGGGTTTGCACCAGCAACCCATTCACCGTCCACTGGCATTTTTTTATCTGTGAGGGTTGAGGAGAGGGGTAAAAGGGACCACGTAGGGTTAGGGTGTAAGGAGGGGTACGAGCATTGGGGGGCATACCGTGCGCTGTGTGCGCGCGCAGTGCGAGAAGTTGGCTGCTCACCACCACCGGGAGTTCAATAAGTTACCGGTGTACCTGTAGTACCAGCCTAGCCGTGCCACGTAGTCGCAGTCTTCGTCTACGTCTTGGACCTACGTCTACGTCTAGTACCAGCCGTTGGAGAGGATTGCACGTACCAGAGGTAAGTCACGGGGGGGTAGAAAAAATGCATTCACACAACAACATATTATGAGCACTTTCACTTTCCATGCTTTCCGGCGACATCATTCAACCGTTGCCTGTCTTCGGCGCCTCCCTTTGGAGCGGCCCATTGCCCTTACCACCGGAGGAGGTCTGACCCCTTTTCCGAGTTGATGCCTTGCGACCAGAGTCCGAAACTCTGCTCCTTTCGTTTGTTTGAACGCCACGAAGGGTCTCTCGTAGAAGAAGGGCACAGGATCGATCAGCTCGTTCACGGCGTTCATGTCCTCCGCATTTGCATTCACAAAATGCATGTGTGACAGCCTCCTGTCTTCAGCACCCCTCCAAGTGATAGCCACGGTAGATAATTTCAGGCTCAAATGCGGGCTGGATTGCCTGTTTTGTTTGTTTGAACGCCACGAAGGGTCTCTCGTAGAAGAAGGGCACAGGATCAATCAGCTCGTTCACGGCGTTCATGTCCTCCGCATTTGCATTCACAAAATGTATGTGTACCCACCACAAATCTGTGTCAGCCTGGACGGTGGCGTGCAATGGTTTTTGATTGGATTTTGACCACCATGCCTTTGTTGTTGCAGACTGTGCGCATCATAACTGCCGTGGACAGGAAACGTATTGAGGTGATCTCTACAGCGCTACATCGTCGGTAATGGCAACCACATTCACACACCAACAGGTGACCACCACTTTCACTTTCCATGCTCCTCTCGAAGAGACATCCAACCGTTGCCTCTTGTCTCTATGTGTGCCTGTCTCCAGCGCCTCTACGCCTGGTTGCTCTATACGCCTCCTTGAGTGTTTCGATCTCGCTGTCCTTCGTTTCTGAACGGGAAGGACGGTGATATGGACAACAAGGATCCAAAAAGGCACCACCACAAGCAAGCGGTCAAAGTGCGGGGGGGGGGGGGGGCAATATTACAGCGTTCCATCTCGACAGGTAAATCAGCAACAGCCAAACCCCTCCTCACAAACCCCTGCACAATCGCGGGACTGTTGCAGGGCCACCAGCAGACCAGGGCAGCAGAGGGCAGACCTGGAGAGGAGAGGCAGAAGAAGGAATCACGTTTGCATGCCTCAAATTGGTTGAGGAGCGGCGCTGCTCACAATGCAGTCCAAAAGAGAACGTCGTGAACTGCGGGAGTGTTCGCTCGGCTTGGAGCCCTGTGAAATGCACCCTTGCTCCTTGGGTGGCACATCTTACGTTTTTTTGCTTGCCTGTCTTCAGCGCCCACAACAATGTGGTACACGGTGCCATGGGTGTCTCTGATATGATTATCTGCCGGTCCGGCAACGTTCTGCGCATATTGAAGGCATGAAGATTGCTCCTCCTGCCTGTCTTCAGAGCGCCTACGATGGTGCACGGTGCACGGTTACAGCTTGTCCTCGATGTACTCCCGTATCCCGTTTTTGATTATCCTTCTCAAGATAGATATATCGACTCCATCCACATCAGTCAGGAAAGCATGGGCGTCTTGTTGTGTATTACCGATGATTGTTTGTGGTTCCATCTTGCTCAGGTAGTATACAAAGAAAAAAACACGGTACTACACCCCATGCAGCCGTTGTACAACGCGTGTCTGCGAATGCTACAACAACAGCAGCATGGACTTTGCACCATAGGGTACGGTGTGACGGTGAGACAGTCCACCCTGCACCCCGCCGCCGGACTGGGTCTGTTTGTTGCACTTGACCGCTCAATTGCCAAGGGTGAGTGTATCACGGGGTACCACAGCGTGCTCATGGACCGCAATTCCGCAGAGGCGCTCCGGCGGATAGGCCGGGATACGCAAATAAGAACGATCAACCACGAATTGTGTGTGGACGGTGCTATGACGCCAAACGAAGCGGGACTCTCGGCCGGTAGTTTTGCCAACGACGGCACTCCCTGTGGCGTCCGCAACAACGCCAGGTTCCGGAACGTCTACGCGGTCGACGGACTGGTGTGCCTTCCTGTGGTGGTGGCCAGCCGAGACATAGCAGCGGGCGAGGAGATAATCGTGCCGTACGGGGCAACCTACTGGAAGGCGCATTGGCCGCTTGAAAAGCCGTCACCGGGGCACGTCGTACATAGTACGAGGTGTGCACCACATCCATTGGCAAACAGTAAGAGAGAGCAGCAACAGCCGTAGTACCGTTCATACAGCTTTGGGAAGGGAAACTGTGGGAGTGATGTAGATGTAGGGCATGGGATCAGCTCGCCGTCCACAGCGTTCATGTCCTCTGTCGCGTTGCCTGTCCTCCGGAACATTCATTCACAAAATGTATGTGTACCCACAATCTGTGACCGCGCAGAAGACGGAGGGATTCAGGCACTTCAAACTTGTGTTGCAATATATGGCACATGATATGACATCGAGTGGCGAATATCAAGTCACTCACGCGTGTCAAGTGTATGATTCTTCACCATATATATACAACAGGCAACAGGTGGCTCTTCTACTCTACTCTAGCTTGTTCTTGCAACGCACAGGTTTGCCAGCTCGTTCACAGATCGACCAGTAAGACTGTCCTGGAGCTTTGGCGCCATAGCCCAGTACAGGGTGTGGAGAGGGGTTCCAGTGCGGCGTATGATCACCAGTATCCTCAGCAGATTACACGCTGGAGCCACGTGGAACCCCGTAGTGATGGAAATCGGCCCCCGTCTACAGCCCACGTTTGGCGGTACGACCGTTTTGTTGGTTAAAAACCTTTACCATCTCGATGCAACGCTGTGGTGTGGTGATGCGTAACGGTTGTGGTTGTGGTTGTGGTTGTGGTTGCCCGGGAGTCGGGGTACTTGCTGGTGTTGAGGACGCAGATTTACCACTGGTGGTGGTGGTGGTTGGGGCCTTGTGCACCAGATAGTACCAGCACGCTCCCCCCAACACGACCAGCAGTAGGAGAATTTTTGCTCCGCGAGACATACCCCTTTTACGAAATAGATAGATAGATAAGCACAAGCACAACCCACCATCCTGCGGACGGACACAAGAGGCGCTATATTGAAGAGGTTGGGGGGAGGCAACCTCCAAGCTTCCCTTGGCATGCAAAACCCCAATCCCATGAAATCCAAGACTTCCTCTTGAAATTCTTGCTGATCCTCCATCAGTTTGGGTTTCTCCAAAGAATTCTGTGATCCTTGCCTCGGCCATGACACAATCTGGCGTCCTAGGCAAGAGATGAAGGCATATGTAGACAATATAAACATGTAGACAAGTAATATGTATATGTAACACTTCTAAACTATAAAATAGCTTAGAAAAGTGGACGAAATGAAGGCGGCGGCGTCGCCGCCATCAGAAAATCTGACGGCTACGAGTCGTCGCCCTCAGGATCTCCACTGAGATCCTGCCCAAACTGGGCCAATCAGTGGTTTTTGGGCGAAAAACAGTGAAATATAGTGATTTTTGAGTCAAAAACACTCATTTCGCGTGTCTCCCCCCAACGCGTCGCGTAGCCGACACGACGCGTTTCTGTCGCATTTCAAACTATATATGAAGAGGGCCACTGTTGGGCCACACCATGGGCGCCTGGGTGATTCCTGGGATCGCCTCAGGATTTTTCAAAAAAATCGTGAACGTGACTGTTTTCGCAAAAATTGACCTTCGCGGAACGCTGCGAAAAAGGTCACGTTATATTCCTATATTTCTAAAAACGATAAATCAAAAATAAAATTGATTAAAATCTTCGGAAATCGTGAAATAAAACTTCGATCTGGGGCTGCGTCGCGCAGGCGACGAACGTCGTCGCCAGCCGGTAATGACAAAAAATGACGATTTCTGGGGTATTTTACAGAAATCCCACAGAAATCGGGATGCCATAAGACTGGGAATCAGTCCAGGAAAATTCCTTATGCGAAGAGCGCCCACCCGGAGCCCAGCGGGTATGGGTGAGGCACCCCATACCGCTTCAATATCATTCTGAGACGCTGATGGTCAAACAATTGTGAAAACCTGTCTAAACGCACACCGGATGAGGGGGGGGGGGGGGCTTCGATCGGTCAAGTGTGGACCCGCCAGCCTCTGCGCCTGCCTCCTTGCCAACCCAGTTCCATGATTGTTCGTGTCACGCAGGCAGTGCTTTGCAGTTCGTTCCTTCCTCCCTCCTCCCTGGATATGGGGTAAGAGTCGGACTGCTTCTACAGGGTTCAGGGCATTGTCGCGTTTGGACTGAGTTTGGGTCGTAGCGTATATGATGTGTCCCACTTTCGCGCCCGGCGTTGCTTGCTGCCGGCGCTGCCCTCTCCCTCGCCCTCTCGGCCACATATACCCGTGTTTCGGCAGCTGCTGTGCATGGGCATATCACGCCCACGTAGATCGCCATCATCAAAATACACCAGACTTTTGCCTGTCTTCAGCACCCTCCTGCTGCTGTATAGCAGTCATCTCTGCCGGTTGTGGAGCTCCAATCTTCGACTGCATCATCATGTGTGCCCACTCCATCTCCACTTTATCCCCCAGCTGATCTGCGGCCTCTCACTTGTTTGCCTGTCCTCGGCGCCCAATGGTTGGTGCCTCGTCTTCCCCACCAACTGTCTCATCATCGTCCGCCTCTTTTTGTACATAACAGATGGTCCTGCAGTGTGGAGACGGAGAAGCTGGAAACGTGGTCAACAGAGCCACGACTGGATTTTGATCTGCGCATGGCAGGCATGAAGATTGCTCCTTGGGTGTGGCCTCTTACGTTTCTTGCCTGTCTTCAGCACCCTCCTGCTGTTCTGGCAGTCATCTCTGCCGGTTGTGGAGCTCCAACCAATGGCCATTCTCATCTTTCCGAATGCAGAACCAATGTGCAGGTTCAAGGTGATGAATCACCAAGGCGATGTATTCTCATCATTCCGAAATCCAGACTTGTAACGTAACGAAGTGAATGGCCTTTTGCCTGTCTTCAGCACCCTCCTGCTGCTGTATAGCAGTCATCTCTGCCGGTTGTGGAGCTCCAATCTTCTACTGCATCATCATGTGTAAAGAAGGTCCCTACCAGGACCGGCCCCCGCTGTGCCCCTTCCGCCTGTCACCCCTGCTGACTTGCTCCGGATCAACGATTGCATTTCTCAAAATCCTCAAAATCCAGGGTCCAAATCCAAAAATATAGAAAATAAAATCCTCCTTCAACCCTGAACAGCAATCAGATCCCACAAATACAGCAATAGCCCAATTCACAATCCAATACGGGCTGCGGGTTTCCGTTCAGCACACCGGTCGTCTCACGGTGGCGGGCATGTACAAGAATTGCACCAAGGAAGAAAGCCCTGAAATTGGCATATGAACACAAATAAGGCAAGGTTGGGGAAAGAGGTAAACATACACATTCACAGCCATAAACCCCTCATTCCCTGGACTCAAGACCTTCCCTTGACTCATCAACATATTGCCCTGAACCAGGTCAAATGAGATGACTGAATGCCATGTGTCACATGTCACTACACAAACCCCAAAAGTGTGTTCATTCCCAAGCCTATAAGTCCTAGCCCAATAGGGGAGGTGGCGTGTCATGGCCTAGAGTGGCACTCAGGACCATGCCCTACCCTGACATAACCTTGGTTGGACTTGGAGTCGAATGGGCTTGGAGAACTGCCCCATGATGCTGACCTCACAACATGGCAAAATCGGGCAACTCACACCATTATGCCCAAAAGTCAATTATATACTCAAAAATGCATATGGCAAATATCCAAATGCTCCATGCATATGTCAAACCGGAAAGTAATATACAAGGGTGATATAGACCAAAGGTCCATGCCCAAGAATATCCCATCATTGGCTCCGAAGCCCTTCCGGTTATGTACATGACATGCTTCACAAGTCAACTCATGAATTTGAGACCTAATTTTGTGAGGTCCCGTGTGCCAAGCCAAAGTGACCATGCGATCCGGCATATGGTGAGGTACAACACCGAAGCATATGCCAACATATAAGCAACATACCATAGTTCACGGATCTCTAGGCAATTTACTGTTTGCCGACCAGTTGAGCACATAAAACACAAAAATGAGCATAAAATGAGGTCAAAAACATGAAAATATGTCCAAATACAAAGTTGTCATGATAGTGTATATCTATGCTCACCCATGATATCCGCTCATGGTTCACTACACAAATGATTGGAACCATCTACGAACTATTCCCCCACTTGGATCCCCAATCGGGCGCATGGAGATACCTTCGCCACCCGTATCTACATGCCCCATGAAAATGGGAGTGCGCTCATGGATCTCTTTGCCAAACATACCATGAGCAATACATACGCGGTAGACTTAGTCTAGCGCTTTGAATTCCACAATTGGGACATGGGCAAGGCCCTTGTCACGTGTGGGTCCCCATCTCTTCGGCCACACGAAGATATATAACATGGGCGTGAGCATATCGAAGCACATACCATGCATATAACACATACCCTCAAAAGTGGCTCCCACCATGGTATGCCATGCCCCTCCATGGACATAACTTCACGTTAAAAATACGCGGGAACCCAAGAAAAGTATCTATGCAACCCCAACACTCATGCGGTACACTCGAAAGTCGCAAGAAAATATTCGGTTGCACGGTCCAAGAGTTTTATATCACTTTATACCCTCTTGACCATTATCCCTTGCTACACCGGGCATGTGTACACACCAAAGGCGTTTGATGCTTCCTAAATTAAGTTGAGACTAAGGCGCTTGCAACCCAACCTTCCTTATTCTCTTTCCTCACACTCGCGCGTAGATATGGCCCTTCAAAGTGGTCCCACGATTCACTTTTGTTTCCCTTATATCTCCAAGTCAAATGGGTGGCAAGTATAAGGGAAACCTGATTCGGGCATAGGGAAAAGAGTATGACCACTCGAAGAAGACCAAATCAAGTGCGGCGATGTCGAAGTCGAAAATCCGATTTCGACATCGCGAAAAATTCAGATTAAAATTTCGAGTGCTTATTTAGAAAATTGCGGAAGCAACGAACCCTTCACTGATGAAATCTGACCCTTCATCCGGGTTTCCGCCAAAATATCTGGAAATAACAGTTAACCAATCGGTTAACGCAAAATCGCGAGCCAACTGACAGTCGCCGATACATTGACCATCAGAACGAAAGGCTGAAAAATTACGGAAACATTATGATAATAAAACCCTGTTGATTCCTGATATTCCGATATATAAATCTCCGCTGGCGGCGCCTTGTTACTGAATATGGCCGCTCATAGCCGGAATGGCCAAACCTATCACACTATCACATCTGGTTAGATCGGGTGGATGGGAGAGTATGATATCAGCCAATGGCGGCTTGCCGGCACATAGATACACACCCCAAGTGACCCCAAGATGGCCACGGGGGTCCAAACCGGCTTCACCCCCCTTCTCAGAGCGTTGTTACCGCTCGGAAGTCATTGAAGAGAGGACGGGAGGACCCCTATGGGCTCCAACCCCCCCCCCCATGTCCCAAGGACACATGGAGGCCCCACACACGTCGTAGGCGTCCCCCACGCCCCAAGGGAGGGATGAGGACACTGATAATCGGTGCCCTACGCCATATCCGGTCTCCTCTTGATCTACAATATGGACCAAGGGGATCAAAGATAGAGAAACGTCGTCGGTCGACCTAAATAAGTATACCACAATGAAATATATATGTGGAGATCGAGTGAAGGGGGTAGATGGCCAATCAAGGCCGAAAAATCCCCGGATGAACGCCCTCACCCGTCTCCTCAATCACAGAAACAAACAAAATGCCAAGGGGGGATCCATTACGGTGCTACAGCAGCAACCAAATGGACCAACACGTCCTTGACATCCAAAGAAATATTCTTTTTCTTCAGTAAGTCCATCCAGACCGTGGTGTACCTCGGCACAAAACTGCTCGGAGGCTCCCACGAGTCCCTGGATGCGGCGAATCCCTTCCAACGGACTTTATAAAGCCTACCACCAGGCGTCCCCGGGTCCGGCTTGTCCGCCAGGATCTTCTCAGCGGTGAAGTTGTCGTCCTCACCCTCGTCGTCCGAGTCCACATCGCCGGCCGTGAACTCGAAGGTGACGGGACGTCCGCTGGGGTCTGGTGCTCGGGGACGAAGCCAGGTATGGTCGCGGTCCAGGATCTTGTTATCACCCACACGAACCGCATACACATCCTGCCCGACCTTCCGCACGATTAATCCCGGCACATACCAGGACGCCTGCCGATGCCTGGACAGGACATCCTTGTGGTGCCGCTCCACCCACACGGTGTCTTGGAGAGCATACTTCTGGACCTTTCCCTGCTTGAAGTACTTGGCCCTCTTGTCATGCTCGTCCTGAAGTGCCTTGCACACCTTGGCCGCCGTGTCGTCCGCCTCAGCCATCATAGCGTTCGCATCCCGGGCCACTTTGCCATGGTTCAACCACGGGAGAGTGCGTGACACTCGATCCCGTAGGAACAGGATACGATGGGGCGACAGTCCAGTGGGTCCCGGAAGGTCATGATACGCTTGGAGTACTCTCCACAGCGAGTTATACCAATTCCGGCCCGGTTCGTCGACGTGCAGCTGGCGGAACTTCTCGAACATCTGCCGCCCGGCCACCTCAGCTCGGCCATTCGACCGGCTGTGGTACGCCACGGTCTTGGCGTGCGGAATACCCATGTGCTTGCACATCGTCTTGAACCACGTCCCCACAAACTGACTGCCCCGATCGCTGCAGATGACAGCCGGGACATCAAAAATCGTCAGCCAATGCCTGATCATGGCATTAGCGACGGTCTTGGCCTGCAGCCCCACTCCATGCTTGTCCTTCTTGTCCTTCTTCTTGGACTTCTTGCCAGGGACCGCCACGATATACCCACTGTGCCTATCCACCGCCAGGATGACACAGTCGTAGGTCTCTCCTTCCACGGTGACCTCAGGCATGGCGAATACATCCATGGCAACGGACCGCATAGGGGCCTCCGGTATAGCCGTATACACCGGGTTGCCCGCTGTGGAGTGGTTGGGGCTCTTCGTGGCCTGACACACGGCACAGTCGCTGCAGTACCTATCCAGGATGGCGTAGTACCCCGGAGGGAACTTGAAGCGCCACTCCAGGTCCTGCTGTATCTTGTCTCGGCCAGGGTGCATGAGCTGGGCGTTGTGCCAATGGTCAATGAGCTCCTCCACTCGGTCCTCGGGCACCAGCAGCTCGTCCTTGAGGAACAACTTGTCTCCATCCTCGGTCAAGCCCCCGGGCCATTCGTCGTCCGACGGGGCGCTCACGGCATTCCAGTACTTGCTCCAGTGTTCGGATGCCGCATAGTCATCCGACCAGTCCTCTGTGAGCACCGACCTGACTAGCTCTACAGGGGCCACCATCCATTGCTCGAGGGTTTCCTCTCGAATAGCTTGGACGCGGGCGACCCGGAACTTGGCCAGGTCCGTACGGTTTGCCATCACCACAAAGCACTTGACCCCCTCTTGCTCCATGGCCTTCTCCATCTCGATGATGCGTTTGGCCTCCTCGGTTTCCTTGGCGTCCCCATGGCTGGATATGTCCATCCAAGCCTTGCCCGCGGGGTAGGTCCATCGACTGAGGCAATCTGCCACAGTGTTGTCCTTCCCCGGGACGTACACGACGCTGAGGTCGAACTTGGCGAACGTCTCGTGCCATCGGGCCCTCCTAGCCGCTGGTCCTGAGGGGGTGTCGACATGCTCCTTGTGCCAGCTCTGTAGGGACTGGTGGTCCGTGCAAACCACCACCGGCTGCAGTCCGATGTGGCCAGACCACTTCCTGAGCGCACATACAATGGCGTATGTCTCCTTCTCCCTCGCGGTCCATGTTCGGCGTTGGCCCTCGGCCAGGATCCTGCTCCAAAACGCCACGGGAACATGAGTCCCGTCGTCCCGGACTTGCTCGAGGACTGCCCCCACGGCATAGTCCGAGGCGTCTGTCTGTAGCACGAATCCCTTGTCCGGGTCCACCAGGAACAGCCCCAACTGCCCCAGGAGTCGCTCCTTCAGGCGGTTGAACGCATCCTCAGCCTCAGGGGTCCAGGCAAGCTTCTTCTTGCTCCCCTTCCGGCCATCGAACTTGCCCACCTGCAACATCTTGTGCAGCGGCCCCGACAGTTCTGCATACATCCGGACATAGCCCGAATAGTAATTGCAGAACCCCATGAAGGATCGGAGTTCGCTAATGGTCTGGGGCTTCTCCCAGTGGTGCAGGGACGCCAGTTTCCCAGGCATGGGACGGTGTTGCCCGTGACCAACCACGTGACCCGCGAACTCCACTTCCTTCACGAAGAGTGAGGCTTTGGTGGGCTTGCACATCATGTTGTGCTTGTGCAGCTCGCTGAGCACTCGGCGCAGATCCTTCTCATGCGCTTCGATGAGCTCGTCCTCAGTCATATTTTCCCGTGCCGGATCCGATGATGATGTCATCCACGAAGGGGTCGGCACAGTCCCGGACAGGACCGAGTAGGTCCTCCATCATGCGCTGGAAAGCGGCGTTGCCATTTTTGGCGCCCATGGGCACCACTTTCCACTGCATGGGCCCCAACGGCATCGACATCGCTGTGCAGGGCCTGGAGTCTGGGTGTAGCGGCATCTGGTGATAACCGTGTTTCAGGTCCAACACCGTGAAAATCCGCTTTTTCTGTTGTTTTTGGAGGATGGAGTCGATCAGGGGAAGCGAGTACGAGTCGTGCTCGGTCTGCTCGTTCAAACCTCTGTAATCAACCACCAACCTCCACTCGCCCTTCTCCTTCTTGGGCACGATGAAGGCTGGGCTGGCCCACTCACTGTCGGAGGGTTCGATCCATCCCCGCTCAATGAACTCGGCCAACAGCTTCTTCATGGCCTCGGCCCGATCGCCCTGAAGTTGGTACTCCCGATGACGATAGATCTTGGGGTTCGGCTTCAGCTTGATCCTCGCTGTGCCAAACCTCCCACGGTCTGGAGGGTTCTTGTTGGCGACGCCACTGAATAGCCGCGGATAGGCATTGATCAGCCTCTCCTTCAGCTCGGCGACCTTCGGGTTCTCCTGAGCCTCTTCAGCCGCTTGCTTCGGTATCGATACAACCGACCGCACTGCGGTATAGGCCTCTTCTGGGTCCGAGTCCGACTTTTTCTCGTCCGATATGCCGTCTTCATCGTCGTGGGTCGCGATTCCCACCGATAATCTTCGAAAATTTGCGGCCTCGGGCTGGTGCTCGTCGCTACCGGTTCCGACTCTTGGAAAACCCCACGTTGGTGGGTCCGACCCAACCGGACCATCGTATTGGTCCGCGATGTGATCCATGACCCTCGCCACGAACTCATCCTTCTCGTACTTGCCGGTGACCAACATCTTGTCATCCCACCAATGCGGAGATGTGACCATGGCACACCTCTTCTTGACTGCCACACGGTCGTGCATCCCCATCCGCATGTAGTTGACGACGTCGTCGATCTCGGCGTGGGACAGGACGTCAATGCCATCAATTGGCTGATCCGTCCCCTCCTTGGGCTCGAACATGACCTTCATGGACACCGCCTCCACCCTACGGATGAATGCTTCATCACCCGTGGGCTGGGCTTGCGCTCCATCCACCAGGAAAGCCTCCGTACCCCACGCTTGACCCGGGGAGGGCATTGATACACCCTTGGCGTCGATGAACAACTCCTCCTCTGGCCCGAATGACATCTCGTTCAGGGTGACGGAGTCCAGCGTCGACTTGAGACCCTCCAGCGGACATGGGGTGGATCCTATGCCGGTTATGACCAGGATCCCCTTCGCCCTATCCGCGATGATCTTCTCCACCGTACGTCTGGTATTGTCCAGGGAGCCATGCCAATACATGGGTCCCCACTCCTTCAAACCCCAATGCCTGTGCCAGGCTGAGTCTCCTCGATGCCAATGCCTCCTACACTTCCGCAAAAGTGGGGCATCCCGGGAAGCGAAGACGTCCGTCTCGGGCGCTTCGGCTCCCAGCGTCTGGATCATCCTGTCATACACCTGCGGCGCCATTCCATACTCCGTGAGCTGAACTCCGCGGTCTCCTCTGGACTTGGCACCCACAGCTTGCACCGCTCGGACGATCCGATCCTCTTCCTCAGCACTCCATTGGGATGATCCGCATGCATAGTCCGTGGACAGCCATGTGAGGCATTCATCATCCTCCCGGAGCGGCGTTGCACGATGGGGAAGGGCTCCAATGGCGTTTGCCACCATGAAGTCATACCCCATGATCATATCCCAATCGGTAATGTCGGCCACATAGAAGTTCCCGGATAGAGTGCTTCTCTTCGCCTGATCAGGGCGGTTCAAGCGCTCATGCTCCCAGAATTCCATACTGATAGTGGCCTCATGGGTGCCACCACCCATAATCTCTCCGTTGGCGACCTTCAGGCGGACCGGTCTCCGGCTGGGCTGCAGGAATTCCTCCTTGAACAACCCTCTCCGGACCAGGCTCACCTGGGCACCCGTATCCACCAACACATCCACCACCTTCTCCTCTCGTCCGCACCGTACTCGCACTTTCAAGTGCAACTGCCGCTCGTCGCCATGAGGTGTATGGACGACTCTCACGGCATGCAACTCTAGCACGTCCGGGTGCATCAGGACTTCAAGGGTATGGTCACGGATGGTGTAGATCTTGGGTTGGTCCTGCCCGTCCACGGGGCTCTCCGTGGTCGCTCCTTCCTTCTTGCCATGTCCCGTACCCACATGTACTTCCCTTGGCAGGGCGCTCCAGGGGTTGGGAGTGGCGAAACTCAGTGGTTTTGGCTCGTCTGGAGCCTTCTTCGGCACCCGCTGTGCCTTCGCTTTCTCTGGGATTCCACTGATTTTCAGAGGAGAGACCTCCGAGGTCCCACTCCCGTGGGGGCTCCTCTAGACTTGGCTTCCCGCAGCCCCTTCCGGCTGTGATCCGCTAGGACTTTGTCCACCACGTTGCTGGGCTTTGAGTTCCTCCAACGTCCTCAACATGTCCTCAGCAACCTCCTCGATCGACCTCACTCGTCGGTCTTGGCCAGGTCCATCACCATAGCCTCTTCCTCCGCCTTTTCCTTGGCCTTTGCCTTGGCCTTTTCCCCCATCTCCGCCCTTCGCCTTCCAATCGGAAATCCGCTGCTCCTTGGGCTTCCTCTCGGGGTGGGCGGCGAAGTAGGCTTTCTTGTCCGCCTCATACACCTTGCACTGACGGTGGTGGTGTGCATGGTTGTTTCCCTTGCCGTAACAGACCCAGCACCCGTCGTGCTGAGACCTGTACTCCCGGAACGAGAGCGGTGGGTTCCCGATCCTCCTTGGCTCTTTGCCCCTGGGTCCCACTTGGCTCCATCTGGACTGATCCTGCCCATGGTTCTTCACGTTGTGCGCCACAAACGCGAAGAAATGGGCCTCCTCGTGATCCTCCCGGGACCAGTGGTCTTGGCCACTTCCACTACCATCCTCCGCAGAGTTGGCCGTGTCCTCCTGGATCTCGCGATGATGGCGGTCTTCTCGGTGGCCTTGTTGTCCATGACCATGTCGATCCTGCACGTGGGCCTCGTTCTTCGCATTGAGCTTCAACTCCACCGTGATGTACTTCACGATCTCGTCCAGGCTCATGCGGGCGAAGATGACCTGCATCCTCAGCGGCTCCCCGCGCCTCCACTCCACGTTGTTGAGGCGCAGCAACCTTTGCCCCATGGAGTCTCCAAATACCTCCACGTACACGGCGTTCTTCAGTCCCAACATCCGGTTGGGCTCGCCCAGGTTCCTCCTGAAGAACTCCATGATACCCGCATGGGTATCCTCCGCCGCCATGATCCTCACCGCCACCCGCTTCTTGGCCCGCTTCTTCTCCTCGTCCTCCACTCGCCTCTTCCAGTTGCTGGGGAGGACGTCCTTCAGCAGGTGGCGGATCTCGCTGGCCTCGTTCCAGTCCTCCACCAGCTTGAGGCATCTGCAGTACTTCCGCAGATACCGGTTCCACTCCCGGACACGCAACTCACCGCGGTCCAGCGGCAGCGGGATGGACAACAAGTCCTCCAGCTTCTGGTTCGGAGCGTCCACCCGCTCCTCATCCTCCAACCACTGGAGGCAGGTCTGCTCCGTACGGATCAGTCCTTCCCGGATCTGATCCCGCAGCTCCTCCTTCAGGTCCTGCGCCAGTCGGTGTGGGAATGTCCGGCATACCCACTTGTCCCGCGGCGCTCCCCGCATCTCGCCGACGACCTCCTCGGCAAAATCCTCCCAATCCAGGATGAAATCATCCAGGTTGGAGGGGTTGCCATCGTAGTAGGGGATTTTGATTCCCCTGAGGTCGTCAATCCTGATGGCGTCTCCGACGTCCCCAGCCACCACTCCACCGAGACGGATACCACCTGTGGCCGGGGGGTGTGAGTACACTCCCCGTACATCCCTCTCCTCCATGGAGTGCGGTCCAGTTGGGCCTGAACCCATGGGGTTTGGAATGCGGGAAGGACTTGCTCCATCGGCCGTCCATATCCCCGTATTGGGGTCCTTCGCCCACAGGTTTCCGCTTGGATGGCCTCGACCATGTCCGTCGGCGCTTCCCATGGTTCGCCCCTGCATGGTCTTGTTCTGGATCTCCTCTTCCGCATAAACTACCATATTCGTCGTGATCGGTACATTCTGGGCGGCATGGGACATCTGTACCGTCAGGCTCCTCGGGTCCGTGGTTACGTGCCCTTCCTGCATGGACCCAGCCGGTGCCGTGTGTTCCCCGAGCATTGTGGATTCGCTGAACATGGGAACAAACGGCAGCGCACCCGGGTCAACACGCGGAGGCGCGTAGGGTGCCTCTGCAGGGCCGCCCATGGGTTTATCCATGGCGCTCCTGAGGGTCTTAACACGCTCCACCAGCTCTGCCGCGGCCGGCTTTGCCAGGAGCTCCGGACCCGAGGCGAGGGGCTGTAGCTCCTCTAGCCTTTTCAGGCGTCCCGACATGTCCTCCACCAGGTGGAGGAGGCTGTCCACCACTCGCTGCTGCTTCTCCAGGGCCAGCTCCAGATTCTCCCGGTACCGGTCCCGTTCCGCTCGCAGCTCCTCCATGTCTTTCTCCGCGGCCGACTGGTCATCCAGAATCCCGGCGACGTCCTCCTCTAGGCCGTCCTTCGCGTTGTCCAGGCGATCGAGTCGATGCACGATGGCGTCCATCCCCATCTTTGGGTACTTGCCCATGAGGAAGGACACGTGCTCGCAGTGGCACTCAGCGTGCTTTCCGCCTGATCCAGCGCATCCCGCGGTTCCCGGCGCCTCAGACTCATCGCCCATGGGCGTATCGCCTATGGCGTCCGTCTCTGGTCCCGTGTGCCGGGGCACAGGTGCCGTCCGGGCCCTGGCTGGCCTCTCCAAGCCCTCGGCGTCGTGCTCCAGGCTGGGTTCTGGGGCCGTGTTCGCCCTTGTGGGCGGTCTGGCCGTCTCCTCCGACTCCGAAGGTGGCTCATAGGCTGTCCGATAGCCCTCGGAGTGCCCCTCGGATTCCCACAGCCTGACCTGGCTAGGGTTGGTATCCATAGCCCCGGCGTCCCTTGCCGCGGACTTGGGTGACCCGCGCTTCCGGTAGCGCCGGGCCCGTCCTCCACTGCTGCCTGAATGGCAGGCCTCATCACAGTCCTCCGCGGCGGAGCGGAGGTTGCATGCCTTTCGGCAGCGACGCTCACACATGGAGACCAGGTCCTCCATGTCAGGTCCTCCTCTTCCCGAATGTCGTACTTCCCTTCGGGCTTCAACTTCCGGAGTTCGCCATGCTCTTGAACGTCTGGGTTCTTCTATGGCTCCAATCTCCGGCGTGGTCTCCACCGAGTCCACAATACGCACCCGGGGCGTACTTGGGCAGGGCTCATAAGGGCCCAAGTCCCCGGGTCGGCGGTAGGTAGAGGCAGCAGGTAAGCCTCTGCTACCATAAAGAAGGTCCCTACCAGGACCGGCCCCCGCTGTGCCCCTCCCGCCTGTCACCCCTGCTGACTTGCTCCGGATCAACGATTGCATTTCTCAAAATCCTCAAAATCCAGGGTCCAAATCCAAAAATATAGAAAATAAAATCCTCCTTCAACCCTGAACAGCAACCAGATCCCACAAATACAGCAATACCCCAATTCACAATCCAATACGGGCTGCGGGCTTCCGTTCAGCACACCGGTCGTCTCACGGTGGCGGGCATGTACAAGAATTGCACCAAGGAAGAAAGCCCTGAAGTTGGCATATGAACACAAATAAGGCAAGGTTGAGGAAAGAGGTAAACATACACATTCACAGCCATAAACCCCTCATTCCCTGGACTCAAGACCTTCCCTTGACTCATCAACATATTGCCCTGAACCAGGTCAAATGAGATGGCTGAATGCCATGTGTCACATGTCACTACACAAACCGCAAAAGTGTGTTCATTCCCAAGCCTATAAATCCTAGCCCAATAGGGGAGGTGGCGTGTCATGGCCTAGAGTGGCACTCAGGACCATGCCCTACCCTGACATAACCTTGGTTGGACTTGGAGTCGAATGGGCTTGGAGAACTGCCCCATGATGCTGACCTCACAACATGGCAAAATCAGGCAACTCACACCATTATGCCCAAAAGTCAATTATATACTCAAAAATGCATATGGCAAATATCCAAATGCTCCATGCATATGTCAAACCGGAAAGTAATATACAAGGGTGATATAGACCAAAGGTCCATGCCCAAGAATATCCCATCATTGGCTCCGAAGCCCTTCCGGTTATGTACATGACATGCTTCACAAGTCAACTCATGAATTTGAGACCTAATTTTGTCAGGTCTCGTGTGCCAAGCCAAAGTGACCATGCGATCCGGCATATGGTGAGGTACAACACCGAAGCATATGCCAACATATAAGCAACATACCATAGTTCACGGATCTCTAGGCACTTTACTGTTTGCCGACCAGTTGAGCACATAAAACACAAAAATGAGCATAAAATGAGGTCAAAAACATGAAAATATGTCCAAATACAAAGTTGTCATGATAGTGTATCTCTATGCTCACCCATGATATCCGCTCATGGTTCACTACACAAATGATTGGAACCATCTACGAACTATTCCCCCACTTGGATCCCCAATCGGGCGCATGGAGATACCTTCGCCACCCGTATCTACATGCCCCATGAAAATGGGAGTGCGCTCATGGATCTCTTTGCCAAACATACCATGAGCAATACATACGCGGTAGACTTAGTCTAGCGCTTTGAATTCCACAATTGGGACATGGGCAAAGCCCTTGTCACGTGTGGGTCCCCATCTCTTCGGCCACACGAAGATATATAACATGGGCGTGAGCATATCGAAGCACATACCATGCATATAACACATACCCTCAAAAGTGGCTCCCACCATGGTATGCCATGCCCCTCCATGGACATAACTTCACGTTAAAAATACGCGGGAACCCAAGAAAAGTATCTATGCAACCCCAACACTCATGCGGTACACTCGAAAGTCGCAAGAAAATATTCGGCTGCACGGTCCAAGAGTTTTATATCACTTTCTACCCTCTTGACCATTATCCCTTGCTACACCGCGCATGTGTACACACCAAAGGCGTTTGATGCTTCCTAAATTAAGTTGAGACTAAGGCGCTTGCAACCCAACCTTCCTTATTCTCTTTCCTCACACTCGCGCGTAGATATGGCCCTTCAAAGTGGTCCCACGATTCACTTTTGTTTCCCTTATATCTCCAAGTCAAATGGGTGGCAAGTATAAGGGAAACCTGATTCGGGCATAGGGAAAAGAGTATGACCACTCGAAGAAGACCAAATCAAGTGCGGCGATGTCGAAGTCGAAAATCCGATTTCGACATCGCGAAAAATTCAGATTAAGATTTCGAGTGCTTATTTAGAAAATTGCGGAAGCAACGAACCCTTCACTGATGAAATCTGACCCTTCATCGGGGTTTCCGCCAAAATATCTGGAAATAACAGTTAACCAATCGGTTAACGCAAAATCGCGAGCCAACTGACAGTCGCCGATACATTGACCATCAGAACGAAAGGCTGAAAAATTACGGAAACATTATGATAATAAAACCATGTTGATTCCTGATATTCCGATATATAAACCTCCGCTGGCGGCGCCTCGTTACTGAATATGGCCGCTCATAGCCGGAATGGCCAAACCTATCACACTATCACATCGGGTTAGATCGGGTGGATGGGAGAGTATGATATCAGCCAATGGCGGCTTGCCGGCACATAGATACACACCCCAAGTGACCCCAAGATGGCCACGGGGGTCCGAACCGGCTTCATGTGTGCCCACTCCATCTCCACTTTATCCCCCAGCTGATCTGCGGCCTCTTACTTGTTTGCCTGTCTTCAGCGCCCAATGGTTGGTGCCTCGTCTTCCCCACCAACTCTCTCATCATCGGTTTCCTCGTTGGCCTCTTTTTGTACATAACAGATGGTCCTGCAGTGTGGAGGCGGAGAAGCTGGAAATGTGGTCAACAGAACCACCCCACTTGGTTGTGAAGAAAAGGAAAGAACCGGGGGCGAGGGGAAGGAGGAGGACCAGCAGCGCCAGATAAAGAGATGATGTGCCCTCTCTCTCTCTCTCTCTCTCACTCACTCACACACACATCACACACACACACACACACACACACGAAGGGTCTCCTTCCGTGGGATGGTGGTGGCGTGCAATGGTTTTTGACCGGATTTTGACTGGCAGCGTTCTGCGCATGGAAGGCACGAAGATTGCTCCTTGGGTGGCCTCTTACGTTTCTTGCCTGTCGTCAGCGCCCACAATGGTTGGTGCTTACGCGTGGACCCGCCAGCCTCTGCGCTTGCCTCCTTGCCAAGTCAGTTCCATGATTGTTCGTGTCACGCAGGCAGTGCTTTGCAGTTCGTTCCTTCCTCCCCCCTCCCTGGATATGGGGTAAGAGTCTGACTGCTTCTGCAGGGCAGGGTTCTTCAGGGCATTGTCGCGTTTGGACTGAGGTGGACGGGGTGTAGCGTATATATATGATGTGTGTCCCACTTTATCATTCTGGACATCTTGACTCGATCCGCCGATCCTGCGGACGGACAACACAAAACAACACAACAGCAGTGGTTGTGATGACGGCAAAGAAAAGGGCTTACTATGGCTCCGGCCGTTTTCTCGAAAATTTCCTCCCCTACCAAACAAAAATGTGTAGAATATAAAACCCACAAGAATATGGGGAAGACGACGAAAAAAACCGGGCGAACCTGCTGTCGTCCATGCAGCAAGCCCAGCAAGGGCGCCACTGCGATGGATAGCATGGGACGGACATGGCAAGCTTATGCAACGAGCCTGGTATCCAAGAGTGGTGAAACGGTGTACAACTGGAAGCTGGCCACGAAAAACACGAAGAACAAGGGCAAAAAGAAGACGGCGAACAAGAAGAAGGCCAAGACCAAGACCAAGAAACACAGCAAACAAAGCAAGAAGGCGACCAAGACCAACAAACACAGCAAAAGCAAATAAACACAGGGTCTGCACGGACGGACGGACGGGAGGTCGGGTGGTTAGAGTTAGGTTTTAACAGTTCCGTGACGGAACGATGAATGAATCACCACCACCGACTGCTGCCAATCACGTCACGTCCATCGCTGACGAGACATATGTAATACAACGTGACAACATCAAACGAAATGAAGTGCCTATACTATATATTAAATCCTAAGGCAGCAACCACACACACACACACACAAGTCCAACAACGCCATCAGATGCAGCAGATGGGATACCGCAAGGACGCATTCGCCGTTGTGGTATTCACGGCCATGCTTGTACTCATCTTGTACACCCTCACCAATCAACAGCAGGTCCTATCCGCTACCCAGGTTCTTAAACTCGCAGCTGTGTTCTGTGTGATTGCCATACTTCTGGACGGCGCGTTTACTCTGTGTCCGGCATTACACTGTGCAGCGTTTCGGGTCCCCTCCTGGCACACGAAGAAGCAGAAGCAAACCAACTACCAGCCCCCCCCCCCCCCCCCACCCCTCCCCCCCCCCATATGCTGCCCTGCACAATCATGGAGGTCATGATGAGAGCTTTGCGGACCACCACCTGTGGCTGCCGGTGATGCTGCAAACCACAACACCCAGCCGGGAACAAACGTTTTGGGGTTTTGGGTGTAACACCCCATTTCTTTCTTTTTTTTTTTGCAGTTAGGGAACATCCTCGGTGTATGGGGGAGCCTTACGCGCAGTGCGTGCGCAGCGCGCGCGCAGTGCAACTATTTGGGCGTCTGCCCGTACTAGAGACCCATACTTTGAGATACTAGGGGCCCCTAGGGGCATCATGGTGACCTCTAGCGTACATTTTGACTTCTGATTTTGTCCCCCTTTGTTGGGGACCCCCGAGAATGCAGGGGTGGTAGACCTGAATGAAGTTCAAGTGGAGTTGTTCGCGAGTAAGGAGCAGAATATGATGCAGCTCTACTCTTTGCGATACCTCAATAACGCCTATTGCTTCTACTGGAGATTGATGAAGTTTTGCTATGCTAGCCCCCCATTCTCCTAACTTGGTAAGGTGTTGACCAAGATCGCCCTTACAGGAGCAAGAGTGGTACTGTGTACCCCAGTTTGCAATTTGCTTGAGCTGGGGCAGTTTGTAATTCTAAGGGCGTTTCCAAGGGGTGTGCTTGGGGGCTCTTCGGGGGAACATAGTCTAAAAGGAGCGCGCAGTGCGCGTGCACTGCGCGCACAGTGCAAAGATTCCCCCTATATGGCCAAAATTGACTGGTGTAATTGTTTTTGGAGGATAATCCTCTGGCAAGCTGGAGGAGGTGGTTTCAAGTCATCGTGGCTGACACTGCATATCACTGGGCACGGCTGTATTTTGGTTGGTGGTACTGCCCGTTGGTGGGCCACTGTGGAGGGGGCACTTAAGATGGGGGGAGCAGGGATGTAGTCTGCAAATTTACTGCAATTTTCCGATATTTCACCACAATTTTTTCAGTGGTTCGCTTTTTGACTACTACCGACAGGGGGAACGTTAGCGTGCCGGGAGAAAGTTTTATAGTGATTTCAAAACTGTGTGTTTGTTGTGCCTCTCCTGCTGCTTGCTGCTGGTGTAGGGTTTCCTGCTGCTTGTTTTTGATGAGGAAAATGTTTTATTTGCTGAAATACAACCAATCCAGGATAACCCAAGCCAGAGATAAGCAAGTAGAAGAGAATCAGGATCAAAGCATGAAGGGCTGCAGTGTAAACAGTGAAAGATGTAAGAATATTCACAGAAACTGCAACTCAAGGCAAATCGGATCGCATATTCACAAAGATAGTTGAAATGTTTTGGGAAAAGAGTTGGAAAACTGCCCCAGAGTCACTCAATCTCCATAGTGCCATCTGAGGAGATGTGCACTCTTTGTTTTGGGTCCCATATATGCTGAGGTGGCATGGCATGTGGCGATGAGGTCACTGCCATGTCACATGGGATCTTCCTACTTAGCTAGGCTGACCGGGAATTGAACTCAGGACCTCTCAAAAAGAGGTGCCCCAGCCCCCTAGGGTGCATACCACTAGGATAGCTAAGAATTCATGAGAAAACATAGATAAATTCATAGGCTCTGTCCTGGATATGTCAGTTCTCAGTCAACTCTGGAAGAGATGAATAGCCTCACATTGATAGGGGATTAAGGGGTCCACTCCATATCCTGATTTAGTGTTTGGTTCCATATGTCAAAATGTGTTTTCACCCATTTTGGTTAGGCCAATACTAAGAGAAAAATGCTAGAGTGCTTAATGCATCTCTAATACAACTAGAGTATGCCTCAAGGCATTGGAAAAGCACTTTTTCTTACTCCCCCCTTGTGCTGTGGTGGCCACCACTGTCGCATTTTAGGAAAAAGGGTATTTTTCTTGGCCTTTCCTTGGTTTCCACATCTACTTTAAAATACCTATGGCCTCCCTCACACTGGAAAAATGGGCGCTCACCATGGCTGGCGCCTTTTTGCTGCTGTGTTTGTGACATTTCCTACAGAAAGCTCAGCGCTCATGGCGCTGCCGGGGTTCCTGTGGCTTGGTTGGGTTAGGTTTGGAGTATGCCAAAAACATGTGCATGTGCATCCCTCCCTCCAAGACGCAGCGCGACATAAACCCAACGCAAGACGCAATATACACACTCGCATGGGTTCTCGTAAACCTGCAGGCGACCTGTGACCTGTCTTAGGGTGAAGGGAGTCGTTAAAAAAGTTGAATTGCCCCTTGGTGGGGTCTTGGGTTCTGCTCATTCTCTCCAGGCTGCTGCGTTTCCGCCAGAACACGGCCTACTCAGCGAGGCTGCGTGTGGGTATCTGTACAGACAGGAATGGGAGAATTATGGACGAATCCACGCAAGCGCGAAGCGACAACACCTAAATGCGTCAAATGACGGCCTAGAATTTTTCTAAGACAACACACCTGAGCAGAATCCAATTGTGCATCAGATGCACATTTTTATAAAATTTGTAGTCTTCTCTTGATTTTTTAAATCAAGAAATTCCTACGCAGAAAAAGGCGGCGCGCAGGAGCCGCTCCTAGCGAAGCGCCGGAAAATACAGAAATAATGAGATTATAAACGTATGTCTCACGGACACAGGAAAATGACGAGACACACATAAATAAATAAACATACAGTTTCCACCCACACTGACAGAAAGAATCAAAAATCCAAGAATTCCAAAATCAACGAAAAGACTTCAATGAATCAGGTATAAACCTCAGGTGTGCTTGTCTCGTATGCAGCATGCACATTGCTCGTCTCGTGTCTCCGTGAACGAGTCTTGTAGCAGCGCTAACAAACGATAGAGGGCTAGATTAGAAAGATTGCAGGTGATTAGAGGTGAGATTAGGGGAAAAAAGATGGCCTTCGGCCAGCGAGTGGTTGTCATGGGGGGCTAACGGTCCTGTCCTACGATGCAATGCGGGGCAACCATGACAACTGCTCGTACACACCAACCTCCCTTTTTTGTAGCACTGATTAGAACAGACACACGCGTGCATAAACGCTTGCTTCGCTTGTGTCTCGTTTCTGCTCTCCCTTGCTTCGCTCTCCAGCTGTAGGTAAGGTGAGTAAGCCCAGGAGGGGCCACCCCCTGGTGGAGTTCGTGATCGTGGTATGAATGGTGAGAAAAAGACAGGTTGATCGCAAACTCGTGCATGCTCGTGCATTCACACACGCATTAAAGGGTAGGCCACGCGAAATGCGCACGGTAAACCTTGTTTAGGTTACCCAGGGGTTCCTCGGTACGTTCTTTAAGAGAACCTGAGGAGTCTCCTAACGCTTGCTTGCTTGACAGGGGTGTTTGAGGACAGCGTATTATAGGTCACACTGAGAAGCGTATAATACGTGGAGTGTGGCTTGGTTCCTCAGCCGCAAACACCCCTTCATTGGCCTTTGCTTTAGAGGTGGGCAGGTCAGGGTGAACTGGTGCAGTCCCTTGAACAATGAGCCGTGCTAAAACATACGGCGCCGATCACACAAACAACAAGCTACGACTCAGCCAGGAGTGGCAAGCGTAGCCCGAACTCTTCAACATTCACGCTGTGCACGCAACAAGAGCACCCCTTCCCTCCAGGCCCTAGCAGGGAAACACGTTGTGGCGTCCCTGTTAGGCCACAGTTGCTTAGCAGCACTGTGTTCTCTTGTCTTCTTCACAGGAGGGTCATTAGGACCCATGACTTTATCTTCAACACCACCCAGTAGAGCGTGAGTGTAGGAGTGGTAATCCTGTGTGGGGGCTTGAGCCAGTTGCAGTAGCGCTCGCCCACCAGGATGTTGCCACTGTAGATAGGGTGTGTAGAGTAGTGGTGTCTCCTGTCCCGCGTGCTTTTCCACGTGGGCAGGGGAGTGCGTTAGCTTTTGGCCTTTAGCAAAAATGGGCGTTTTGTATGCCCTTAGCACACTTGGCCACCCCTCCCCTCTAGTAGGTAGGGCTTTTGCCGTCTTCCCCCATGGATAGGCGCCAGCACAGAAATTGGGCGTCATAGGAGTGGTACTAGTAACTGACTAGGACCTTCGGTCCGACATCAGCGAAGCCCGTTGATTCGGGAGCCACGCCCGGGAGAGAAGTGAGACACACACAGACATACGTAGCACACTTAGGGGTAAGGTTCAGTCCCTAGCTTTAGTCTTGGAGGCAAGCGTCTCAACGAGCCTCAGCAACTCACCAAGGTTGTTCTGGGACAAGTAGTCAACCAGAACTGAGTTTAGGCGTCCCTCAGGTAGAACAAACGCAGAGAAGGGCTCCCAGGTGGCCTTTCCGACTCCAAACCCTTCCCACAGGATGAGGAAGCGCCAACCCTGGCGATAGCGGTGGCGTAGGACAGACTTCACCAGGTAGAAGCCCTCCTTAGCCATCTCCTCGGCGTTCATGTCGGGGAGTTCCCCTTCAACTTCCATATGGCTGGCAGCCCCTTGTAGGTCTAGGGCGGCAATCTCCTCGTCGTAAAGCTCCCATTCTTCCCCACAGAGGTCTTCAGGATCATAGTAGCGCTTCAGATGTTGAGCAGCGCACACCAGGGTCCCCCCTAGACGGGGAGAGCACCGCACGGTGATACGGTGTCCATCCACTGATAGAATCTTGTACGGCCCGAAGTATGGGTCATCGCTGGTAGAGCGTGGCCAGGCGGGTAGTCGACTGTTGTGCACCAGCACCCAGTCCCCCTCTTGGTAGGTGGCTGGTACTCGGTGCTTGTTCTTCTTGTTCCACTGACGCTCCCTCACTCTCTGGAGCATAGCCTTGGCCTTGTCCACCTTCGCTTGTTGCTCTTGGACCCATTCACCCACAGAAGAATTGGTGTCCTCTGGATAGGGGGCACGTAGGAACCACGCCGGGCGCCCTAGGAATAGCTCATGGGGCGAGTAGCCAGTAGCTGAACTCTCTTGGGAGTTCATCATCAAGGATATGACGGGCAGTAGTCTCACCCAGTCTCTGGTGCGTTCAGTTTTGCACCATATCCTTACATTCTCCTTGAGGACACGGATTTATCGCTCACATAGGGGGTTGCTCGTGTGGGAGTAGGGGATCCCCGTAGACACCTGGACATTGAGGGACCTCAGGACCCTCTTGTGCCAGCCGGTATCTGAGCGTACTCGTACGTCCTCATCGGAGTTGATCTCCTTGGGCGCCCCATAGACACAAAACCACTCCTCCAGGAGTATCTTGATAGTCTCCTCCCCGGTAATGTGCTTGGTACATGGGAACACCCTGGTAAACCTGGCCAACCCAAAGGTTACAACGAGGGCAAAGTCATAGCCCCCGAACTTCGGCATCTCCGTGTAGTCCACGTATAGAACACTGTTAGCACAGTGAGGGATGGGCAGGGCCGAGTAGAGACCTCTGTACCTGATATCCCCTGGTTTGCAGGACCTGCACGGGCACTTGTCCACGATTGGCTGGAGGGTTTTCCGCAGTTGGTCGTCAGTCCACGTAGTGTGGAACCACTGCTTGAATAGCCTCAGGGTACGGTCAGCACCCGGATGACCGCTGGACTCATGGGTCCACTTCAGCAGCGCTGGGACTCTGGCACTAGGTACCACGATGCGGTCCTCGTGCCAGAGGTAGCTCTTGTCCCTCTTCCACTGATCTTGGTTGACCAGGAGGGGTTCAAGGCGTTTCTCCAGCCGCTTGTAGATATCCCCAAACTCCTGCAGGTACTCCGATTGTTGGAGTCCATCCAGGGGGCTTATCATACTTAGGCGGCTCAAGTTGCATGGTCAAAATCACACCAAATGCACCCAATTTGGACCATGCAAAAAAATAGTTTTTCACAGGCTGTGTTTTTTGAAAACAGAATATTAGTCCAAAGAAAGTATCTTTCTTACCATTTGTGCCATTTTGTGCCTTTTGTCGGACAGCCGAAAACAAAAATCAACTATAAAAAAATAAATTAATCTTGTGATCTCAGTGGAAAATGATGTGCCTTTAGCGGAAATTGGCCAACAAATACATTTTGCGTTCCCCTTGTTTTTTGGATGAACATGGTCTGCAGAAAAAATGATTGCAACATCTGTTTCTGTTCTGCATGTTCATTGCATACCTGGAAAAATGATTTATTGATCAAATTCTATGCGCGAGGCCTCGGGCAATCAAGACCATAGATCATTAAAACAGAAGCATGGCGGATTGAATATCAATGCAAAGAATATGCAACATGTGGTTCAAGGGGTGCTGCATGCGCGAGCCCTCGTGCATAACTTATTAAACCAAAAACCTCAACCGATTCATTTTCCTTTGGAAAGACGGCTTCAGGGTCGAGTGGTCTTACCACCCACCCCACGGTTTGATTTTTGATGTGCCCTGCCTGAAAAAGGAGTTATAGGTTGTGACTTTCAACTTCTGGGACTGCATTGCAGTCCTCATTGCGCGAGGCCTCGCGCAAAAAAAGGCCCAGAAAATATATTCTTTGTACCATTGTGATGGGTTCCCATCTGATAGCGCTTGTGCACAACCTTCACTGAAGCAACGAGTACCTAAATTGTCATTGAGTCATTGAAATTTACCAGAAGCGTGCCCCCCCGGAGGCGGCAAAACTCTTCTTGGGCTTGGTCAGCGCCTGCGCTTGGCAGACTGCTTCCCCCAGGGCACCTTCTGTCTCCACGTATCGAACATCATCTTGATAATTGGTGTCGTTTGCACTACATTGCATTTTACTCTCCAAAAGATAAGTTTTTTTGGCCCAAACAAACGCTCAAAAAAGTGCCACGCATGGCAAATTCATATTTTCTTTGCGCATTTTACTTTGAGTTATAGTGAACAACGGAAGGATCAATTTTTCCTCAGCCAAAGCTACAAGGGGGGTCCCTGTCCAGCTCAGCGTCATCTGTTGAGTGGACATGCTTCGTGTGTTACCAGTGATACTCTTTTTTTTGCTTGACACTCCGCATAACTTGTGGCAGGTGTGCATCATGAGCAATGCTGAAGGATGCACCCCGTGCAACACCTCCAACGTATGTGCTCCTTTTGTTAGGAATACAACAACATTAGAAATGATTTCTTGAGTCATCAATTAGATTTGCAAGGCTTGTTTAGAGCGCTGAATGTCCGCCCGCGTAAACATATGGTACAATCTGATCAAGTCAAGGGTGCCTGTAATGTCACTCCAGTGTAGGCGCCTGCTTGATTCCTAAATTCTACCATCATTACCTGGCTTTGGCGGCGCAATGGACTGCTCCTTGCGCGAGGCCTTGCGCAAGCAACAGTCCATTGCCCCAAAAAAAATGCATTTTTTGGACCCATCAGGACCAAGAAAAGGCCAAAATTCCTTACACAAGAGTTCTTTTGGTGTTTCAAAAACGGCTTGATTTTTTGCAAGCCAAAGAGTGGTTCTTTTGGTGTTTTTTGAGGCCCTGTATTTTGGGCACTTTCTGTCGTTTTATACCATGCAACTTGAGCCGCCTAAGTCAGAGTCATGTCGAGGTCCAAGTGGACGTCCATACGGCTGAACGCCTCCTTAGCCAGCGCTTCAGACCGGGCACCAATCAGGGCGTCGAAGTTGTTGCGGCTGATGTAGTCTGCACACTCGTTCTTCACTCCCTGGATATGGTGTGCCGTCAGCCGTAGTTGACTGAGGTAGGTCCACCAGCGCCGTAGCTTGGCCTTCTCAGGTGGAGGGCCCTTCTGGAAAGTGCGGACGGGCTCTTGGTCGCACAGCCAGACCACAGGGTTACTCCCCAACAGTTGTGATTGTGAGGATAGCACTAGCATACCCGCGAGCAATTCCTGCTCATAGGTGGAGTAGTTCTGCCTGGCCTGGTTCCACTTCCAGTTCCAGTGGCCCAGAGGTACTAGGACCCCCTTGTCGTCAGGGTAGCTGTGCTTGAGGGTTCCATCTCGGTTGAGACCTTCCGTCCCCCATTGGGAAATGGCCGAGTCGAACTCCTCCTTCTCTAGTGCTTGCCATTGGAACAACGTTCGACCACCGCCCACATTGCTGGCGTCGGTCACCAGGATAATCTCCCCTTGTGCCCTAGGCATGCCCAAGCACTTAGCGTTGGCCACCTTGTCTTTGAGCTCGTCAAACGCTTGTTGCTCTTGTGGGCCCCAGCGCCAGGTAGTACTCTTCTTGATCAAGTCCGTCAGAATGGCGCTGGTGTAGGTGAAGGTTTTGATATGGCGGCGATAGAAGTTGCACGCCCCAATGAAACTGCGTACATCATGAAGTCCTTTCTTGGGGTCTTCGTGTCGTACCTTAGCGTCCATCAGGGGTTTGGCCTTAGAGGACGCTGGGGTCCACCACCCATAGCCAACGTCAAACCCCGGGTACTGCATGGTCTCCTGCATGAACTCACACTTCTCCAGCTTGAGTCGTGTGTGGTTCTCCTGGCAGACCGCAAAGAACTCACCCAAGAGGATTAGGTGGTCCTCCTGCGTATTGGTCCCGAGACATACATCGTTGATGTGTGCTTCCATCTGCGCCCCACGGGATTTAAGTTCCTGCACCTTGTGTCTCCTTCGTAGGATGGACAAGATCTTGTTCATCAGCTCTTGGAATAGAGCGGGAGCGTTGGCCACGCCAACTGGCATGACCTTCCACTTGAACACCCTCCCCTGAGGGGTGATGAAGGCCAGTAGCTCCTGAGCGTTGGGCGTCAGGTCCACTTGCCAGAATCCGCTCCTCTTGTCCATCTTGGTCTTGTAGCGACAGGAGGCTATCTTCTCAAGGGTAGACTCCATATTAAGAATGGACCCTGAGTAGTTCAGCGTTTTCTTGTTCAGCTCTCCGTAGTCCACTACCAGCCTTTTGGCTGTAGACCCAGGTTTAGCCACCAGGAAACAGGGCCTGCAGTGTTGGGGGTAGTCCCCGTCCTTGTGCTCCAGGACTAGGCCAGCGTCGATACATTCTTGTATCTGTCGCTCAATCTCGTCGGCCTGCTCTTTAGGAGCTGGATAGGGTCTCCTCCGGATCTTGTGACCCACGAACTCGGGTTTCAGCTTGAGGTCCATCTGTACCAGCTTGTCACATGAAGCTGGAGGGGGTAGTTCTCCGAACACCTCCAGATAGGTCCTTATAAGCTTCTGCACCCGCGGGTCCAATAGCTTGATCTTGTCCTCCATGTCCTCGTCAGAGTGTAAGTTGCTTGCCCCCTGAGTAATAGACGTCGGGAGGTGATCCTCCACCGACTCTTCGCCCTTGGTAGTGTCCTTCAACCCTTGGTAGGCATATAGGAGGTCTTGTTCAACCATCTCCGATGGACGATGGTACTATAGGCACGCTTGGGGGGGTTCACATACACATTCCTCCGAGAAGTCGTCCTCCTCTGGGGTCCTCACATGGGTACCCCACACGCTCTTCATGAGCTTAAGATCTACCTTCCTTTGCCAGGTGGTGATCTTCTGTTTGAGGTCCTCCTTCAATTGGGATAGATCTCCCATACGTCCTTGCTTCAGTGGCCATGAGCTGCGGGTAGGCTTAGCGTAGCATAGCTTTTTCGCCACCAACTTCCTCTTGGAGTCCACATACTCCCTTAGCCTGGATCGAGGGTCCAGCTCTTCGTCCACGGGGTCTTCCACCCTCATGGAGAGTAGGGGTTTCAGTGGGGCGACGTACTCGGCGTTCTCCACTTCCTCCACACAGGTCTGCACGAAGAAGGCGTCGTGCTCAGTTTCGTCATCTGAGTGGATACAGCTAGGTAGCTCGGATAGTCCACACTCAGAGACTCCATTAGGAACAGGTACATGGCAGGGCGAGTTGGGGGCGTTGGTGTTAGTCACGATGTATTCATCTCCTCCGGGTATAGTCTCAATAGCATCTTGAGGTTGTAGTCGATCCTTCAAGTCACCCAAGGCGAGTCCATCGCTTTCTCGTTGTATAGCCTGGACCAGAGTCGGGTCCAGATCCTCCCAGGGGATGGAGGTAAGACCTCTGTCCACCACGCTGAGCATAGTCCCCCATCCGGGTCTCCCAATAGGCGTCTTACGCCCCAGAGGCACGTAGATGGCCTCATCAGGTAACCGAACACAGCTGATAGTCAGCCTGTCCAGGAGGTTTCGCCAGTACTCGTTGCCCCCATGGGCTCCCCAATCGGGGGAACACAGGACCATACGGGAACGTTCCAAGGCCACCTTGGTTAGGACCTTCCCCAGTTCACTGAACCTGGGGTTCCCGTAGGCCATCCCGAAAGAGGGCCAGTAAAATTTGTAGCTGCAGTTCTTCCCCTTGCTGCAGTAAAGGTCCAGTACATGCTGCTTGTTGCTGGCGAACAACTCCACACTCAGGTCTTCTCTAGAGTAACCCAACTCCTTCAGACCTTGGTCTGGGACTTCCCCCAATAGTTGATAGTCCTCAGTTTGGAGGCCGCCATCATGTTCGAGGGCTCCTCCTTCGATATCCCCAGGTAGCTCGAGGTATGTTCCGACTGCTCCAGTGGCACAGACTCTCTGCCACTACCGTGGTCCACGTAGAGGAGGTAGGGCGCTTGCAGCGTCAGGGATTGTATCTGGGAGTGCTGCACGAAGAAGTCAGTCCTCAATACAAAGTCGAAGGCCTCAGTTTCCATCACATAGAACCGATGGGCGATAGTCCGGGAGCCCATAGGTACCTCCACTTCACAGTCCCCGCAGCTGTACACCACATGTCCATCCCCCATTCGTATAGCAGCGGTGGTCATGGTGTTCTTCAGGCTCCCACAAGGTAAAATTTTCTTGGCCACTATAGATATGGTGGCGCTTGTATCCAATACCCCTAGGTATTCACCTTCCCTTAGTCGGATACGTACCCAAAACACCAGGTCCTGGGCGCCACCGGAGCGTCCCCGTCAGAAATCCGCGGGACAGGTCACCTCGAACCCCTTGTTCCGCAATTTGCGGGCCATCCTCATGAAACGGCTTCGCTTCTTAGCGTTGCCGTCATCACCACCTGCGTGCTCCCGCTTGGCCCCTTGTTCTCGCTGGGCCTGTGTTTGTGAGCGTGTAGTTGGACCAGACTGCCCTCCAGAGGGCTTGGAGTTCCCCCCTGGATTAGGGTTGGGGTTGCCTCCCTTGGTGTCCGTGTTCTTGTTGTCCTTGTCTGGCTGGCGGTTAGCGCCTCCTCCTCGTCCACCTTGACTCTTGTCTGGCCCTTGTCCACGTCCTTTCGGCTTGCCCTTGCCGGAGTCGTTGCCTTGGCCTTTGCCTCCACCTTTGCCAGAGCCTTCGCCAGGATCCTCACCCTTCAGCTTCGCCGACATGCGCTGCTTGTGGTAGCACTCATCCTCGTAGTGCTTCCTCTTCCCACAGAAGGCACAGGTGATTGTACACCTGTAGTGATCCGGCAGCTTCGCCTTGGCGCCGGTGTTCTTCTCCTCCTGCTTCCCTTGGACTACGAAGCAGTCTCGCTGCTCGCAGTCAGGGGCGTGCTGCAGGTGGCCCTGCTCGTCTCTGGTATCACACCAGAAGAGCTCCTTGACGTTTTCCACCATACGGGCGTGTTTGGGGGTAGTCCCCTGCCCAGGTCTGGATCCTTGGTACCCTTTGCCATGGCTTCCAGAGCCTCCACTTCCAGGACGGTAGTTGTTCAGGTGCTGGTCGCTTTCTTTCTCCAGTGCCAGCTCCAGGAGTAGTACACATAGATCCTCGTAGTGGAGGGCTCTAGCCTTGCGCTCTGCCGTTGAACGGCACTCGTCCCAGAGCTCCCGAGGGAGCTTAGCCACCAACCAGAAAAGCAGGTCGTCGCTGCTGTAGGAACCGGGCGTCAATCGTCCAGCCCAGTGATCCAGGTCAGCCAATAGCTCAGAGACCCTGCCAGGTTTGGGGTTGTTGGGCAGCACGGCCAGGTTCTGGATCTGGGCCCTGATGGAGAGGTCGGTTTCATAGGTCGGGTACTGCTTCTCCAAGGCAACCAACACATCAGCAAAGGTGGCGGACTTAGTCACGATCTGTCTGACCTGCTTCTCCAGGTACTTGGTCTTGCAACACTGCAGGAGCAGATCGCACTTGACCCGTCCACTAGCGTGGGTTTGGCCGGTGAATCGGAGAAACCGGCCAAAATTCTCAGCGAACTCGCTGAGGTCCTTGCCTGTGAACTCAGGCAGGTTCACCACGATCTTGGAGGTGGCAATAGCCTTAGCCTCCTGAGACCTGCGTCCCTCAGGGCGTCGGGTCTTCCTCTTCTTCTTCTTCTTCCCACTTGGGTTCTCGGGGTCCTCCGGGTCGTCGTCCTCCGAGGGCAAAGCAGAAGTCATCGACGGCGGCTCATCATCGGAGGGGTCTCCGCCTAGATCACTAGAGCCATAGGGCTCCACGTCAACCATTGCCCTCAGGGCTGTCAGCCCCAGCCGGTCCAGCTCGGCTCTCGTAGAATTCGCCACGTTACTGTAGGGTGGCTGGGCCGTCCTCGGCACGAAAGGGCTTCTAGGTATCACAGCAGGGGTCGGCTTCGGTCGGCTCCTCAGGCTCCCCAGGGTGTTTGTCAGCCTTGCCACCAGGTGGTTGGCCTGTACTCGATGGGGTGACATTGCCACCGTGGTAGGTGACGCTTGGGGCGGTATCAGGGGCTCAGGTTTCTCTCGAATCTCTTGAGTGAGGTCGCCAACAATTTTAGAGGTGGCTCCTCGGAGCACCTTGTTGATCTCGGACCGCGTCAGGGACCTGTTAGAGGATCTCCCCGATCCTCTACTCCTGCTCCCGCATGACTCAGGTCCTCTCCTCAACCCACTCAAGGTTGCATACCCAGGAACATCCACATAGGCTCCCGTAGCGGGTAGAGGATGGTGATAGTCAGCCGCATACCATCGCGGCGCAGAACTGGAGGTCACCGGCTCACTGGTAGTAGTTGCCTCTGGAAACGCAGTGGTAGGTGGGTTCACACCATAGGCAGGGTAGGTAGGCATACCAGTAAAGCCTGTGCCCTCAGCCATAGGCGGGTTGGTTATGGGTGTGGATGTTGCAGCGGCTGGGTCTGGAGTTGGGAGTGTGGTTATTATAGGAGAGGGTGATGCGTGGAGGCCAGAAGCGCTTGGTTCGCCTTGGAAGGTAGGATCATTCGTCGGGTCGTGCCATTGGTCTGCTCCTTCGTCTGCTATGCTTTCTCCAGCATCCTTCTCGCTCTCTCTCTTTCTCTTCACAGGATGGGTGTCCACCTCCTCGACTGAGAGGGCCCGGAAGGTCGACTAAAGTCCTTCCATCGAATCCTCCGCCACGTCCACTGGCCCATTTAAGGGCTCCGAAGGTACAGCGCTAGGTCCAGGTCCAGGTTCACCAGGTGCTGGCATTGCTGGTGCCTCAGGCGCCGTCTTCACGTCGGTGTCCTCTTTCTTGGTGTCCATATTCGTTCGCCCTTCTTGCTTATATATGACTGATCTCGGCGCAATGGATGTACGGCACGGGGTTGCTGCCGGTACGCAGAGACAGTCTGCCTCTTGCTACCAGAAGGTTTTATAGTGATTTCAAAACTGTGTGTTTGTTGTGCCTCTCCTGCTGCTTGCTGCTGGTGTAGGGTTTCCTGCTGCTTGTTTTTGATGAGGAAAATGTTTTATTTGCTGAAATACAACCAATCCAGGATAACCCAAGCCAGAGATAAGCAAGTAGAAGAGAATCAGGATCAAAGCATGAAGGGCTGCAGTGTAAACAGTGAAGGATGTAAGAATATTCACAGAAGCTGCAACTCAAGGCAAATCGGATCCCATATTCACAAAGATAGTTGAAATGCTTTGGGAAAAGAGTTGGAAAACTGCCCCATAGTCACTCAATCTCCATAGTGCCATCTCAGGAGATGTGCACTCTTTGTTTTGGGTCCCATATATGCTGAGGTGGCATGGCATGTGGCGATGAGGTCACTGCCATGTCACATGGGATCTTCCTACTTAGCTAGGCTGACCGGGAATTGAACCCAGGACCTCTCAAAAAGAGGTGCCCCAGCCCCCTAGGGTGCATACCACTAGGATAGCTAAGAATTCGTGAGAAAACATAGATAAATTCATAGGCTCTGCCCTGCATATGTCAGTTCTCAGTCAACTCTGGAAAAGATGAATAGCCTCACATTGATAGGGGATTAAGGGGTCCACTCCATATCCTGATTTAGTGTTTGGTTCCATATGTCAAAATGTGTTTTCACCCATTTTGGTTAGGCCAATACTAAGAGAAAAATGCTAGAGTGCTTAATGCATCTCTAATACAACTAGAGTATGCCTCAAGGCATTGGAAAAGCACTTTTTCTTACTCCGGGCGCGCGCCGGGCATCTTTTTGGACCCGTGCCCCTCTAGTGGCCTTTTAGGGGGTGCGCTAAGGGGGCGCACTTAGCTCAGTGCAGCTTTTTGGGCGCCTGGCTGTACTTCTGGACCCACACTTTGAGATACTAGGAGCATCATGGTGACCCCTAGCGTTGGGTTCGACTTCTGATTTTGTCTCCCTTGTTGGGGACCCGCGAGAATGCAGGGCTGACGTAGCATTTCCGCCCTCTTTTGGGCCCCAACCTTCCGCTGCTATCGAGGAAACCGGGACAATCTTTGAATCCACGCTTTGTTGCATGGTGCATCATGGTGACCCCCGGCGTAGTTTTTGACTTCTGATTTTGTTCCCTTTGTTGGGGACCCCCTAGAATGCGGGGGTCATGTAGCATTTCCGCCCTCTTTTGGGCCCCAACCTTCTGGTGCTATTGAGGAAACCGGGACAATCTTTGAATCAACGCTTTGTTGCGTGGTGCATCATGGTGATCCCCGATGTAAATTTTGACTTCTGATTTTGTTCCCTTTGTTGGGGACCCCCTAGAATGCGGGGGTCATGTAGCATTTCCGCCCTCTTTTGGGCCCCAACCATCGGGTGTTATTAGGGAAACCGGGGAAATCTTTGAATCCACGCTTTGTTGTTTGGCACACCCTTTGCATCCCGTCTACGACGATGGCAAGGGTGGTGGTGTCCAATGGTGGGTGAAACGGTGTAAGTCCATCTGTGTGCGAACTCAAGTTGCACGGATGGGTGCAGATGCCGAAACATTGGAGGAATTTTGGATGAAGTACGGGCACCCCGAGCTCCTCGACCGTGAGTCATTGTTTGGATTTTTTTTCTGGATGAAAAACACCCCACCGGCAGAGAGCGGTGCTTTCATGTCTCACGCGGAATGTTCGGAGGTTGCGTGGCGGCAGAGTGTTGCCCGTGCTCGCGAATACCTTAACCATGTTGTTCAAGAGATTTGATGGGCCGACAGGTTGAATCCTTTCAACCATTGTTCCCATTTTCCATTCTTTATGACGCATTTCACAGACTCCATGCCCATCAGTTCCATTGGCGGGATATGGAGTGCAGACCTGTGGAATCCCAAGTATGCGTCGCATGTTTACAAGGTGACTGTTGCCGTTAATATGTTGGGCAACATTATATGGATTTGCCCCTTGGCCCCCGGGACATCAGCAGATGTTTTGATTTGGGATGGGTATGGACCTTCTCGTACCTGAGGTGATTTCTTTGTTTTTGAAGTTGGGGGCCATGATGTGTAATAGGACACGGTGTAAAGATCGCTAACGCGATGGGTCGCGCATGCGCAACGAGTACGTGCAGATGCGTAACAGGGAGCGCGCGCACACAGCGTTATGAAATAGACAATCAGAAATAATCTAGGTATTTTGCAGTGCATATGTGAATTTTATTGTTATACAGAGAACGGGATGACATTACGTTTTGGGACAGTCTTCTGTTGTGTTCGCTGAGGGATACTAAAAGGATGCAAGGAGTTCAACAATTTGAGTGATTTTGAAAAAGCATTGCAGGATATCGCAAATAAATAACAGAGGATCAGTACCATTACAATCCCGTTCTCGAAAAATTCAAACATCGCCGTGGATAATTTTGGTATGTCTGCTGCTGATCGCCACTCCGACGTTTCTGCTGTCGCTGACGAAATGGAAGGAACAGAGATCGAACAGCACTCCAATGAGTCAACGACAACGGTATGGCCTGCCAGTATGCATGGTCCCGACGGAAGCGCTTTACCGTCAAAGGCCAGCTATCGCCGCCTCCTTGTGGAGAAATGGAAGTTGCAATGTGAGAATGAAGGACTACGGCACGAACTGGAACAGTTGCGTGCAAAGCTCAAATAGGAGAGGTGCCAGAACGATCGCAGCTTCAAAGCGCTGCACAACAAGATGAAGTTCAAAGAAGTAGAGATTCGCAACCAAAAGGGACGGCGTCGCGAGGTGGAGCTGGAGAACGCACGGCTGCAAGGCGCTGAGGAGCACTTAAGGCGCCGCGTGGAGAGTGAAGAATCCTTGGTGCAGGCGCTGCGGTCTAGGGTGCAGCTCCTACAACAAGAACTGAAGAATCTGACAGCACATTGTCAGAGTGATCCAAGTGACATGCGTCTGCTGAAGCGGCCAGAGAAGTAATGTAGGTAAATTTACGAGTGCGTTGTATATATTTTTTCTTGTTGTGAACGCGTTGCGCTTCGAATTTCAACGCGCTGCGCCTCGCTTCGTACTTTAGTATTTTAGAACTGCTGCTTTGCGTTTTGTCTTCTGCCCTGCCTTGCAGGTGGACGCAAAGAGCAGCAGTAAAGACACGACACATGAGTATGGTGAGCAACGACAAACACATTTTCGGTGTGTTGTTTGTTGCAAGCCTGCTTGGTGGGATGGTGTTTCTTTTTGGTGAGGATTTTTTTGTCTCTTTTCTTTGTCTTTCTTTTCTTTTTTAAGTATTTTTGGATTGGTTGTCTTCCTGCCTCCTTTGGGCAAAGACACGACCCTTATTTCATTTTTGATTTTCACTTTGTATTTCAATAATGAGGGGTGCGACCTTCCATGGTGAATTGGTAGGTGTTTCTGGGTTTCTATTTCTACATTTCCGGATGGGTGCTATTTTTCTGTTTCCTGCCTTCGGCGGCTGCTGCCCATCGTGGGCGACGATTAGAGTTACGGTAAACCCCCTACTGTCTAAGGAGCCTAAGGCTCCAGACCCCCAAACCCTAGGGTGTGCGCGTGATGCGCTGAGTGGTGCGTGAGGCACCCCGCCCGCACTGCGTGATGCGGCGATTTTTTTGTGTGGCGTGCGAAGCGCCCAGTCCTTGGGGTTGCGCGATGCTTCCCCCGGACACCCCTCCCTGTGAATGGTTAGTTTTTCTAGGGTGATTTTTCTCTTCGGAGTGGCGTGTGTGTTTCGCCCCGCTCCCTGGCCGTGGTGCGAGATGCACAGGGCCTGGTCTAAGGTATATAGTTACTGTGGGTCAGTGAGCAGGGAATGTATGCCCGCTTTTGTATTATATCTTTTGTGACCCTGTGTGTGTTCATGTCAGTTGTGTCATGAGTTGTGAGTTTTCTTTGTTGTTTGTGTTTCAGTATACTTTTCCGTTTTACTTTAATTCTTTTACATTTCAAATTATTTTGTCTGCGTTGGTCCTTCTCTTTTACTTTTAAGTATGTGTGTGCATTTGTGCGTGCGCTAGGTGTGTCAATGCGTTGGCGTAGGTTTGCGCAGTTCAGCTTGATTCGTTTTTATTATAGATTTTACAAATACAGTTACGCGTTTGACAACAGGATACAATGATAAAAATATTTCAGGCTGCGTTTCAGTAGGCTTTCGTTTTAGTTTTTATACATCGTGCGCATTGGCATACTTGTCGTTTGCATGTGTGTATTTTATAACCTCTGTGTGTGCTCTGCAGGCTGTTCAGGAATCAGAGGTGGGAATCAGGAGTTTCAGTATGGAATTTTCATCAGGTATGACTGACGATCTGACACGTCGTTTTTTTATTATTATATGACATATGTGTTTTCTTTCTATTCTTTTGCTTTGCACAGGTGCAAAGAAGTTCAAGACAACGAGCGACACAAAACGCGGGAGCAGAGCACTTCAGGTGTGTTTCTGCTGCTCTGCAGTGTTCGGTCGTTTGTGCGCGAGCGGTTGCTTTGCATCGCTTTTCTGTGCTTTCGGTCTTTTGGTTTTTTTTCTTCTCTCCTTGTTTCTTTGCCTTGCTTGCTCTGCACACTACAGCGCCAATGCAGACAGAAAACAAGTGAAGACAGAACTCAGAAGTCCGGTTAATCAGGTTAATGGGTTTTTGTACTTTACTTCAGGTTTGAAAAACTTCTGAGCAGTTTTAAGAAGAGAAAAAAGTTTTATGTGGTGCTGTTACTGTCTGCAGGGTTGCAGGTGCAGGGATACAAATTTTGATTTGTACAATGTTCTAACCTTTTCAGGCAGGCAGAAAATTGTTACAGATTTTCTGACACCCCCCCCCCCCGCCTCCTCTGCACAAGGTCTAGTGCAGTGCGATGCCTGCTTAGCCATTGCTGCAGGCAGTTAGCTGTTTGTGGGCAGGTTAGTATTGTAGGGTTGCTGTGCAACTTAGGCCACCCACATTTCTACCCCCACACCCACTCTAACCAGCATGTAGGGCTGCAGTGCACTCTTGCACTGCAGCACACCACAGTAAATTTTTGTTTGGGGTGTGTGTTTGACTTTTTTTGTTTGACACCCTGCTCTGGGCTGTCTACAGCAGCTCAGCCCACCCCCCCCACACACTAGTGTAAAGATCTGAGTGTCTATGTTCCTTAGTCAGCCATTTGCTGAGGTAAACCCCAGCAAATAGCTTGGGAAGGGAGTGTAATAGGGCACGGTGTAAAGATCGCTAACGCGATGGGTCGCGCATGCGCAGCGAGTACGTGCAGATGCGTAACAGGGAGCGCGCGCACACAGCGTTATGAAATAGACAATCAGAAATAATCTAGGTATTTTGCAGTGCATATGTGAATTTTATTGTTATGCAGAGAACGGGATGACGGTACGTTTTGGGACAGTCTTCTGTTGTGTTCGCTGAGGGATACTAAGAGGATGCAAGGAGTTCAACAATTTGAGTGATTTTGAAAAAGCATTGCAGGATATCGCAAATCAATAACAGAGGATCAGTACCATTACAGATGGTGCTTATAAAGGCCGGATTCATGTCATTGTGCCATTCATTGGAAGAAGGAACGGCACTTTGACAGCCCGCCAACAAGGTTACAATGATGTCCATGGGTGGTACAGGGCACGCATTGAGCAGCTGCTTGCTCTGTTGTGGCATTGGGGTTTGGTTAGGAACATATGCTGTGGCGGCCCCAATCAGTTGCACCAGTCAGTCCGCATTTTGTTGCATTTCACTCAGTTTTGCATCCGGAGGCAAGTCCGTCACCCCCCCTACGGACCATGGGAGCATGTCCCGCCTCAGGTTTGGACTGACCAAAGCAACTCGGCTGCCACGCAAGATGAGGCAGAGGATGAGGCGGAAGTGTGTGTTTTGTGTTGCCAAAGGCGCTCCACGGTCGCAGTTTGTGATGAGTGTAAGGAGCACTATTGTAATGAATGTATTGACACCCACACTTGTGGGACCAATGTTGTTTGTTAATTACACTACAAATGACAGTTGGAGTGGTTGAAATCACAGATCCTGCTTTATTTTGCAACGTGCTTTGTAGGGAAGGTGTGCAGTGCAATGTGGTCTACTTGGGGGGCTTCTCCATGGGAGGGTAAATCTGGGGCTGAAGTGGGGATAGTTAATAGAAAAGTAGCGCGCCGGGCAAACATTCCCCCACAGTACAATATCTTGCAGAGCGCTTGCTCCCTTTCACCGCCAAGTGGCCGTACCCATACTTGTACGCATGCCCATACCCACACCACCACCCACCCACCCAATGGATGGTGCGAGCCTCCACCGCTGTACAATCTTTCTCAGCAAATAACTTGCCCATGCGCATTGGTGCCAAAAAATTAGTTCAATCTCACTTGCATCAGAACAAATAAACCAAAAAAAAAGGCCTCAGCCAAAAAAAAAACATTGAGGGCGAAACCACTCAAAGAAAAAAACAGTGCACTAGAAAATCTTCTTGGGTAGTAACAACGCAATTCAGAAGCATTCCAGGAACAGCATTTTGAGGGGCTGCAAAAGGAAACCGTTTGAGGGGGCTTCGGCTCAAACCCACTGTACGGCGCGTGTACGCTGGAGTCCCATGTGACGATTTCACTGCCACAGGGGCACCTGGACTGATGGGCAATGGAGAGAGAAAGGAAGGGGACAGCTCCAAGCACAGCATGGCAGAATTGCATGGTACAACTGAACGCAAAACGTCGTCTGAAGATGGCAGGAGCGCAGAGCTCAAAGAAGTATGAAGGAATCAAATCCAAGAGTAAGACGAGGGGCTGTTTGGAGTCCTGTGATAAAAAAACAAGCAGACACAAGGCATACAGGGGCCTATCGCCGCTGTACTCCAACCTAAGTGACACGCTACTCTGTCACACACGATGTTGTCGGGAAGGCTGTCATGACAATGTCGTGTGCAGTCTTAGCTACGTTCTATTGAATATCAGTTACCTAACAAGCGTAGAGCGCAGTTTGGTATGCCTCCCAGGTGGCAACATTTGCTGCTCACATTTTAGCCTACAAAGTCTTCGGATCAAGGAAGCAGGAACATCGTACCCAGTGACGGATGGAACTCATGTTTCATACACACAATGACGGCACCGGTGTCAAGTTGCATGCAAAAGTTGGCTTCAAGGAAAGTGAGTGGTAGTGCTTCAGGTTCTGGCTCGAAGTTCAAGTCATACACCTGCTATAACCAAAGCAAATCGTGCTCTAGGATTGCACCACTTTTCGCTACCATGGTCGTGTGGCCATGTGATATGGAGACTGTGATGTTTTTCTTCTGCTTGCTTTGCTTGCCTAGATTGCTTAAAATGAAAATCATCACTGGTCGAAGACATGCTAGGGATGACTGATATGAAAGGCTGCAAACTGAAGAGGGGAAGCATAGTTTTCATAAATTTTTGCACTGAGGAAGAGAACCGGGCACAAGCCAGAAAAATAAAACGCAAAAAGCGAAGCCAAATTGTTGCTATTCAGAAATATGAGGGAAAATTTGGAATTCTCAGAGGTGCTCTAATTCGGAAAGAGTGCAAAATATTCGGCCCCCAATTAGCGAGAAACGGTGCCCTCTCCTCAAGAGAACAACGCACTGTGCCAATGGGTTAGCCCCGGTTCTCGGGCGGACCCTCGAGATGACAAAGCGGAGCATCTTGTCGGACCACATCCTCGGCGGCCCGCTCATTGGGCACTACACATCGCTCTCGTGCTCTTTTCATGTTGTGTGGGGAAGCTGGAGGGGGGGGGGGTTACCCCTGCGTCGGGGTCAGAGCCAAGCTCTCTTCCACATGGGGACCAGATCGGTGGGTTCACGTGGAGTAGCAGGCCCTATGCTTACAACGCCCGCGCACGGAGGGTCGAAACAAGGCTTTTTCCTTCGGTCTCCCGGCCAACGGTGGTGCTGGGGCACGGGGCATGGCACCCATATACAGGGACCAATCAGGTGTCCCAACCGCTGCTAGGGAGCAGTTGCCCCGGATGCTACCTGCACAACCCCCCCCCCCCCCCCAACAGGTTGCCTCAACCCTTCCCCACAAAATCCTATAACAAACGGACAGAGCACCACAAAAATTTCTCAAACGGACTGGAAATCACCTCCTTTCAAAACAGACCCAAACTGCCACAATATGCCACAGAAACATCTCTAAAGTCTGAACTCGCCGAAAAAAAATGGGGATGTTTAAGGCAGTTTCACATTTTGTTTTCCAGAGATCGCGAGTTTGCCACAGAGGGCGGGAGGGTGCATGGGGCCTCATGCTCAGTGAGGCCTCGAAAAGCATGTCTACGGTGCGATCGTATATTTATAATGAAATGCAATGAACGTGTTTAGGCAAGGGGAACCAAGACACCATACATCACATCGTATCGAAAGGTTGTGAAAAAATAGGTTTGCATGAATTCACTGGGCTTTGTGTGGCTTTTATTTTCATGGGCCCAACAAACTTGTTGCATAAAAGCAATTACCTTTGTGTACATTATCTGCATGTCAAATGGGGGCTAAAGATGGTAGATAAGAGGGTAGATAGGTCATCTTAGACAAAAACAATGCGATTATTTGCACTAATGTGTACATCATCAACCTCAACGGCAGATAATTTTGCGGATTGAGCAAAACGTCCTACACATCGTGCAGCGAAAATTGACAAATTCATACCTCGGGCCAACGGTGTCGGATTTCAATGACCCCAAAGCTAATTTGATTACTTCTTTGCTTCTTCTTTCTTTCACTTTATGACATCAAATAGACGGCGTTGAATGCCATGTATCAGAACATGAACCATCGGCATTGGAAAATGCTTGAAATGAAAATAACAGAAAAATGCTCTTCTACAATATAATTTCCGAGCAAAAATCATTTATCAATTACGTCTCGGATCTAGGTTTTGTGGTGTTTAGCTAATTTCCCATTTGGACAGGCCTTTTGGAGAACATCGCAACATACAAACGGATTGGTGCAAAAAGGGCCATTTTAGAGAAAGAAAAGATTGTCGTAGGAAATTGGGTGGGCTCGTCAGATGGGGTCCCAAGGCAAAGGGTCCTGATGTAAGCAATCGTGGACCGAGCGCACTGCCGCGGTTGGTGGAGCACGGCGGTCAATGATTGCCTGATCGAGGTGCCGGCGCTGCTCAGCCGCCGAAGCTCCGGGACAAAGTTGACTGAATACCGCTGATAGAGAGGAGGGTGTAAAGGAACTGTCAACACTGTCCAGAACCGTCACTATTATGCATTGCAGCCGGTGACTTAATATGCGATGGTGCCATCCAGATGTGCAATCCAGCAGCTGAGGTCATGTATTGTGAATGTTTTGGGCTGTGAAGATTTATTTTATTGCAAATTTTATTCTAAACTGCAATGCATGCCTTGCGTGTTTGCAACTGTGTGTCGATGTTCACATACCGTGCTGTCAATGTTCAATGATGCTTCCTTTGTTTCGCTTTGAAGGCCATGTGACACGTTAACTTTTGATTTCTCTAGCCAATAGCGTGAACACTTTCGCCTTCTTCGTGTGCGATGGAAAGACTTTGGAATGGCGGTGAATTTTGATGAGGTTGCAGGATTTTGAAAATGGTGTGATCAAAAAGTAAAGTGAAAAGGAGATGGCCAATCCTAAGAAGGGTCTGAAAGGATAAGACCAGGAACAGTCGAATTACAATTCAAAAGTTACTGTCAAGTGAAGAAGACGGCGCAAGTGAAGGAGACGCCAGCATGGAAGCTGAGGGTTGGAGGCTGACGCTGATGTTCGACCTGAAGCCGGAAAACCATATGAAGCCCTCAGGTGATGCTCATGCGCCAGATGCTCTGTCTGCACGCAATTCCTTTTGCTTATTCCAGGAGGCCCCACCCGGATAGCTGGGAGCCAAAGAGCAAAAAATTCCTTTTGCTTCAGATGAAGGTACTTCGTGTGCACACCCCACATGCAGCAAGCAACACATGGAGCTCGCAGTATTTTCGGTCGGCAACTGTGGTGATAGGGCTGGCTGGCTGGCTGGCTGGTGATAGGGGTGCCCCTCTCAACGAATATGTAAATTGGAACTGCATCATACATCATTGATCCACGTGCTTGCCAGAATGTTTCAACGGTTCGATGATGATGAACTGCATGTCTCTCTAAGCATGTATACCTCTGCCACTCTGAAGCCAACAGTGCATTGCCCTTCTCTTGCTGATGTTTCACATCATCCCCATCATCAGGGCTGAGTTCCAGTCCAAGCAAACCTGAACCTGATGACCATGGAGCATCCGTGCCACGAATACTGCAGGGATCAAACACCCTGAGACGTCGATGAAATGGCACGGCCGGTGCAGGGTTGTCAACAATACTGTTGCATTTTGGCCACACCAGCTTTATAGGCTGCCTTGAAACGGGCCCAAACAACATCAAAACTTTGCAAGGGCTGTTCCTGCTGCACACGGGGACGGTGCCCGAGAATAGGCTTTGCCTGTTTACATGCAGTTCGTCGGTGCCATCAGCAAAAACAGGTGCAACTGGCTTCCCTGGGTTCCCCAGAAACCCCCACGAATCGGCGGAACAAGTCGGCAAAGTCCCCGAATCCTTCATTTCCGATATTGGTAGATGTTTGTAGACATTCATAAACATTCGGAATTCCTGATTCTAGGCTGATCCTCAATATTCGTGTATGAACGGGCGGTACAGGACTTGGGGTTGATTGTGTTCTCGCTGCAGCTACTCCCCCGCCCCTGCGCGACCCATTTCGTTGCGTGTCATGGAGCTTCGGGCCCTTTCCTGCCATCGCACACTGCTGCAAGGAACACGCAACAATCACATACCCCAGGCACGTGGCAAGGACCAGAGGCCCGTGACCAGTGGCCAACGAGACTGACCCCAGGCAGAGGTGCTCACGGCAAAGGATGTCCCCGAGGACCCACGTGGCGTCCAGGCGGTCGGACGTGGGAAGAGGCAGGTGCACGCGCCTGAGCGCTGGCAAACTCCGGGGCACGGGTGCAGCCAAGTGTGTTCAAGTCACGGACTCACCCCATCTGCCCATCACGCGGACAGTCCCCAGTGCCAGTGCAGCGTGCCCCTGCCCAACAACATGTTGGTGTGCCATGCTCCTGTGTGTGGGGGGGGGGGGAGACCCCAGGGCCATGGGGCATGCCATAGCATGCCACAGCTCATCCTCAGCCCCCCCCCCGTGCCCAGCGAACAAAAACATCCTTAAGACATACGGTCCGAACGAGAGTGTTCGTTGGACACGCCGTTCGGGACCCAATCAACGAACTAATCCAATCGAATCCCGAATTCATTCAGGTACCAAGAAAAATATGGTCCGAAAGGGAGTGTCTGTTGGACAAGCCCCCTGTGCTGTGGCAAAACAACCTCCCCCTCCCCCTTCACCTCACAGAGGCCGGCATGGCAACACCCCCCCCCCCGCCTCCCGTGACCTCAAAAATGTATCCTTCGTCTTGGGTGGGGGGGGGGGGGGCAAACCCCTCAGCCACGCCCCCTTCCACTTTCGGGGAGGGGCAGCAATGCACTTGGGCTGGGGGGCCTACAAAGGCCTGTTGGGAGGGGAGGTGGGGGGTGCAGCAGCTCTACCCGGCCCCTGCATGGCCACAGTCCGGCCCCCTTCCAGGGGTGGATATAGTGGGGGGGGGGGGGGGGGCAGCCCCCGCCCGATTAACGATTTGCAATTACGATTTCCCCGTTTGACTGAACTAGCAGTTTTGCCAGCAGTTTTATAATTGGACTGATGGCCAAAAACAGTGCCTGAGCAGGACAAATGAATCCATTGCCTACGCATATACCATTGTACTACTGGGCCAATCCACCAACACTGAACACAAGGCAATACATTGCACAGGGGATGGCGTATGCCATGAAGCCAGGCGACACAGTGCAATCATTTCTTGACACATTTTGCCAAAATGGCTTGCAATTCCGAATCCTCTGTGCCTGTAAAGCTGTAAAAGGAGCAAATTGTGACCGTCATTCCGTCATCCCTGGTTCAACAGCCCCCCACCCACCCACCCCTGCCTTAGTAATGTCGTCACTATTATGTCTACCCCTGCCCCCTTCACTGGCCTACTTCACGTGACGTTTTCGCTGCCACCGTGTGTCCGTCTGCCAGGGCAGGCCCATGCAACCCCCCCCCCCCCCCCGTCCAGAGGGCATCCACACGCCGCCGCCCCCGACCAACGCTGGGCACTGGATGGCCTAAACAACACGACGAAATGGGGGGCCAGAGGCCGAGGGTTGGGGGATGGGGGGGATGGGGGGCACTGGCGGAGACCCGAGCACCGGGGGGACGTGGGGCCACATCTCCCCCCAATAACACGGCCCTTCCTGAAGCACGAGCCCCCGTCCTATGCCCCCCCACCCCCCCCAGTCCCATGCCGCCCCCCGTCCCCTGCCACCCCACGTCCCCCAAACGCCCCTCCTCCCCCCCGGCGGCGGGGCATGGGAGGCCTTGGCCCCCGAATCAACGCAACGCGCCGATGCCCCAAGACCGAAGGGCAGACCCCCGCATAAAGGGCAGGCCCTGCACCCTCTCCGATGCCCCTCGGACGTACCCCCATCGGATGCAGCAATGGACCTTTCCATCCGCCCGTCACGCACGCCCCTCCGCAGCCCCCCCCCCCCCCCCCCCCCCCCCGCCCCCCGAAGGCACTCGGGGCCATCGCACGCGTGCGCCACTCTTCTCCGTAGGGTACCCCGGACTTTGGGATTGCAGCCCATCCCCACATAAGCATACGAACGTGGATCCTTTGGACTCTGGGATTGCAGTCCATAGCACAAACATGCAGACCAACAAGGAACGGTTTCAGATTATTCATGCCCAACGGTTTTGTAATCAACCAATTCCAAAAATTGTGTGGATAATGGTGCACAATACTTACTTGCTTGCAATGTGGATGACGACACACGCCAACACATCTACGTTGTTTTCCCAAACAAACAGACCATACTTGCGGCAAACAACCCTCAGTTCACACAGCACCCACCCGGGCATGGTGCCATCTTGCATAGATGCGGCAAGCGCTGCATCCACATCATACTGAAACCCTCTTGAAGGTGGGGGGACCCTTCTTGGGTTGTTGCATAGCTTTAAAAACTGTTGTGGGCGGGATAAGGTCTTCCTCAACTGCTGGGTCGGCATTCCCCTCCATGCCATACAGCTCTTCAATCTCAAAAATTTCGAGGTTCTATGTGCGTGCCATGCTCAGACTTTAATTAAACACTATCCAAAGGCCATTTGGCTAGTGGTTGGCAACTTGTTTATTTTGGTGAATTTTTTTTGTTTTTTTACCTTTTTTTGAACAGATTGTTTACAAAAATGGCCATTCTGCTGATGCTTGCCTCCTTTTACCTAATCCTTCCCTTGCAGGTTCATAGGACACAACTTTGTTCCATGTGGCTGGTACCATTGAGCTCTGTATAATTCTCTAGTACATGTTCAGATATGTTTGTATGTTTCTTAAACATGTTGTCCTGGGTGTGGTTTATTCATGGTTGCTTGCAAGAAGTTATTCTTCAATTCTGGTACAAATCAAATCCCATGCTGTCTATTTTTGGATGTTGCCAATCATTGTTTATTTTTGAGACCTTCATTCAACTGAAAATGATTTCTCCTCTGTGTGTTGTTGTTGTTTCCCCCGCTATTTATGTTTGCATGCTAATATTTCCTGGTGGTCTTGGTTAATCCCTTCTTGCAATCCATACCCTACACATGAAACAACAGCACAACATAAGCAAAGGGAACATCTTTGTATTTGCATGCTTCTAATTTTTTATGTGCGCAGGCTCCAGTGCCCCACTGCAATTGCTTTAGTAGTCCGGCGGCCACTCACTCCCCTCCCGCTCCCTAACTGCCCTGCTATCGTGCTCCTGCCCGAGGCAGAGGCGCCCCTCCCCCTCACCCTCCTCCTCCTCCTCCTCCTCCTCCCCTTCACCACCCCCCTCCCTCTCATCCTCCTCCTCCTCCTATTCGTCATCCACATGGACGGCATTCCTCGGGGCTGCTGCTGATTCTGCCGGACTTTGCTCCACCAAGTCATTGTTCGCTGCCGCCGCGCATTGCCTTGCTGGAGGGCCTAAGAAGCAAAGGCAAATAACGTGCAGACCCACAGTCCCGGGATGTGCAGCAGCATGTTGCATGTTACAGATATTGGTTCCCTGGCTGCACACTACTACACACTACCGCACAAATAAACGAACAAACCTGCACCTTGTGGCACCTTAGACATGAATACTTGGTGCCACAAATGTTTGCGCCACAACATGCACACCGTGCAGGAACAAGAAAAAAAGGACTTAGGGAGGGGGTGGCGCGTGAGGACGATGGAGGCGGGGCAGCCGGCGCGCCTGAACTGGACGACGGCTTCTTCATGGTGAATGCCCGGCCATCCCGCGTGCCACAAGACTGATCTGGCATGACATTTCACAGCCACCCATGGAGTTACGTTTCGCTGGGACCTGGTCCATCCAATTCTCCCTCCCAATATCTTGCTGATCCCCGATTTCCTCTGATTTCGGAAAAGGCCCGCAGCTGAACAAGCTGGAGAGAAAGGCCATTCAACCTTTGTCCCTCACACGCCCCAATTCAGGGTCCAACACCAGCACTCAAAACCCTTGAAAAGTGTGGGTGGTGTGTTGTGGACGTTGTGCTAGCAGTGTTTAGCACCTGCAGACAATGGTTCTCCTTGTCTTTTCTGACTGACCAGTATTGCAAAGCATTTGCAGGTATCCTGACGTGACCAAGGGATGAATTGTCATGAACAAGTGCTGTTTCATGCCAATCCACCGATGCACTATGGTGGTGTTGGGGGTGTCTTGCCCGTGATGTCTTGGTGTCAGCTGATTATGCCAGTCGTTGGTCATGGATCGGTCAGCACACCCCGTGCATGCATAGGATATCCATGCACATGCTACTGTTCTTGATTGTGGGTGCTCTCTTTTACTTTGCCACATAATTTTCCCTCCGGTACCAGCGTTGCAGTCCTGTGGTTATAACCGTGTGCAAACATGAAGCCTAGCTGTGAGTAACTGTGCAGGGGTAATGCCCCATAAGCATGCGCAACCGTGCAGCCTCCATTTGTCCAGCTATACGCAATTGTACACCGTCTTTTTTCTGCCCAGAAAGCTCCTTAGGTGCCGGTCACGTCTGATGATGTTGTCATTTGTACAACACCGAACCACTTTTTCTTCGGAGGGAAACCCCATCCAAATTCCGGGGTCCAAACGACTACTCCGAGCGCATGTTCTACAACCCCATTTGAACCATGCATAAGTGTGTGTGGTGTTTTTTTTGCCCAAATCACCGATTTTTGGCCTTGTTTTGAAACAAAAACTGTTATTGCACAGACCTGAATTGTAGATTCCCGAAACTTCCTTCGCAAATCTGGCCTAAAGAAAAGCAATTTGCATTGTGTAATTTTATGTTTGCAATTTGAAACTTTGGGGCGGCCTTCAAAACGCCGTTTTTCGATCGTTCTTGGTGTTTTTCGGCCAAAATGACCGACATTTGGCAACTTGCGCAGCCAGAGAATGACAAACTGTGCACAGCTAGAGGGAGTAAGCATGCAGACAGTACACGCGTGGTTATAACCATGCCGCGGGGAAGGTTTGTGGTGTTAAACAATATGTTGAATAAGTGTGTTCTTAAAGGAGGTGTACGTTATGCGGTAGGTACAAGGGCTAATGAGATGTTGAAGGCCATTAGGCAGGCTAGATGGGTCAAGGACGATGCGTTGCATTGTGCCACTAGGTGTGCCAAACGCGTACCGAAAAACGATCTCACATGTTCTATGATTTTCAATTGCATCCACCAGAATGCCTATGACACCAAGAAACCGCATTCCCTCCAATCACCCAAGGGGGAGAAGATAGGAGAGCACATCTCGTTCGGTAACGTCAACTAGGTGTATACACGATGTTCCTTAAGACCTTCTTTGTTTTCCTCTTTAGGAACGTTGGTTGTAGGGTTGCCCTGAACTATCTGGGACCTTCCTGAGGGGCTTTTTTCCACCAGCCCGTCGAGGGCCCTTTTTGAACCCCTTTTTGGGGACCCCAAGAATGTAGGGGCCATGTACCAATTTCACCCTCTTTTGGGCACCCGAGAATGCATGGGTTACGGAGCAATTTTGCCCTCCTGTGGACCCTTGCGAAGGCAGGGGTGAGGCAGCCACTTGTGATTTTGTCCCCTTTGTTGGCAACCCCCGAAAATGCATGGGTTACATAGCATTTCCGCCCACTTGTGGGCCCCCGAGAAGGCGGGGGTGAGGTAGCCACTTATGATTCTGTCCCCTTTGTTGGGGACCCCTGGGAATGCAGGGGTTACATAGCATTTCCGCTCTGATCCTATTGTCTCTCCCATTCAAGGTGCTTGCACACATTTTCTTACTTCCCTCATTTCACACTCGCAGGAGTGCTTTGCTGGGAGGGTATGGGTGCAGCAAGAGGGAATACCAAATTTGGATTGAGGCATCATCTTGCTCATGTGAGTGTGTGTTTTCCTTTGTGACATCCCATGACCATGGCCAAAGCACGCAGCATATGTGCGAGGTCTTGTGCATTCGGTGTAATGGGCCATGTGTTAAGGAGTGGTGTCCAGGTGGAGTGTTGTGTGGCACGCAATTTAGGACACAACGTCGTGTGCAACGGCACACTGTAGACGTAGAGGACAACACGTTGTCCTGCTTTGAAGCATGCAAAGATTTTTCAGTCCCTTGTGATGTGGAGGATTTTGAACCCACCGAAGAGATGCTGTCATTTAGGGCTAGACCTAGCATGGCCAAGCTTTAATTAACTGCTATTCTAGTCGCTAGTCAAATGGAAAATAAACACGTTTATACGTTTATTTTCGAAAAAAACGCCCGTTTTTGGGAGAGAATCGCTATTTATTGATGTTTATTGATGTTTATCTGTGTTTTCATGAATTGTTGCATGGATTGGGGAAGGTTTTGGGTTGCCTTGTTATGCCATTCGCTTGATACTCGTCATTTCGGGTATGTGTCACTTACACAGGGTTCCGTAAAGCAACAATCATACTCGACATCCGGTGTGGATGTGGGCCAACTTCGTCAACACCCCACCGTCTGGGGAGTGCAGGTACCGGAGGGCAGCCGAGGCATTGTTGAAGTGCATCCAATCGGCACCCCCGGGTGCAACCAGACCGAGGCGGCGCATCCATACATCACCACCCATCCCGAGATGCGAGACAGGAAGAGAGGGTCTGAAGGGTGAACGAACAAGAAGACGAGAGATGATAATTCTTCTAGGAGAATGGAGAAACATAGGAACCACCGAAGTTCAGGTTTTGTCTATTTATGTATGCTATTGCGCACGGACATGCACCAAATTACAAGCGAGAACTTTGTTTATTTCGGTTTGAAGCTTTTTGTTGAAATGTGGACCTACAAATGCAAGCTGTCACGAAGTGCCAAGAGGCACATTTCCATAACCTCTTTGTTCTAAGCGGTCATGTGTCCGTGGGCAACACGGTGTAAAAATAATCTGATTGATGCACCGCGGTGCGGCGTAACTTACAAATTTGTCTCCTCATGTACTGCTTTTGGGCACCCAAGGCCTTCAGCATTTCGCTCGGTGACCCAAATTCTGCATAAGGGGAGACTTTCCTAGGCCACCTCTGTCTGCTACTTGGGTGGGTGGTTCTAGCAATGGCTGCCAATGCTCCTCATCAAACTCAGCATTACATGTATGGCGGGTTCAGGTCCTAATGCCGTTTGAGCTTGAACCCTGACTTTCTGAATTCTGCTGTCGCCTATTTCGTCGGTTCAAAACAGTGACCTGCATACCACGACTAGGACTCTTGCTCTGTAATGTTCTGGGCCTACATCTCTGCTGGAACCTCTATGCCTCGATGGCCAGCCCTAGATCAGGCATGATTTAAGAGGGTAGGAAGTACAAAGGCCAGGGAAGGCAACTAATCTTGTTTACGTCAATATTTATGTGTTGAGCTTACATCTGCTCTGTAATTAGTGTCATGGTCCTGATACCATCGTCTTCATGTGCCATTAATATCTGTGCTGTAGTCAGTGTCAGACTCAAGCATCGATCTTCTGTGCATGCCACTGGCATCTGTCTTTGCGGTCAAAGCACATTGCCCCATTCAAGATTCTGAGATGACCTGGTATCCAAAACTGCACGGCATGCGCGCCTGTGCGCTAAGCTGCCACGAAATAGTGATCAGTCACCAATAAATGCTCCCTCAACCCCCAGACCATCCGCCAACCCTGCACATGCTTGACATAATCCAGCGCAATCAACCTAAGCAGGGCTTGGTTTGGTTATCAGGGCTTGGTTTGGTTATCTCTCAAGCAAACATATGAAGACACGACAAAACAATCATTGCTGAAAGGGTATGAGAGGGGCTCTTAGGTGGATCTGGGTGCGCACTCAAGGGGGTGTTGAAGAACACGACCCCCACCGTCGATGTTACCTTACTGATGTACACGACAGTGCGATGCACGTCATTGAACAACGTCGGTGCACAAATTCGAGTGCCACTGACGCCTCCATCACCGCCAGGACAGCGATCTCTGACGGTCTGAAGACAAGAAAAAGAAGAAAATACTCCTGCGGCCTGTCACACCTTGCGGCCCGTCACACCGTATTGGGAAAATCAAAGACCTTAGTTGGAGGGTACCAACGGCAAGTTGACAGCAGACCGCAGAGTTGAGGGTTCAAACAAATTGATAGGACCACCATCAGTTGGTGTGAAATTGCAGCTATCCTCTTTAGCTACCTCAAGGCGGAGGAATCGATTCAACCGCAGTCGCCCGCCTGGTGGGGGGCAGTCCGGGGCAGGAGTCCTGTGTCTGAACATCACTCGCCGACATGCGAACGCACACGCCCTTCGTTTTCAAGCCCTGTCGCGCCCTGCCAAGGGTCCGATCCTGGAACATTTGCTGTAGGAGGTGCATGCTGGGCAATGCTGTTGCACTGTGTGCGCACTGCGTGGGACTGCGTGCACATTTAAATCTTTGCACCGCGCGCACACGTCGCGCGCGATGCACGCGACTAGGTCCTCCCTTAAGAACCCCAGGCACACCCCTTCCAAATGCCCCTAATTTTAGGTCACCCAAACTACCCTAGCTAAAGACAAATGCAAGCTACCTTCCCCTCACATAAGGCATCATGCAAAATGCGGAAAGCCATACACATATCCTCTTTTCTGTTCAATTGTCAACTAAGTACAAAATCAGAATGCTCCGGAGTGGCGGCATTTGAAAGCTCACACTCACTACCAGCTAGTGCCAAAGCCTCGTATGTGTCCACCTCATCCTCAACTGGACCGGGGGGCAAAGTGGCTTGTAGGAGGGAATCCATGTCAACCTCCGGTTTCCACTTGTGGTACAACCGCGTATCCTCATCAGTAGTGATGCGGCCTTGCATAGGGCATTCGACTATGGTCAGGCAAAAACCGGGGAGTCCGTCACCCCAACTCAAGGGCCCACACCAAAGTGTGGGAGTCCATGGTGGAGATGAGCAAAAAAGTGTGAAAAGGGGTGGAAATGGGTGAAAGTGGGTGAAAATCCAAAAATGCCATGTCCCCAATGTGGAAGAAGCATCAAAACCTACGCTAGGGGCAACCATGATGCCCCTAGTATCACAAAGTATGGGTCTCCAGTACGGCTAGACGCCCAAATAGGTGCACTGCGCACGCACTATGCTTAAGGTGCCCCCAAACTATTTGAACCCACCTCTGACATCGGGCACTTCAGCACCCCAACAAACCGGGGATCAGTCTTAGGGGTAGTGTTTGCCCTGCGCGCTGCTTTTATGATGACTTTCTCAAATTGAGTCCCCAAGTTTACCATTACCGTATGAAGCCCCTGAGTAGACCAACAGCTGCCCCTTGCCTACCAAATGAAGCAACAAACCACAACCTTGAATAGACTGCCACGGACTGCTATATCCTCCGGACAGATGGGATCGCAGTCTGGGACTGGTAGCCGTGTTGCCATTTTGGCGAGCAAGTCTCCCCATTGCGCCGGATTTGCTCACGTTCCTGTGCACTGTGGGCCTCAGACTCTTGACGATGACTGGGGATCTACTTCATGATTCCTCCATGATGACTCGCTTGTGTTGCGTGTGATCACACACCTTGTGGCGGACGTCGGAATAAGAGCACTCCCGCGTGGGTTGTTTGTCGGCACATTTGGTCACGGCCATGTTGTTGTACCCGGGCCAAAATGTGCAGGGGTCCTTTTGTCATCGCAACTCCCTCGGCTTCGTACTCGGAGTCCGTGATTTCCACCGTTTGGAGGCTGCCGTCGGATTACAGGGACATGCGTTCAGGCTGCTTTTGATTGTACTAACCCCTTCAAATGCACCAAAGTGTAGAGGAAGCAAACGTGGTACCCATAGGCCGCCGGGTTGGCGCCCTAGGACCCGCGGGGACAAAATCAGAGGGGTCCCACAAGGGTAAGGATTGGAAATAGCCCAAAAATTTGCCCTTGCGCGCGCCATGCGCACACCCTGCGCACTAACGCTCCCTCTTAACATGCCCGAACAAGCTGGATGTGCAATGTACCGGGCATTACGGGATTCTCTAGTGTCTGAACCTACGAAGGACAAGAAGGGGTGAAAGCGGGTGCAACTGGTATGAACGAGGGTGGCAAAGGGTGGAAAGTGCGCATAGTGTGCCTTGCACCTCGAACGCAGGCATCGGCGTTACCCGCCGCCAAATTGGCCAACTAGCCGCAGAGGTGAAGAAAAATGGAAAAATGGAAAAATGGGAAAATGGGGGGAAATGGGGGAAATGGGGGAATATGGGGACTTGTGGGAAATTGCCAAAAATACATTGTGGGGAGTGTAGAAAAAATGTGTGAAATTGGTAGGAAACGGGAGAAAAACAGAGAAAAGTGGGACAACTTGGGACAATTTTCCCACTCCCCCCCGTCCCATTTCCCCCATTTTTCCACAGCCTCGCCACCTTTCCCTCAAGTTCCTTTGATGAATTTTGCCAGCCGAACTAGCCGACTGGAAAAATGGGAATTTCGGCACTGGCCGACATTAGCTGATTTTTCGGCCAGCGCCGATGCTTGCGAACGTAGCTACATAACAGCTGTGCGTCAACTGTGTCGGCCAAACCCCTGAACGACCACCAAACACCCTTTCTATAACTTCGTTCCACACAAATTCTTATCACATGGATGCCCTTGGAGGAATTAAACTGACTTTCCACCCAAGAAACCCAGTAGCTTGTGGAAAAAATCAAAAACTAGGGTTTAGGTATTGATCAGCGTAGAAAATGTTGCACTGCGTTGCACTGTGTGTGCCCTCTGTGAACAACATTCCTCTTGGAGCACTACACCACTCAGCAGATGGGGGCTCAACCTGCGGCGGTTGGAAGGATACCCCAAGGGCGGACCCAAACAGGACTGGCAGATGGGCGGCAACCTACATGCACTTTGGGCCGTAAATGGCGTGGGTGTTGACGGCGCGGAGCCAAATTCCAACGCCAGCCCCTGCAGAATGGCGATGGGCAATACCTTGGCAACAGTGCCCATCCCTGGACCTGTGCCACGCAGGCCCTTCCCATGCCACGCACCGCAGTGCCCCATCCCCTCAGTCCCTCAGGCAGCTGCTTCCTGCGGCGGAAAGGAGCACCAGGGCCCAGGGAATCAGCCACGACTCAGCCCTACAACGCCTGCTGTTGGACACTGTTTTGGACGGTGGGCACACCCTTTTGAGGCCTGGGGGGGAGTATCCGCACAGCGCGTGCACCACGCGCGCACCGCGTCGTCAGGTATTTGAACAACTTCTCCAGGAGATGGTCTACCGGGAGAGGAGTTGTAGATGGTATCTGGTGGGCTCTGAGGCGTGACCATTCCCCCTGATTGGCTCTTGATGAAAGGGTCTACAGAACAATCCCAGTACAGGCACCGTGCACGCACGGCGGCAGGTACTCCCCCTGGAATACACACATCCGATGCAGAGATGAGGTCTGAGAGCGCGCCCCGTCCCAAAATGGCCTGCAGACTCGGGACTGCAGAACGACAGTGCACAGGTACACGCTGGACTTTTTTGTTGGTTCAGACCTTGGCACACTGGAAAAGCCCTCTTACCAGACGGTACTCGAGAGAGCTCTCGGAATCAGGAATCAGAGCAGTCCAGTGCTACGCTTGTCCCACAGCTCAGTGTGGTAGCGGACAGGACACGCAGGCAGGGCGAGCTAAATCTGAAACCAAAAGATGCAGCGGAAACTGCCACGCCCGTAGGCATCCCAAGGTGCTCCGGGGGTGTGAAAGTGCACACCAGAAATACACGTTAGAATCTTTGGGATGTATCGTTTGATCTACGCACTATCCACAGTCCCGAGGCTCCGAGGACTCGCCTCATCAAACGCCGTGTCCCAGCGGTGCAGTTACGATGGCCATGGCCGTGCCATCACTCGGCGACTAGAGCGGCGCATACACCACCGCAGATTGCGCACCCGACGACCCCTGAATCGCTGGGCCGGTGCTGCCTTGGCCACTGGATGCACCGTCTGGAGGCTTGGGACACACACCCGATGGCTGGAGCACGCGGTGGTCCAGAGCAACGAACAAAACCGATAATGGCCCTCAAGAAACAATAACCGTCAATACGTTCTCGGCCTTAGGCCCCCCCAAAATGCCGCATCCATCTTTGCGGGGCTCCAACGGATGCCCCGAATCCAACGGTGGTCAAATCACGAACTTGGGCGTAGAGTGCTCTCTCGTCCGCAGGCCCCTGAACTCACTTTTCGTGCCAAAGGAGTGTAAGAAGGGGCCAACCGACGGAAAATGAATGGGGGCCTGGGACGGGATGCAAGCACGGGCGCGGGAGGGGGGGAGTTTCAGCAAAGGGGAGGAGGGACGACGAAAAATGGGCAGCGGATTAACCCCCCCCCCGACAGCACGATGCCGTGGAATCGGAACAGAACGCGGCGCCGCGGGGGGTGGTGGTGGGGGCGGGGGGGCGTTTTTGAGCTGCAGGCGCATTCAAACACCCCCAAAATAACACTGAGCCCCCATTCCAAACAATGTGGGGCAACAAATCAGGGGCCTTTTCTGGGCCGTCCCTCGAGGGGTCTGCAGGTGCGCGCGCGCGCGTGTTTGTGTGGTAGGGAGTGCTACTGTCCCCCTACCATGCCCCCACCACGGCCCCCTACTATGCCCACACTGTGCCTCCGATTTGCCCCGATTCGGCCCCGCACTGTGCCCCGGCCATTCCCATACAGAGGGCCCGCACTGCAGCAGACAGATAAGGGCTTCTGCGGGCACACTACATCCCCTGCCCGCTGCCTCAAACAAGAAAACACGCGGCACACGAACCACATCAGAACGTAAGGTAGCCGCGGAGGTTGAGTGCGCCTGCTCTGTCCTGACCGTCAGACCCCCCCCCTCACTGTATGGGGGGGTGAGCACTGGCTCGACACAGCAAACAGACTCTGAGGGTGTTGTTGCACCGCGCGCACGCCGCGTCCGCACCGTGGCAACCATCAGTGATCAAACACCGGTGAACCATCCCAGGAAAGCTTAGTTGCAAGCACAAAACCCGTCTTGCTCGGTGTTGACGGTTGCCAATATACATCCCGGTGCCTTCTGGGTAGTTTTTGGGCTTTCCTGGACGCCTCTTGATCGTTGCAATTATCACCAAGAGGGTCCCAGATGTACCCAAAGTGTGCACCGCGCGCGCACCTTGGCAAGAGCGCCCTCCCTATGCCTCTGTCAGCGCTGTTGGATGATGCTTTGCACTGGAGGCTCAGCCGAGGCCTTTTGCAACGATACGCACGAAAAGCGCCAGTGGGGCCCCGGTTTGGGAGGGCACGCTCAAACAAAGGGTGCGCACAAATCCCGGCCAAAATGCACCGCCCTCCCCAGACACGGATCACGGTTCTGCCGGACCGTGTCCAGCCTTGCCTCAGCGCCTGCGCCCCGGATCGGTACGGCGCACAGCCCTAGGACATGCTCCTGCACCGGCAAACGGCACGTCGCAGGTGCGCCCCCGTAGAGAGGGCCGGGGGGGGGAGGGGTCAAAAGGTCAGGCGTGGACCCGCCGCTGTGCTCCAGCCGCGCCTGCCTTCACACGGCCCTCATTGCCTTGTCAGTTCCTTGCGCGTGCGACTGGCCAGTCATTGTGCCATTGGCTCTATGTGCTGCTGCCTATCCGCCCGGTCTTGGGCAAGGGACAAGGGCTTCTCGATTCAGGGCTTTATCGCCGGGTCACGCTGCGCCACGATCTGAGCTTGGGTCGTGGTGAAGGGGGGGGGGGGTCTACGACGCGCGGCAGTACATCGTGACCCCGTCCTCCTGGTGCTCCCGCGCGTTCTTCGCCAGCAGGTTCTCCGGCGTCAGCCCCGGCCCCGTGAGGTCCGCCAGGAACGGCACGATGTCCTCCTTCGCCCACTTCGCCCGGCGCTCGAACAGCGCCGCGAAGCGCTGCCGGGGGCCCTGCGGCAGGGCCTCGCGGGGGAACCAGCAGACCCGCCGCAGCGCCCCCTGGGCCTCCAGCACCACGTCCCCCCGGAGCATGTCCAGCGCCGGCGCCACGCCGTCGGGGACGATGGCGGACCACTGGGCCATGAAGTCGGCCTCGCGCCACGAGGCAGCGGCCTCAAAGAGCTGCCGCGCGCGGAAGCGGCATACCTTCGGGATGTCCAGGGCCCAGACGGGGGTGCCGTCCGGGGCCGGGGGGGCGCCGGGGCGGCAGTAGCTGCGGAGGACGTGGGAGATCAGGGCCGGGTCGTGGAAGTCCTGCATCTCCGCGAGGCACTGCGGCTCCGCGATGCGCTCCAGGTCCCAGCCGCCCGCGGCGATGGTCAGCAGCGAGTCCAGGCACGCCGTCACCGCGTCCGGCGCCGGGAGCATCACGTGGCCGTGGCTGGTGACGATGCAGTTCAGGGCGTCCAGGGCGGCGTCGAGCTCCGCGTCGCTGCAGAGCACGCGCTGCCGGAGGTCCGCTTTGGTGTAGAGGTTGGGCTTCTGGCGCTTCGCCTGCCGGGGCCCAGAGTGGGAGGCGTCCCAGCTCCGGGAGTGCGAGAGGCTGGCGCTGGACTGCGAGTCCTCGGCCTGCGTGGCGTCCCAGAGCGAACTTGAGACCTGCGAGGCCATGGGAGACGGCGGTGGAACACTTGGGCAGAGCTTTGCTCGAAGGGAAAATTTTCACTGCACCACCCACGCAACCCTCACCCCGGGCCCACCCCAACCTCCTCGAAGCGGTAACCCATAGCGCGCGCACCCGTGTGGGCTTTGGTGCCTGCGCGTGCCGGGGGGTTGTTTCACGGGGTGTGTCGCTGGGTGGATGTGCTTTCCCAGACCCAGGGGGGTCCGGGGTGGGCGGGACGGGGTGCTGCAGTGCGGCGCAGGGACGGTGCTTTGGGGGGTGGGAACCTCAACCACGGGCACCTCAACGAGGGCTTGGGAGGGTGCCGAGGGTGCTAGGGCACCCGCCGGTATCCCAGAAATTGCCGGCGCCTGTTCGCAAATTTCAGTGCCCTCTGCACCGGCACGCAACGTTGCCTGCCCTGCCCCCAGAGGCAAGGCCCGGGGCCGCGGGGCCAGGCGGCGGAGTCTATCCACTGGCCGCTCCCTAGTTCGGCAGCTGCATCACTGAGGTTTGCCCCATCTGGCGGACACGGAGTTTATAAACCCAAGGTTACATATCAACTGATGGCTTGTCTCTCGGGGCTGCTGTGTGCCTTGCGTGAAAAGTTGGAAAAGGGCTGCCACGTCAAATGAGCAAGAAGCTCGAACCTAGGGCCGTGCCCGCTGTGAGTGATGATAGTGATTTTTGTAAAGAGGTGCTGCTGTCATGTTTCTATCACCAACATATGTTGTGTCCGTGTTTTGTGCGCTCCGCTGTACATAGAAAGAACAGAAGGCTTGATTGGGGCACCTCCGATCTGAAAAGTTGACTAGGGCTTTCCAAAATGGGCGGTGACACTCCCCCAGAACTCCACCAGCGATATCCCAATGCAGCAGATCGATTTGCATGTTACACTACTTTCAGTGCGTCGCATGTCACTTCGTTAGCCCCACCCCCTCCCCCTCCTCCAGCCCCCCGTCCCAGTCGGCTTCTTGGGTGAGTGGCATGAGTGGTGAGTGCTCGCTTGGCAGGGCATGTTTTCGTCGAACCCCACTGACAACTCCTGTCGCGGTCAGACTGGGCTGGCCCGCGTGGGGCTGACCTTCCAGTAGGAAGTCGGCCTTGGGCTTCCTACTCTTAGGGACGCTCGGACATTCCCTGAGACGCTCACCTCACCTCACCACATCCCCCACCCCTTTCCGGACTGGACCCTACAAATGGCGACGCAACTACTCGTGCTCTGGGTGGCTTCAGCAGCCCACTCCGGTGCGGGGGCATCTGCGCTTTGGGAGTGTTTTCATAGGCTCATCGTTGATGACCGCGACCGTGACCGTGAGCGTGACCGCACCCCACTCCTAGGGGGTCCACCGCGCTTCAAACCCCCACCCCCTCCACCGCACGTGCGCCGCATCCAGTGCCCCCCCCCCCCCCCCCCCCCCCCCCAGTGACGTATGACGCTAGCGACACGAACTCTGCACTCCGTCTGCAGTTGCGACCTGCAAGCCCATCGGGTTCAGCAGGTGACAGTAGTCCTCATGGCTCTGGTAGTAGCACTCCGACAGCAGCCGCTTGAGCTTGTGGACGTCCGGGGGCTGGCGCTTCGACTCATAGTGCTGCGTGATGCTGCCCTGGATGACCCGGGCATCGGTCTCCTGGGGGGGCTGCACCGACAGCAGAAGCGTGTTGCTGGTCTCCAACGACCGGAGCTGGAACGTCTTGTCTGCGTCGCACATCACCACGTTGTCCCCCGTGTCCCCCTTGAAGACCACTGGTGTGTCCTTCTGGTTGATGGCCTGGAACAGGTCGCTGTTCAGTTCCACGACCTTGAAATCGGAGGTGTTGAGCGAACCTCCGAATTCAACGACGCACTCGAAGCTCTCAGACATCGCAGCTACAAAATAAAGAAAATGTACCGCGGCCGTCTGAAGCGGATGAGGTCCAGCGATCCAGGGACCGGATGGCAACTATTGCCTTCGGCAAGGCACCGGAAAAAGTGTCGCCGCCCAAGGGGGTGGGGGGACTGTGCCGTGTTTTGTGCAACCCCCCCTTCCCCCCGCCCGCCCCCTCCTCCAAGCTGTCTTTTGGAAATTGAGGAATTTCGTAGATACCTGACCTTGTCCAACACACCCACCTCCCATGAGCTACTAGATTGCAACCACTCGAAGGCACATGACTTCAAAAGGAGCGGGAATGACAGACGGCGCAGATTGGTCTGAGAAACGAAACACAGAGCGAGAAACCTACTGCATTCATGCTTTTCGGAGCGCTGTCTGCACACAGAACAGCATCCAAAGAGTGCTGCAGGTGGCCAAGCCGCACAACGTCCTTGACGAGGTCAAGGCCAAATCTGACCTTTCCCTTGGCAACCGACTGTCAGCCTAACCAAATGAAACCCATGGCCTTCAGACAACATCTCTTCCAGGACTTGGAGCCTGGAGACCCACGTACCACAACCTTTGAAATGGCCTTGTGCCGTGGTTTTGTTCCCAACTCACAGACGTCCCGCGCGTGTGGATCGCCACCTCTTCGCCGACACACAAAGAGGCATGCACGCACACAAAATGTCCTGCGCAGCGGTCACAAGGAGGGTGTTGTCGCACTGTGTGTGCACCGCGTCCGCACTGTGGCAACCATCAGTGGTCAAACACCGCTGAACCATCCCAAGACTCACCCAAACAGCCCGTAAAACCCCAGGAAAGCTTAGTTGCAAGCACTTGTCTTCCTAGGTTCTTTTTCATGGTTGCCGATGATTCCCGGAGGCTTCTGGGTAACTTTTATTCTTTCTTGGAGGCCTCTTGATGGCCTTCTGGATGGTTGCTGTTTTTTCCTGCCGCCGTATGGAGGGTTGCTTCCATTTCATGGAGCCTTCTGGATGGCTACTGTCATTTCCTGGAGGCTTTTGGATGGTTTCTGTTTTTTCTTGGAGGCTTTGTCCTGCCATTCACCTTGTAATGGATGCCCAAGAAATTGCCGTCCAGCTTGAAGGGTCCCACAACAAATGCAGGAACTCTTCCAATCTACTTAAACAAAAATAGAGATAACAGATGATGTTGGTACTGGGGACAACCCAAGACAAAACCATGTTGTTTCAGAGCTGAATTTCAGAACAAGAATTCGGTACCTACAGCAACTCATGTTTAGACAGCATACTTGCAGCAAATGGGCATAGCAAGGTGTGTTTCATGCCATCTTAGTGGGTGACCACAGTAACTACTAACTACTGTGTTCCCATACACAAGACTGCTCAGATTCTTACTCAATCCACAATTTCAGAGCCAGAGCGCTGTCAGTTTTCCACCTAATCTACTGCTTTTGTGGACGCATGCTTTCCCGGTGGTGGGTGGTTTTCAGGGTGGTTACAGGAAAGCTCACTTACTATTGTGCTGTGTGTGTGCTGCACTTGCGCTGTGTAGATGCCCCCAAGTGCACAAGCCAGAGGAAAAAAAGAATGAGACATTTTCGTTAGATCTCAGAACATTGTAAAACCTGCAGCTCGGATCGCCGGATTGCCGCTGTGGAACCAAATAGTGATGAGTCAAAATGCAAAGTATTCACTTGCTAAATTGAAAATACAACAAGTTCCAATAACATTGCAAAACTGCGGAGCGGGGAGGCGGAGTGCACACCGTGCCAACCCAAGGCAGCATATGACCCTCCCTCTCGCCGTAGCAGGGAGTTGGCAGGTTGCAAGAGGACACAGTATTGCGGAACTGATGGGGTTTTGGCATGAGGTCGGTCGATACCTTGAGAGTGCACACACGGGGCAAAATTTGGGTACATCGGGGGAAATAGCCTACTTTTCACACAGTGCGTGCACAGCGTGGGTACAGCGCAGGGTGCGCCCCCTACAACCCAGGGGTTGTGACGGTAGGCTCTCAGGGATTGGGTCCCGGACTCTTCATCAGCAGTGCTGCCTGGAAACGTCAATACAGATGGACTCGTGTGTCCATTGTCTCCCTTGAGAGACCATGAGATTCCCTGAACTCTGATGCGTGGCAATGCAGTACTTGCTGTTACGCCCTGTTGGCTGAAATTGTCAATAAAAGATCGTCTGAGTGACCCGCGTGCCTGAAGGTTGAAATGAAATGCTGCGCCAGTGTTGCCGGGCGGATGCACGTCGATTCAAATGGGTCATCAGCGTGTGTCGAAGCAGGCACAGTTTTGCACATGGAAGCTGCGGAACAATTTGACCGCAGCTATACTTTGTGTTCCTGGGGAATACAGCGTGGCCGATGGGCTGTTTGTGTCCAGATGGGACGTCTCCCCTCGAGGAATGGATTATGTGTCTCCGATATGAGATTTTACTGAAATGTCTTCTGTGAAGGAAGGATAGGTTTGTGATTGCGAATCCAACGATACATCGATGCAGTGTTACGGTTTTCATTTGCATCGAGCATGACTTCTGCTTTGTACCGCACGACTATTTGTGATGGTCATTCGGGTGCATTGAGTCCGGGCCGGGCGGGTGTAGGTGTTGGACTCTTCCCGAAAAAATGTTTTCGTTCTCAGGCGTGATTGCCCCTGGATAAAGCCCCCCACCCCCCGGGAGGAACCCTGGGCTATTGTACACGTGCACAAAAGGCGATCAGCACGAAGCGCAGGAAGAAAAAACCGGCCTCGAAGAGCACAGGTACCTTTCTGTCACAAGAGCATGCAACACACAAATGACCTGTGGGTTGGACACCAACGAGGAGGCTGCCCATCCCCGGCCAGTTTGAGGCACGCGTCCTGCACTGCACCGCCCAACCGCAGGCATCTGCTCAGGTTCGCACTGCACCGCGGAGAATTTGGAGCCTTTCAGCTTCGAGCCCTGTGCCATTCCCTTCCATTCCATTCCCTCTGCCATCATGCGCTTGAGGAGGGTGGGGGGGGGGGCGGGGCGCTAACGAAAGGGCTTCAAAAGCGATTGCAAATCCAAAGCCCATCAAAGATTTGGCCCATGAGCAAGACGGTGTGGACGACTGCCCATCGCTGGTGGTGTTGATGGACGGGGCAGACCAGGAGACGCAGGATGCGATCACAGCGGCTCTGGAGCCCATTGCAAAGGAATACCAGGAGAAGGCCAAGGCCTCTGGTGTGTGGCCCGCTGAAGGTGGGAACTGGTGGTTGGAAAAGAGGCTGGGACAATGTTACAAAATGGCAGTTACTGGCAGTTACAAAACGGCTGGCGCAGCTTTGATGGCGAGCAGAAGCCGTTGGAATAGAACTGCCCGTAACGATGGGGCGGGGCGCCCCCTCCTCCCCTTGAACCACATACCTAGGCCTCCCTCGGGAATGGCCCGTTTCGTTTCGGACAGACTGCGCCCGAGGGATCCGGCCTTGGGGCAGAGGCCGGGCATGACAAAGCCAACCCGACGGAGCCCCGACGGTCGGGCGCGTGGCAGTCCCCGATCCCCCCCGTTGCCTTGACAACGGCCCCCAAGACCAGGGCCCCCACCGACGCGCGGGCACGCCACCGATGGCGCCGGGGGGCCCAGTTGGGCGGCAGCATCCAAAAAAAAACCACACACCCTGTCCCCCTGGGACACGGTTGGAGGCGGACATGGCGCCTCTTCGCAATTGAAAGTTGAAAAAATACTGCGGCTTCCCTGACACCGCTGCGGACAACACCACCGGAAGTCAGCATCAGGCTCCCCAATTGAGCATCGGAGTGCCGTCAGTTCTCTGATCACCATTGGTGACCCAATGGCCGTCGGTCGCCCTCCGACGGCCGTCAGTCGCCCTCCAATCCGTTGGCTCCGCGTGAAAAACAAAGTATCAACAACAAATTTACAATATTCCCTCAGGACGGGTCTGGGGAGTGTAGGCAGCAAGACTGAGAGCAGCAAGGCCAAGGCAGGGGGGCACCCTGCGGGGCACCCCTCAGCATTCTGTGCAGCACTTTGTGGGCTCGATGGAGGTTTGTGCTTATGGGCCTCTGTCGTCTTCACCGTCCGTGTTGCAGGCCAAGGTCTCCGGCATTGCACTTCCTAATTGAAGACCGGACCCTGACGCTGCCGGCGGAGGGCAGCTGGAGGGCCCGGTGCCATTAATCCATCCGCTTTACAGGGACCCCCATGACCGGCTCCGGCTCCATTTTGGCCTGTTCCCGCTGCTGGCGTTCCTGTTGCTCGCGCTGCGCCGCCTTCTTCTTCTGGAACTCCTCCTCGTTTAAGAACTTGCGGGAGGTGTTGCACTTGTCACAGGTCCAGAAAGTCTGGACCCACGGGGTCTTGTAGTCACACAGGTCACAGTAGTACGGCATTGATGAACAGCACTGGGGGTAAAAAGGGGCGCTGCAGGGTGCTGAGGGGAGTGTGGCTGTATGTGGCTGTGTATGGTTGTGTGTGGTTTTCTGTGGTTGTGTGTGGCTGTGTGTAGTTGTGTGTGGCTGTATGTGGCTGTTTGTGGCTTGCTCTCCACAGGTGCTCAGCCCTTCTCCTGATTCCCTGCCTGTGGCCCCGGTGAGTGGCGCCCATGCTGTGGGGTACCTGTGGCTCAACATCTGCAGGTGGTATTTGCGCCAATGGCTTCTAGCCCACGCCCTGCACATGGCACCCCGCCACCAGGACATCATGGTCCTGGCACAGAGCCAGTCGCACCGAGGGAGGGAAGAGCCCCCCCTTGAAAGGTGCACCCACCACGTGCACGTGGGCACAGGGAGGGCGGGCATGGGCATTCCAGGGGGAAGGCAGCCGCATCAACACAGTGGCCCGCCACACCACCTCCCCGTTAGTGGTGGCCTCCTACCACTTCTGGGCCAGCACCCTGTTCTCGAACCACCATATCCCCCTCCTGTTGGTCACAACAAGCCCCACCAAGATGCAGTGGCCTGCACCCCGGAGCTCCAAATGTGCCCCGTAGCCCTGACCCCGGAAGACGAGGCATGACTACCGGCGTGTGCTGCACGCCTGTAGGCCCACAACCCCGGGGGACCAGCCCGTCAAGTGGCTGCGGCGCCTGCAGAGGGCCATGTACAACTGGGCACAGGACCATGACGCCATGACACCACGACATGGTCCACGCCCAAAACTACCAACTGTACCGCATCCAGCAGCGCCCTATGGAGAGGGCAGCCCCACGGCCGGCCTTCCCGGCCCCGACAATCCCCCCCCACCCCGTGCGCAGGTCCGAAGAAGTAGTTCAGGTAGCTGAGGCCTTGGCGGCTGTAGATGAGCGAGTTGTTTTGGTCTTCCAGGTCCCAGGGAGTTCGTACTCAGTCAGACACTTATGGACATGCGCTGGTTCGCAGTGGGTGACGTGCACGTGGTCATTCTCAGACTGTCACACACTATGCACCTCTCGGACAGTTCGAATTGGCAGTGCAATTTGAACACTAAAGCCGACCTTATTGCCTGTGTCTTCTTGCACGTGGAACCATACGGGGTGTGAAGTATTAGTAGAAAGAAGACAGTGGGACACACCGGTGGACGCCAGCAGCTTCACATGCCGCCGACTCGAGGCGGGGGAGTTCAGTGTGCGTGAGTATCAGGATTCACTGTGCCCAGGTCGCCCAGGGTCAGGGTGTCTTGCAGCCCCAAGTCCAACGCGGGGAAGCTTGCGACGCCCTGCGAGGTCAGCTATGGTGGTAGAGGGGCCAAGTGCTCCAGGACACAATGTCAATACTGACTGTGGACACTATCCCATCCCATCCCATCCCGTGCGCAAGTTCGTCCAACATGCGCAGGCCATTGGCGGAGGGGCCCGGCAGGGGGCAGAGTCCCTGAAATGATCCCTCGTTACCCTCGGGGAAGCCCAGAAGAGGCAGTGCCTTTGGGATCTCAAAGCAAGGGGCCGCCCAAGCCACGCAAAACCTCCGCTGCACCCCGGAGCAATGGGGAGCCCCCCCCCCCCCCCGCCCTGTGTGACATTCCGTCTGGTTGTTGTTCCTTTACATGGCCCTAGACAGTCACCCGTTCTTCCCTTCGCATGTTGCGTCGGGTTGCTGCGTTCTGTCGGCCGCTGCGGCCAGTGCTCTTGCTGGTGTCGTTTGCGTGTTCGCGGAGCCTAGTAGTTGGTGTGTTGGGGCTGTGCTGAATGTGGCATGGTGTGCCATTTGCGCGTCACCAGCGCCCAATAGTTGGCGTATTGAGGATGTGCTGGTTGTTGCCGGGGTCGTTTGATTGTTTTTGCTGTCCACACGCCTCTGTCCACTCGCTGTGCCCCTCCTTCTTGTCTGCTGTGCTCGCCCTTGTCCCTCCTAGTGTGGGTCCCGCGTTCTATGTGTTTGTGCTGCTCCTCCCCATGTTTGTTGGTGCTCCTGGGTGCCCCTGTCGCGGACCCACTCCTGTCCCACCCGCCTGCCCCCCCCCCCCCCCCCCTGAAGTTGTGTATTGTTGTGTGTCCCGTTGGGGCTCGTCTCACTGCCGTGTGTGGGGCGGCTCTGTGCCCAGTTGCTTTGCTGCTTGCGTTCCTCCCAATTTCGGGCTCTTTCTTTTTTTGCTAGCACGCTCACCGCTGCCGGTGTGTGGTGCACGGGGGGGGGGGGGGGGGGTTGGGTTGGGTTGGGTTGGACTCTCCCGACTTGAAAAACGCGACGGACCCGTCAATTGAAAAATTTGGGTCCCCCGGGAGCGGCGCAATCATCGGAGTAGTCTGAGCACACTCCGCCACCAGAAAGAGGACGACCGCACGACACATCAGCCTGCTGCACTTGGCGCATACCGCCTGCATCGCTCCTTGGCCAGCCTCTGCTGGCCCGGGGCAGCCCCACCGCGCCCTGAGGGCGGCGCCCACACGGCTGGGCCGCCGCTCTCGACGCTCGCGGGATCACTCCGACGCCGCCGGGCCCGAACCCCCGGGAGGGGCATCGGGGTCTCCCCTGGCGCGGACCACTGTGGAGCTGCCTGGCACCACTGCTGACAGGGCCATTAGCGCCTCCGCCAGCCCCCGCGGCACTGTTCCTTCCGGCGCAGACATCCAGAATCGGTCTCCAACACGAACATGCACATGTTCTGGCTGGGCGTCCAGCCGCGCCAGGCTCCAGCGGTGTACAGCGGCTCCTTCCCAGGCAGGCGCCTGTCCGCCACCAATCACGACAAGCACTGAACAGTGCTGCCCGTCTGAACCCAGAGGGAACTCTGGTTCCGCCAGGGCTGCCACGCCCAGGCCCGGGGACTCCGCCAGCGCTGTGACAGCGCGGTCGTACAGGTGCAGCAATGCGGACAGGCACGCGGCGTGTTGCCACGACAGCCCATGCGTCCACCCGCTCACTGGACCATTGGATGTAGTCCAGAACAGATCCCAGGCTGCTGACCGGGCATATGTGGCCAGTGCCTCCAGGTAGACGCTGGCCAGGCTGTCTCGACGAGCTGCCGTAAGCCAGCGTGACGCTCCCGCGCATGTGCCCATGAGCATCCCCGACCACGTGACGTATACTGTGTGGGGGCGCGCTGGTGGCCATGTCGCTGTCACCTCATGGTCGGCCCGCAGGACCAGGTGCAGGCTGTCACCACTGGGACGCCCTAGGCGTACCCACGTGGTGGTCACCCACTCTGGCACTGTTGCACCGGGCGCCGCCGCGAGTACCAGCGCACGAAAGCCAGCTTGTACGGCCAGAGCCACTTTGCCACATGCTGCCAGTAGGTGCTGGCCCCATCCGGCACACGACTGTTCGCAGAACGGGCAGTTGAAGACGTTGTCTGGGGCTGTCGCCATCGTCCGGGCTGCCCGAAGCCACGTGGCCACGTTGAGGGCGTCCTTGGATAAACGGGCCTCCTGAACCACTCGCTCCCACGACGTCCCAGCCGCCGGGTCGCGGTGCAAGAGGGCATCCAGGTGCGGCATCGCTGGTGCTAACTGCTCGTACCGGCGCTCCATGGCCACAGAGTGACGCAGATACGGCACGCCCCCCGTCGTGAGTACCGCCACGCCTCCGACGTCCGCTGCAAATGGCATGGGGCCCTCTTCCACGTCCGACATCCGCGACGTCGCCAGACTGTGCGCCCTGTGCTGAAGGCCGGCTAGCCCCGGCGCGGGGCTAGGAGCACCGCTCGCGAAGTCCTGCTGAGCTGGCACGTACACTTCGTCTGCTTGCCAGAGGTGCAGTCCGGCCGCGTACTGGACCCGCAGGTTATCGACATACGGGCTGTCCGACACGGTGTGATCCTCCCCTTCGGTGGTGACGTGGGTGTTGTCCGCCAGGGCCAGCACTCGCGTGGCCAGAGGAAGGCGCATCTCGCGGAGTACAGCGAGCCCCAGGTATCTACCGAACCATTCCGCTGCCCATGGGTACGGGTCCTCTACTGCCACTGCAGACCACGCCTCAGCAAACACCCCGCGGGCGTCTGCAAGGACTGCCGCATACGCCAGCGATCGCTGGCCGCATGCCCCATCAGAAGCCACTACGACTTGAGGGCCTTCCGGGGCCCGGTGCAGGCTCACATGCATGGCTGCTGGCGGCACGTGTGCTGCCGGTAGCAGGACCAGCTGCAGCTGCCACGCCTCGAGGAGTGAGTGCAGCACGTGGGCGTCGGAGTACGCTTGCGGGACCCACGCCTTATGGCCCAGCTCATGTCGCAGAAGGTCAGCGACATAGCTACTGCGGCAGTTGAGGGCGCCCAATAAAGTGTGCACAAACCGGACCGCGTGACGGTCCTGCAGCCTGGGCGCATGCAGGCCCAGCATACGTAGCGGTCGATAGAGCAGGGTTCTGGGGAAGCTGCGGGGCAGCCCCAGAGCGCGCCTGTGGATGCCATCCAACAGCCGCTGGCATGCCTCCAGATTGAGACCCACTGCTGGGACCACGTCCAGGACGAAATCTGCCTTGGTCAGCGCGAAGGTGGTCACCACTCGCAGAGCTAAGGCATACACCGGCTCCGTCCGCGGCACTGCCCAGTGCAGGTGGCGCAGTGCCTCCTCGTATTTGACCAGTACTGCTCTGGGTGGTTCACCCATGACGACGGGAATCTTCACCATGGCGAGGTCGGCTGAGTCCGTTTTGATGACGCCGAGGACGGTCGACAGTTGGCCGGCGGCGTAGCCCAGGGCGCCCCCTTTGTCGACCAGGAGGTACCCCTTCAACTTGGACCGGTTGATGGCCCCACCTCCGGCCAGACATGTTTTCTGGCTGACCCGCAGTACGTGGGCTGCTCCTGCGTCTGTGTATGCGAAGATGCGCCTGTCGTCGCTGGAGGATACTTCTGGGACGTACTCTGCTGCACACGCCGGATGCACGGGACACCAGTCGGCTGGGTCAGGCCCCCCTGGACCGCCAGTTTCTGGGCGTAGCGCGTTGGCCACGATGGCCGCGTTCGCTCTGGAGCGCACGGAGCCCAGTTCTTTGAACCCTCCGACACCCATGCTGTCACCCTGGGCCCCACCGTGGAGCATGCGGTAGGGGCCCACCAGCCCGTACGGCGACTGCACGTAGATGCTCAGCCTGCCGTAGAAGGACTGGTACCACGGTTCTACACGGATGCCGTCAGGGCACACCTGCTGCAGCGATTCGCGCTGCACGTTACAGAACGCGTTGCTCTCGTCCCAGTCGAATACCCACAGACGGCCGCGCTCCCGTATCCATACCGGAATGGCCCAGCGACAGAAGATGGCCACCAGCTGGCTGCTAAACTCTTTGCGGTAGGCGAAGGCTGAGGGCGGGTCGAGCCCCTGCACTGTGGACACCATCTGGAGGCGGTGGAATATCGCTGTCGACTCCTTCCGCCGCACCGGCTCCTCCAGCATGACTGGCCGGCTCATGCGCACCAGCCATTGCGGCTCCTTTTTCAGGAGGCACAGGTGCAGAACCGCATTGAGGATGCGGGCTGGAGCCCCGCTGTGCGTGGCGTGCAATAGCTCCACCAGGACTCCGATGGCGGTGCCTGACAGCCGGCTTTGCAGCGACTGCACCAGCTCCCCAAACGCCGCCGCCTCTGACCCTGATCGTCGGATTTCGAAGTGCATCTCCTGAAAGCTGGGCGGGGAACCTGGGGTGGCTGGTGCTCTGGGATCCACTGCACGCTCACTACGCTGTGCGTGTGCCAATCGGGTAGCTGTGGTGATGTCCGGCCGATCTGACATGCGTGGGCGGTACTGATCTGCAAGCCGCCGGAGCCACCCTGCATCTGAGCCAATGTGGCGGCCACAGTGCAGTTCCATCGCTTGACGCAACAGCTCCTCCTTGAAGGCATCCGGCTCGGTCGGGAAGTACTCACCATCAGGGCTGACGGACGACAATTGCTGAAATCGAGCTTTGCGGATCCTCAGGGCCGCGGCGGTGACTGAAGTAACCCCTGTCCCCTGCAGCTTGCCCTCTGTCAGCTGGACCGCTCTGAGGAACGCCGCGTCCTGCCGGTCTGCCCACCACGCTGTCAGGCGATCCCGGGCGGCCAGCTGGGTGCCCTCAAACAGCTTGGCGGCTGCTTCTGCGGCCAATCGAAACCCACTGGAGGATGACGGGATAATGCCGCTGATGCACTCCCAGTACCATGTGAACGCGCCATCGGGCGACAGGCGGGCACACCAGGCCCACCAGAATGCCAGGCTGGCCATGGCGGCCGCTGTGGCCATGTGCGATGGCTCTGCTCTCCGAAAGCGGAACAGACGGCCCGCCGGATTGGCCTGCGACAGGTACTCGGAGCGCACGCTGAGGTCGCAGGCCACTGCTAGATGGGTGCTCAAGCCAGGCAGCAGGAACTTTTCGCAGGCATGAACTGGTGACTGAGCACTCACGAGGACCCAGTCCAGCTCCCTCCGGGACACCCCTGCTCTGTTGGCGACGATGTTGGTGGCCTCTCCGGGACGATAGAGGTGGGTAAAGCCCCCCCAGTATCTGCTGTCAGTGCACGCCTTGCGCAGCCAGGCTCCTGAATCGTCCGCCAGGTCAGCGTTCATGTCGCCCGCGACTAACTTCACCCCGCCGGGATGCCTGGCCTGGAACGCAGCGCTCCGGAGAATACTGAGCCGCCTGCTCGCGGCCTTCATCCCTGGCGGAAAGTGCACATTCGTGACCACGACGGGGACCTTCTCTGAGACGGGGATGGCCACACTGAGGGCATACTCATCCTTGTCGGACTGTAGCGGAGCCCGTGTCTGCAGCCGGTGATGTATGAGAATTGCCAGGCCTCCTCCCGGCACCACAGGGCCCAGGATGACTCGATAGGGGACCCCTTTGAGACTGTCGTCGACAAATAGGGGGCCCGCCTCCTGCAGACACACCACGTCCGGCTCGAAATCCACCAAAAGCGCCAGCAGCATCCGCATCTTAGAGGCCAGACCTCCTGCATTGATGGTGAAGACCAGAAGCCGCGTGATGCCAGTGGGCAGGGCGTCGAACTTGGGGATGTAGCTGCCATCGTGCCGAGCACGCAATTGCTGATATAGATTGTCGTCTCCCGGTGGCTGGAGGTCGCAGACGCCTGGGGAGCACAGGTGGCTGGCCGCTGTGGACAAAGAGAAGGCAGATGCACCGCTGAGGCCGGATACGCGGATGTTGCTGCACCTCGCCATATGCCGGGTAACGGTGGACCCCTTGGGCAGGGCGCCACATACTGGCATCACCGGCGGACGAGCTGGGTCACACGGTTGGGTCAGGACTAGGCGCTGCAACCGGGGCCGGTCGCAGCGGGGGCAGAGGTCGAAGCTGAGCCAGGGGTCCGCGCACCATGCTTCCTTGAGTCGTGGGAGCGGTACCGCTGCAGCTTCAGGTATGCTGGATTGCCGGGAGCTAAGGAGAACGCCCACGCGACCCGCTGGGACGACTGCTGGGTCCCTGTACGACGTGAGCAGGACCAGCAGATCACAACCGGTCCATATTGGCGGGGAGACCAGCACGTCATCCTTCAGCCGGTGTTTGTGATCCAGAAGGGCAGACACCCAGAGCTCCACTATGATGAAGGCTTGCGCTAGGGGCAGTTCGGGCACGGGGTTAAGTAGGCTGGCCTGATCGGGCAGAGCCGCGCACAGCGCCTTCTTGAGGGTGGTCAGTATTACAGGCACCTGGCCTGTGACGGGGATTCGAAAGCTGTGGGTCCGGGGGCACTCGACGGAGAGGCACGGGCCAATGGTGCGGCACAGGAAGCAAGCGGTCACCGCCTCCTCGTCCCCCGGGGGCTCTGCCTGACCCAGGACGTCCTCAATGGCCGAGGCGATGGGGTCTCCGTCTGCTGCCGGATCGCGCAGCCGCCCGCGAATGTGCTGCAGGTTCCAGTGCAGGTTTCCTACAGCGGCCTGCAGGGCAGAGCCACGCCTGCTGCCCCCCAGCACCGAGTGCAGCATCGCCGCCGGCACTTCGGGAACCAGGGCAGGCACGGGGAGGTGCTGGGGCAGTCATTGGCTCTTGCCCTTCCTCCCCGGCACGCTTTCGACCCGCACGGCACGCGCTGTGGCCTTATCGGGGCCTGCCCCCCAAGCTTGCCCCGACGACTCTCGCCGCGGGCCTGGCGCCGCGGTCTCACGCCTACTGCGGTCTGACTGTCCGCTCCGCGAGGCCTTTCTGCCACGACTCCCCGGACTGATGGCCGCCGTGGTGAGGGGCGGCGTTCCGTCCCTATGCTGCCGTCTTCCGGCGGGAGGTGGCCCGGGGGGCGGCGGCGGGAAGCCGCTACGAGGTGAGCGCTCCCGGCTTGGCGGGGACCGGTATGCCCGGTCCCGGTACGTGGCATACGGTTGGCGGTGGTAGGTGGTATGCTCGGGGCTGTCGTATGAGCGCCTTCGACCGAGTTGGCGGTGGTAGCCCGACCTGAGGTCCCTGCTTAGCGACGGGGGCTCGTCGTCGTCGTCTTCGTCGGAGCCGCCGCGCCGGCGACCCCTATGACGGCTGCTTCCATACGGCGCGAGTGGTGAGTCGTCGTGTGCCTCACGGCGAATGAGCACGTACGCCCCGGAGGCCGTCTCGGCCGGGTGAGAGTCTGAGCCGCGGGCTGCGCGCCGCCACGCCTCGTGCGGTACAACTACACTACACGACCCCTCGTGCGGGGCCCAGTCCGGGACCGTCGTGGGGTGCGCCAGAGCTGCGGACACCGCCGCTGCCACTTCCGCCGGGGGCAGCCCCAGCAAGCCTTCCAGCCGCAGGCTGACATATCGCTCCTCCGGGCTTGGGCTGGTCCGCTTTCGGTTTGATCGAGATGATGGCCGGTCTCGTTCCCGACTGCCCCTGGCCGTACGCTCTGGCGATGGGCTGCTGTCGCGATGACCTCGTGGTGCGCCTGGTACCCGTTCGTAGTACCGCGCTGCCCAGTGTGGTACGAGGTGGGCCCCAGCGTTCGTGCGCAGGTGATCATTGGTGTCACGGATGGTGGAGACGTCGGGCACATGAACTACGAACTGAACGTACGCATGCCAGAAGGTGTCCAAGGTATCGGCCTGCATCAGGGCGTCGACAAATGGTCCCGGCAGGCCTTGTCTCGCTCCAGCCACTGCCACATGCGCACCCAGGGTCTTCCACTCCCAGTCGGCTGACTGCGCCGCCAAGATCTCCTCTGCCTCTTCCAGGAGCTCCTGCTTGGTGGTGGGCGTTGCCTGTAGCAGGCGCTTGTCCTCCAGATATGCGCGCCACTCCGCTATTGCCGTGGCCGCCGCCCCCGAGTCAGCGCCAAAGTGCCCGGCCTGCGACGTGAGGATGGTCCCCAGCTGCTTGCCGGTTGAGGCCTGGGCCAGTGTGCGGAGTGCTGCCGCCATGGAGGGGAGGGGGGCCATCCTCAGCTGCAGATTCGTCGCCGCTGCCCGGATGTGCTCAGGAGGTATGCCCTGACACGTGTCCCAGGCGGACTGCAGCTCCGACGCGAGTCTCTGGTTGTCGTCGAAGTGGGGCAGTGCCGTTGGGAGCCTCGTTGGCTGAGCGACCGATCCCGGCCCTGCCATCCGCTTCGCGCGGTCGGGGGCTGAGGGCGGCGGGTCATCGGCTCTGCGTTCCGGCACTCGAGGGTGTGGCAGCATCGATGGCATGGCAGATTTTATGGCCTGCGACAGCTTGGTGTCGGACACGGGGTTGTCCAGAGGCAGGCCACTAGCGTCCGCGGGGGAGCTGAGCCACGACACCTTGAGTCCCTTGCGCCTCGCCCAGGCGGCGTCCACTGCCTGCCAGAACCAAAGCCAACTCATCATCACTCGTCCGGCCGCCACAGGATTCTGGGCTTGATTCAGCAGGCGCCTGAAGCTGGCTGGCTCCTTGTCGAAGGCTAGACGGAGCTCCTCCTGGCCTTTGGGCCAGCGGTGTTGCGTGACCACGTCCGCCATCAGCGCAATTTCGTCTTTGCGCGTGCACTTGTCGAGGAAGTCCGACACTTCAGCCAGCACTTCCGCGAAAGTATCCCACGAGACGGATGGACATTTGGAGGCCAGAATGCTGCGGTCGACCTCGCCCAGGGTACCTGTCACCCGTGCCAGGTACAGCGCCATGGACGACTCCGCGTCTGGGGGCATGGGCCAGCGAGATACTTCTGTGCCCGACGGCCCGTGCTCAGCCACAAGCAGCACGCCATCTGATTCTCGGTCGCCCATAGCTCTCGTGACATTCCACAGATCCGCGGACTTCAGCTGCGCCTGTTGCTGCGCCAGGCTGAGCTCGGCAAACGACTTGGGGGGCATAGTAGAGCTGCACACAGGTGAGATGGGGAAGGCAAAGCTCTACCAGCGCACGGGCCATGTGGCCAGCATCATCATGAATGTGTCCAGCTGACCCGGGGTCAGCTCAGCACAGCACTTTGTACGCGCCGACAAGACCATCACGACCAGCAGGTAATGCGGCGGTCCGCTGTCTGCACGCAGCATCTCTGGGCACAAACGGCCAGTCTGGCCGCCAACAGCACACACAGCCTCCTGCTCGATCACGACCGACCGCACAGGGCGATCAGGCACCGCATCCACAGGCTCCAGCACTGCTCCACGCACCCGGCACATGTTCTGGCTGATGACCTCGGGGAGCAGACACATTGGCTGACGCACAAGCGCTCCAACAGCACATCGTCGCCTCCTCGGGATCTTCGGTCAGCACGCAGGCACTATACTGCGGGCAACGAGGCACTACCCCGTCGGGCTCCAGCACAGTCCCATGCACCAGGCACTTGTTCCGGCGGTTGTCCACGAGGAGTGAACACGCTGGCTGGCGCACAGGACACACGCTGCAGCAGCCGCCCCATCAGCACGTCTACACCTCCTCGGGGTTGACGGTCAGCACCCACGCACTGCACTGCGGGCGCACTGGGGGCGCTGGTGGCCAGGTCGACAACGCACGATCGAGTGCGGGTACGCGTCGGGGCATTGCTGTGCGGCGGGGGAGCAACCCTGTGGGATGGGTGCATGGTGAAGCCGGGGCGACTGGGCGCACGACAGGGGAGAGTGCCTGTCCCTCACAGCACTGCACCGATCACCCTCGGGGGGTGCCCTCGGGGGGTGGCAGGGATGGGCCCTGGGCTGACTCGGGGGGGGGGGGGGGGGGGGCAGCATGTCGCTCCCTGCCTCCCAGTGTGGCTGCCAGGTAGTCCCACTTGCAGTTGGGTGGTACTAGGGGCACAAGGCACTTTTGCACATGTCTTGAAATCTACAAATTGACCTGTCACTGGCGTTTGTTGGGGTTGTTCTGGGGTGAATGTGGTGCATTGCTGCTCTTTTGCTTTCTGGGCTGTTGAGGGGCTCCTTGTTTGAGGACTTCACTCCGGGCTGTCCACGCCTCGGAGCTAGGGACTCGTGTGAGTCCACCCCCTGGTTGGTCGTGTGCAGTGACCACCAATGGTTTGGATGTTGTGTCTCGTAAGCGTGCCCAAGGCCCTTGCACTAGGCCCTGGTGACGGAACTTAGCTACTCGCGGGCAGTACATGTTTTAGGTCGCCGTGTGTAGCCGGCTGCCAACCCCCCGCAGGGGCGACCGCCTTACTTAGGTTTGGGTTGCCTTCTCCTCCCGGTGTGGTCGGGATGGTGATGGCTCCCGGGAGTGCATCAGGGAAGCATCCCTTCTATGTTGTGTGTAAGTGTGGCCTTGGTTGTTGCGTGTGTGGTGGGCGCCGTGTTGGCGTTGGGGCATGGGGTCGAGGGCCCTTGGTGATGCTCCACGTGCATGCCTTGTTTTGGGCGGCAGTGGCTGTGTGTGGGTGAAGTGCCCGTGTGGTGGGTCTGGCCCCCACCCTAGGTGTTGGGTGTTGGGTTGGTGTTGGTGCTTGCGGCGAGTGGTGTGGCATTCCACCGCTGTTGTTGTGGTACACTTCTTTGCTTTGCTCTATTGTATTGTGTACCGCGTGCTGTCGTGTGCTGGTGACTTTCATTGTGTGCCTCTGCCGGCCTTGGCGTGCTGCGCTACGCACTGTGTTACCATGCCTCCACGTTGTGCGCTACGATGCCTCCGTGAGGCGTGGCGGCTGCGGCTACCTGGGTAGGGCTGCTCCCCACGTCGGGGACGAGTTCAAGTAACCTCCAAAGCGCTTGGATAGGGCCGCCCACCCATTGGCGGGGCAGAGTGCGAGCCCCCGCGCCTGCCCTTGAGGCTTGCGCGCGTGCCTTGTTTGCGGGCGGTGGTGGCTGTGCGTGGGTGAAGTGCCCGTGTGGTGGGTCTGGCCCCCACCCTAGGAGTTGGGTGTTGGGCTGGTGATGGTGCTTGCGGCGGGTGGTGTGGCTGTCCGCTGCCATTGTTGTGGTACATTGCTTTGCTTTGTTCTGCTATCTTGTGTGCTGTGTGTTGTCGTGTGCCGGCAATTTTTGTTGTGTGCCTCTGCCGGCTTTGGCGTGCTGCGCTGCATTGTGCGATGTGCTGCCTCCATGGCAGCTGCGGCTACCCGGGTAGGGCCACTCCTCCCGTTGGGGTGGAGTCCGGGTAACCTCTGAAGTGCTTGCGCAGGGCCGCCCACCCATTGGCGGGGCCGAATCCGAGGCCCCAAGGCCTGCCTCCGAGGTTTGTGCGCTGTTCTCCTTTGTGCGCCTTTGTCAGCTCCGTGTGCTTGGGCGTTGTATTGCCTGGTATTGTTCAAATTTGTGTTGTGCTGCATTGTGTTGCATTCCTCCAGACTGGCGGCCAAGGGTACATAGGCCAGGTCCCACACCCCTTCTCGTCGTGGTGATCTCCGAAGCGCTTGGATGCCATTGCACACCCGTAAACGGGGCAGTGTCCGTGCCCCCTGGGCCCACCAATAAGAATTGCACGCCAATATTGTTTGTGCGCCTTTGTCGAATCTGCGTGAACCCCTCAACGCCTCCGGGAGGTTGTTGCGATTAAGTGCGCTAGGCGATCAGTGGGCAGCAATCTGCCCAGCTGTAAGACAAGGATGTTCTCTCCTGGTAGGTCCTGTTTATGTGCACAACCGGTTGCCACTATCCATGTGTGTAGCACACCCCATGTGGGTGGCAGCTACACTGCGGGGTATACACACCAATGGCCACGATGCGCACCCGGATCACCGGCATCGTGAGACCTGGGAATATGAGGTACCACACCTCACCCCTGGTCATGTTGGGCATCGGCGTGCGGGCCAGCTACCACTCGCCGGCCCGTACTATACTTGCGTACCGGTTTTGTTTCGACACCCTGCCAAGCATGCACAGCACTGCTACATTCACAGACAATTCTTCGGACAGCCTTGTACTACTCACCATGGTGATAAAAGCAGTAAACTCTGAACAAGGGTCAAAACATAAAGTTCTTGGGAACTTTTGGGTTTCCATGAAGTCTACTCCACGGTCACATATGCAAAGCGGCGTTGCATCGTCACCGTGTTTGGTTCCCCTGGCCTTCTGCCCTCCTGTCCGGGGTCATGTGTCGCAGCTTCCCTATTGCAGTGGCGTACCTCCTGTTGTTGGCGCATGTCCCCTCTTTGTATGTCGGCGTCGTGCTGTCTTCGGGCCTCTGTGTCTAGCAGTCCGTCCTTTGCCTTCCCTATTTGTTTGAATAGTCCCTCGGCCTTCTCCTTGTAGTGCGGGTTTTTATTTGGGTGTAGCTTGACACTGAGCTGCTTGTATGCCCGCTGTATTTCCTCTGTTGTGGCCCTAGGGTACCGCACTCCTAGCACTTGGTACTAGTTCCCCGGCAGTGTGTCTGGCATGTCCGCGACTGGGTCCTGTCCTCTAGTGTGTGGGACCGTTGGTTGGTTAGCCCCCACCGGCTGGGGCTTGTGCTAGGGTTGTGGCTGGGGGGCCATGTTCGTTGTTGGCCTCTCCACTCGAGCGACATTCGCTCTCTTCACGCGAATTTCCAGTCCTTGTGTGTGTTATGGCCCCTTTGTTCCGCGCACTTGCACTCTGAAGCCGTCGTGCCCCACCACCATGGCCTCACATACGTTGAATTCCACCTGCTGCAGCCCTTGTAGACGCACTGTTGATCCTGTCGCAAGGTGCACTGCGCTACCCACCACCACTACCGCTACGCCTGCTACCAATGTTAACATGGCCGCCTCCACGTGGGGGGCCGCAGCAGGTGGTGTCACCGGCGCCCTGTCATGCCTTTGTGCTCCTGCTCTCCTTGTTAGCGGGCTACTAGCTTGCTCCTAACTACCCCTACTATTGCCATTAGCTGGGGGCAGGCCGCTCAAGTGGTCGTGGGTGACTGCCACTGCTTTGCCTCCCTTTTGGTGGTCCCGTTGCACTAGAACCTAGCCAGTCTCCTCCCCTTGGACAATCTCTTCTGCTCCATTCAGTTCTGCCCTCCGTAGCCCTGTGAGCCAAACTTTTGTTCCTGGCTGCCACTTGTCCTTGGCCGCCACTTGCTCCCGTTTCTGTTTCACAGTTGCCGCCCTTCGTTGTTTGGTGGCTTGGTCGTGACTCTTCTGCCACTTTTTGAACTTGTGTACGAAGACTTGCGGCAGGTTGCACTCACACAATGCCCCTGTGTTTTCATTGATGCACTTGTTGTGCACTAAGCCCCCACAAATACATTGTTTGGCATTGCGCACGTACTTCCCGGCGGTCTTCACATCGTCTCCACAGACTAGGCACTCCACACATGCTTTTCCCGGCACTGTCCCCGCAGACATGAAGTCTGCCTTCCACATGCGGCATTGCGCACACAATTACACACCTAGTTGTCCTCCATCTCCGCCAGGCGGCGCGCACTGCCTGTGGTTCCATGTGCCACACACATGGCATGTGTATTGTGCCCCCCCCCCCCCCCCGGGCACACGGAGGTGCCCCTGGCCAACACGCTGCTAATGAACCCTTGGGAAACCCTAGCCTCCCTGAGGAATAGCCGCGAGTGTCTCCAAGGGCATCGCTACCGCATCAAGGATGACCCGATGTGGTGGCGGGTGTTCCAGACCTACCTGTACCTCTTGCCACGGGCCCCACCCCGGGAGCTTAGAGACTATGTGCAGCAGAGGGAGCGCCAAAAGTGGAGACTGCCCCAAGAGTATGCACCAGTGCGTGGCTGTGTGTGGCTGTGTGCAGCTGTGTGGCTCTGTGGTGGCTGTGTGGTGGCTGTGTGTGGTTCAGTGTGCACGGCATGACAGACCCTTGACCAACAGAGGCGCCAAAAAGGCCAAAGAAAAAATAGTGGCTCCTCCAACAAGCGTGGGAAATTTCGCGGAGACCCCCAGAATTCTGGAATCCATTTGAGACAGGAAATTTCCCACACCAAAATATCCCACAAAATCTGCCCTCCGTGTACGAAAAATGCGACGGGCAGTGCAGGCCACATGTTTACACCAAACACCTGACGCTGACCACCAGGACCAAAACCCAAAGACGACTTCGAATGGCCAGCAATGGGAACGAGGGCTCAACGGCAAAGGAGTAAAGGGTGACTGTTCAGCCTTTGTGGTGGACCAACAGGACGAATTATCACACACAGGGTTTCCAGTCATGAGATGTGCATGCTGACTGATTTTGCTTCGGTGTGGCAGCTCTTGCTGCAATTCCACAGATCAGATTCCACAACTATCCACAACCTCTCAGCTACAGGGCTCCTGTTGTGATAAATCTTCTACAAACAGAGAGTGTTGAGGGCAACACTGATGCAGAGCTGATGTAGAGTCCGGGAACCTTTTCCAAGTGCCTTATTGTAACAGTCCGCTGGTCTGTACATAGGCCTGAACACAAAACACAACAAAATGTCCCCCCGCACGACATCGAATCCACTTAGATCTTGTCACGGCTGCGTGATATACAGTCTCCATTGCATATGCACTATCTCTTTCTTGGACTTTCGTTCTGCCTCTTCGTCCCTTCCTCCTTTGCCCTTCCCTTCTCCCTCCCTCTCAAGCTAGTCTACCCCTCTGTTCATCAGCATCTGTGGTTGTGCACCCCACTCAAGGCCATGGGCCCTTCTCCACACAACAGCATGCAACCGCCCAGGCATTGCATCCGACACTGCATCGTACAGTCAAGTGACCATGGATGCCGGACAATACAGCCACATTGCACTGTAGCCAGACCACAAGATGGTGGTGACTGCAAAGATCCGGGCACTACAGCACCTTCGAATGCCCTTCCGTGAAATGCGTGTTAAGGGGGAGTATCCGCACTGCACGCGCACCGCATAAGGAATTTGAACAACTTCTCCAGGAGATGGTCTACCGGGAGAGGAGTTGTAGATGGTACCTGGTGGGCTCTGAGGCGTGACCATTCCCCCTGATTGGCTCTGGATGAAAGGGTCTACGGAACAACCCCAGTACCCGCACCGCGCACGCATCGCGCGCGCACGTGTGTGCGGCAGGTACTCCCCCTAAGGCGTCATAGAAAATCGCGCAGTGATGATTGTAGCTGCAGGTGGCGTGTGGCCATTCGCGCAGCCCACCGCAAACAACATGTCTGTAGGACTGCGTTGTTCCTGGGCACCAGCCGGCGCCTAACACATACCCACCCCTGGAGCAGGCAAGCAGAAAGCAACTGAAGGCTCTTCTTCACAATGGTGTCATGCCTGTCGTTATGGTGCAGCGCAGCGTATGCAGCAGATGAATATATGGCACATGGGTCATCAAACTAACCCTCTAAATCGTTGGGCAGGACCTCCTCTAGTTACACTTATAGTATAAACACCGACACAGGGGCCATCATCTGGGCACAAAAGACCATCGGGATGTCTATCATTGCTCTCCTTGGAGGCTCGACTGATGGCTACAGGCCGACCGACTGTAGTTGGACCGTTCACCTTCCAACCAAAATCAAACAACAAAAACTGTACATACCACCATCTAGTGGTGCTTGGTATTGTTGGCGGGCGGGCCGGCACTCCCAACAGAAATCTTCAAAGATTCACTGACGCGAGGGCGGCAAAAATTTGTTGCCATTGGGGGGTATTTAGTACTGCGGACACATGTTGAGACGTCTCTGAACAGTGCTACGTATTGCTCTGCAGCAAAATGGCCCCATGGGTTTTGTTGGCGCCAAGGCCAACACCATGTGTCCGGCGGGCACGAGTTGCGCCCCCACGGCGATCCCAACCATTCGGTCCACAACATAATGCAGGATTTCATGGGGCCTACGCCACAGTGCGTGTGCCACACATGCACCAGTGCACAGCATTCGGCCCCTCTGTTTCCGCACCCCAGCGGTTGCACTGCGCGTGCAGCGCACCATATGGGCACCGCATGGAGTGTCCCCACAATGCAGCCACAGAGGCCACACAACTACCCCCCCCCCCCCTTTGTCCCAACACGGGCCAAGTTCTGGTTCAGGGGGCAAAAGTGCGGAGACGCGGGGTTGCCGAGTTTGGGCAAGCCCGTGTTACCGCGCGGCACGTACCACGGAACACATGTGTCAAACATAATCACCCCCCCCCTCCCCTCAAAACATGGCAAAGGGTGTTCAAAACGCCAGCACACACCTCAGAACACAAGAGCACATGGAATTAGAGCAATACCAACACATTGACACCCATGTTGACCCTTCCCGCAACCTGCCCAAAGCTACAAAACACGTTCTCTATTGCATCGGAACGAAAAACATGGTATCAAAAAAGGCTCAAAAGTGCGGAGACAGGGGTCGCCGTGTTTGGACAAGCCCGTGTTAGGACAAAGGGGGGGTACACAACAACCCGAACAGCTGCACCGCTCGCACAAGTGCTCGCTGAGCTCAAAGTCGGGGTGCCAGGGGAATACTCAGTGGGCTTGGGGTCACCCTGCCTGTGGACAGGGAAAAGATACAACTCGTGCTCGCAGGCTGCCGGCACGAGTTTCTGATGGGGCACGTGGGCAGGAGTACGGGCAGAGCAGCTGCGCGCGCACGCGCATCGGAACAATCAAGAAAGATGCAACGGGGCTGCAAGCACGAGTCGAGGGAAACCAGCGAAGGGCGAGCTATGGAGGCGGCACGCGCGTCAGGGCAGAGAGAAATTGGGTGGTCAGTGGTCATGGTGTGCGTCACGGTTGAGTTCAATAGTCAGTGGGGTTCAGGACATACTTGGCGCTAACACCTGCCACGGCAGGTGTCGGCAGGTGTCACAAAAATTGTCGGCAGGTGTCGGCAGGTGTCGGCAGGTGTCAGGCAGTTTGGTAGAAGCACATGGAAACACACACACACAGACAGACACAGGTCCGGCAGGTGCCGGCAGGTGTCACTATTAGTTTTGGCAGGTGTCGGCAGGTGTCATAAAAAGCTGCGGCAGGTGTTAGCGCCAAGTATGGTTCAGGATCGTGTAGAGAAGACAAAGCGCCTCTGGGCATAATCCCTCTCTAGTGCGTCATGCCACGCTGCCAGTTATGCCCCGACAGAGCAAACACTGAAACCTCACCCTCCCCATACCAAGGCCCTAGATGACTGGTCCCACACACTGAGGCATAGCGTGTTTCAGTGCTGTTTGGGATTGAGCATTGTGTGCCCGAGCGTGTTTGTGTCTCGGTGCCTTGTATGGGCCCGAGCATTGTGTGCCTTAGCAGTGCCATAGCCGACTAAGCCGACTACTCCCGACTTCGGTGCCTTTGCGGTGCTGGTGAAGATCGCGACGTGTCCTCATGGGGAGGGCTTCCCGTCAGCTTCCCGTATGTAAGTGCGCCTTAAACAAAAATGAACAGCAACCAAATGAGTGAAAACAAGTCCGCCACATGCGAACAGACGCTGCAGGGATCGCCAAACTCCCGACACTGTACAATAATCCGTCGTCCTGCCTCATATCTGCACAATTCCACTTGATCCCAAATCACTACCGCCAACACATCTTCTGTGTCTTGCACAAACTGCGCGTCAGACAGGGGGCCCCCGTAGCCGGGTCATTGCCCCTGGCGCCACTTCTCTCGGATTGCTGTTCGGGTGGCACAATACGGGGGGGGGGGGGGGGTTCAATCTTTGCACGTCCGCTGTGCAGCGGTCGCTTCGCGCTTCTCTTCATCGTCGGTCCGACAGACACAATGGCCCAGACCGCGCGCATTTGCCCAGTTCCTCCCACTGGCGTTATCTATGCGTCGTATTTCAATCGGCCCTGTGTACAATGTCACCTCGTTTTTTTGTTTTTTTTTGGGGGGGGGCTGGTCTCAAAAGGCTTCAGGCGGCCAGGGGTACCCCGGTACAGCCTTCGACATCATCGCCGCCTGCGTCACAAGTCGATTCTACCGCCTGCGGCACATCACCGAAGCGGGGGGCCTTGCGAACGTCCGACGGCGGACTTACATCACGTCTCGAGAGGCTTTCGGAAAGAGGGGTCCGTTGGGGGAGACGGGCCGTGGCAGTCACTCTGCGTCGCCCCCCCGAACCGACCGCAGGCGGTACGACGCCCTCATCATTTTGAGGCGCATTTGTGGGGGTGGACCAGAAAGAACTCGAAAGCTCTGAACTGTTTTCGATAAATGGGCTGCCGTCGCAGGAAACTCTCAACACCGACGACAGTTGGCGCACGACCGACAGCGAGTGGCGGTCAGCACCGCTACTTTGCTGTCCACCAGGCGGTTGGGTGCCATCCGACCACTGCGGGTGGTACAGGGCTTATCCGCGCGCGCGCGCGGGGGGGGGGGGGCTGATCTGGCGGACCCACCCGCCCCAGGCCAAACCACCTGGTCAACGGCACGGGCAACAGCCCGTCTCCGGGACGGCCGACCCCGGAGTAGTCGAACAGGACAAGTCATCCGGGGGCTCCGTTGACACAACCAAAACACGTTCGGACCCACAGAGGGTCAGGATGTGCAGTGGCGAGAGGCCAATAGGCGCCGCCAAAGGCAAACAACCGAAGACCGAGGCCTTGTGCCAAGGCCCCCCCCGTCCCGGAGGCCAAACACTAAGCACAGCCCCGGGGGCGGGTAACCGACTGACGCGTCAGGGGTACTTCAGCGCGGTCCGTTCCCTACGCATGGCACGGGGCGTGCCCTGGAACAGCTCGTGGAGCACCCTATCGCCGCAAAGAGTACTGCCGCGTGCCGCCCAGTGCCACGCACTGCCGTGGCATGGACGGGGCGCCCTAGGGCACCAATGCCCCCACACGCCCACATTACCGTCGCCGCACGGCCACCCCAAGCCTCAGCGCCGTCGTGCACGGCGGCGTGCGCAACGGGACAACCGGTGAATCACGCGTGAATAGACCGGCCGGGCCTGTCCGCAGAAGGGCAGGGCGCACAGGCCCGAGGCAGGACATGGGGGTGCGTTGAACTGGGGGGGCCTGGGGCGCAACCGATGGGCAATGGCGGGGGGATGGGGCGGCGGGTGCGGGCGGACTGAAGGGGCTTTGCGCGCCAGTCAGCGGCGGTCGCTCCGACTCTCCGCTCTGTTTTTCAACAACGCGAACTTCTGGTCCCCTGAGAACTGCCGTTCCCCCCGCCAAAAAAAAAAGGAAATCGGCGCAAGTGGCAGCGACAGACACAATGGCCCAGACCGCGCGCATTTGCCCAGTTCCTCCCACTGGCGTTATCTATGCGTCGTATTTCAATCGGCCCTGTGTACAATGTCACCTCGTTTTTTTGTTTTTTTTTGGGGGGGGGCTGGTCTCAAAAGGCTTCAGGCGGCCATGGGTACCCCGGTACAGCCTTCGACATCATCGCCGCCTGCGTCAGCAAAAAAGAAAGACGTCGCTGGGTTTGCTGGGGTCTGGTCAACGTCAGTACTCCGACACAGTCCCAAACCACCAGCCAAACCAAAGATATGTCAGGGGGACAGCGGTGATTGTGGGGTGCGATGCGATCCCGGGGCGCACTTGATGCACCACCTTCAACATCCCTCATTCAACCCCGCCCCCCCCCCCCCGGGCTCAACCCCCTCGACACACCCTCCGGCGACTGACCCCCCCACATCCTCCCGCCGCCCACACGATGCCTTCGGACCACCGCCTACGCACTGCGACCCCATCCCCACGACACCCGAAGGGCACGGGCGTCGGAACCTCCGACAAAAGACCCCGACCACGCGGTAGTGCGGGGGTGCGTTGGCGCGGGAGGGGGTGGGGCTGTGAGTCTCGGTCCCGCTCCGTTGGCAATCTGCACCGAAGACGGGCAGCGACACTGCTCACGTCTGTCCGCCTCTTAACACCGGGGCGACTGACACTGATTGCCCCCGACGGCTGGCTCCAGCACGAACCCTCCGACGCTGTCTCAGCCTTGCATTTTGAACGAAACCCCACCCCCACCCCCCACCGCCGCGGCAGTGCCAAGGGGTACAATGGAGCGTGTTCGGTATGTAGGACAGACGAGGCAGCCCCTCTGCACTGCCCATGCGGAGGGCGGGACGGTCGCGGAGCGGGACCTTCCCTCGTTGACAAAACACAAGCAGATCCCGTCCCTCTGCTTTGCAGTCCAGAACGGTGGCCCCTCCCTCTCAGAGGGTGCGTACCCGCCATCCATCCCAATGCTTTACCCCAGGGAATTGCTTGAAGAGGGGGGGGGGGGGTACCCCTGCCCCCCAACACTCCGGCCCTGACTCTCCCCCAAAGGCATTCCCATACCCCAACACCGGCCCCAACCGCATTTGCAACCGCCAGTAACCGCCCCCCAACCGCTTCATATCCCCTGTGACCGCTCTGCAACCGCCCCGATCGCCCCCCTCCCCTTCAAGCAAAGCCCTGCTTTACCCCCAAACATCCCTCCCTCCTCCAGCCCAGGCTACCTAACCCCTGCTGTCTCGGGGGCCTACGTGTGGGCGGAATGGCTGCATCACCCGTGCCTTCTCGGGGGTCCCCAACACGGGGACCAAAAAAATGGGAAGGCGGGGGTGGGGGGCAACTGGGAAAATAGGGGTAAACTTTGCCCGGCGCGCTCACGTACTCTCTCAGCGCGCCCAACGAGGTCATGTGGTCCGGCCGTCGTCGCTCATGGCACCCGAACACGGGGCACCACAAGTCCGAGGCCCCCATCGTCGGTGAATGGGAACAGGAGATGGTACCCCCCGGACGTGTGGACATGCAAAAGGGAATTCACAAACGCCCCCCGAAATGCCGGGCGAGACCGAGCCCAGTGCCAGCGCAGTTGCACGAGCTGCTGCCCTTTCGCGGGCATCCCTGTGTCCCCCCCCCGTACATCTATCGCGGAGGGGGTGCCCCCCGCGTGTGGGGGTGTGCCGCGTGAAATGTGGCGCATTGCGACGGTGGTACACACCGCACGAAGGGACCAACCCGGACCAAAATCCCCCGCCCCCCTCTTCTGGACTCCCCTGCCCACGCCGCGGGGGTTGGGGTCCGGAACTGCACCCCCCAGCCCCCGATGTACGCAGCGGATATTCTATTGCCTTCGGCAAGGCACCTCGAAGAGAGGCTGACAGTCAGCCAATCAGTCAGTCAGTCAGGCAGTCAGGCAGTCAGGCAAGCAGTTGGGCAAGGAGGCAGGCAGGCAGGCAGGCAGGCAGGCAGGCAGGCAGGCAGGCAGGCAGGCAGGCAGGCAGGCAGGCAGGCAGGCAGGCAGGCAGGCAGGCAGGCAGGCAGGCAGGCAGGCAGGCAGGCAGGCAGGCAGGCAGGCAGGCAGGCAGGCAGGCAGGCAGGCAGGCAGGCAGGCAGGCAGGCAGGCAGGCAGGCAGGCAGGCAGGCAGGCAGGCAGAAACACTACAGTGGGGGACCAGGTGTTCAGGAAGAATCGCTGGTGGAGTGGTAGAACACTCGCTCCACGACCGGCCTATTGTCGGTTCCAATCCTGGCCGGCCGTCGTCGGCGAGCGCCGATTGACTTCTCAGCTTTTTTTTCCTCGACCCTCGTTCAAATCCTCGGAAGCACAAACTTTTGACCCCCCCCAAAAAAAAGTATCCCGTTTCAGGGGGATAGAGGCCTCAAAATCAAAAAATCCATTGGGGGATGGTTTTGTGGAGCAAAATAATGATTTTACAAGGGATTAGACCTCCAATATCATGCCTTGGGGTATGCTACGCGAACAACCCCAAGAAAGAGGGGTGCATGGCGTCCGCGCCTACGCTTGATGTAACACCCTCGCTTCGAGGTGATTGTCGTGGCTGATGGGCAGTGCTGAGTAACTGTCAGCATCCGCATTGGCGTGTCCAGTGGTTGTCTGCAGCACCACTTTCTCTGCCTTTGGGCTTTTATCACATTCTACATCCCCCAGGGCGTAGCCCTCTAGTGAGCGTTCTCTACCTTTCGGCGGTTCCGAGGGGCCCGAAAGAAAATGTACAGCGCAAAGCAGCGGGTGCCCGAAACGGCCATTCCATCGCAGAATCCCCTGACGCCCTCGACCGGTCGTCGGTGGACCATCGCCCGTCGGCGGTTGAGGACGGAGGAGACGACGGTGCCCTTGCGGGCGGCCCTGGGTCACGCCCTCTTCTTGCGGTGAAGTGGGGCCGTGGCCGTCCCCCGTGACAGCGACACGGCCCCCTGCCCTCCGGATCCCGCGCGAACGCAGCGGAGGCAAGGGCAGGCCATACACCCGCTGACTACCGCGGGACGACTGAATCTCCGCTGACAATGAGACCTGAGAAAGGCGATCGGGAAGACGGAGCGAGAGGGGGAGGGGGGGAGGGGGAGGGCAGTCGAGAGCGCACACGACATCGCAGGCGGGATCTGAGAGAAAGAGGGAGTGCCGCGGGGAGGGAAAGGCAGGCTTGCGCCTGAAGTAGGGATGGATATCGTGGGGGGGCAGGCTGTCCCCCTCCCCAGAGTCCCCCCCCCCCGCCGATGACAAAATGACGATGACGAAAGTCGGCCGGCCAATTTTGGCCAATCTGCACCACCTTTGACCCTCGAAAAAAAGTGATGTTTGGCCCCCACCACATCCTCGCGTTCAGCACCCCCCCCCCCCCCTCTAGAGGGACGTTAAGCCCTGCCCACTGCTTCTGTCCGCCTCAACGCCCCTCCACCCGGTTTGCACCCGCCAGAAACCGCCTTTCCATCGGCGTTCCATCGGCCGATGACCGCTGTTGCACCCGCTCTTGAACGTCGCCCATGAGTGGGGCACGGCATTTCCGGGCACATCGCCGTTTTGGGGGAGTGGGGGGTGGGGCTGAGGGCAGGGGGGCACCATCGACAGAGTGGCCCTCCGGCGCCTGCGGTGTCAACGGTCATGCCCAAGCCCCACTGCCTTGAGCCACGAAGGGTGAACGGAAGGCCAGGGACGGAGGGAGGCGGGTGTGCCAGGGGGCGGGGGGTCGCCCACCCCGTGCCTGTCTGCCTCCGACGGCCGATTGTGAAACTACCGTTTGGTGGTCTTCGGGGGGGACGGGGGGGGGCAGGGCTTGCAGGTCGTGCGGCCGGCGGTTCCAGTGGCATCTGATTTGCCATTTTTTGTTTTCTTTTCGGACGGTCCTGCATCATGTGCCATTGGCCTGCGTACCGCTGAAGCAAGCGACAGGGCCCCCGAAGAGCAACCAGCCTCTTGGTACGTCCCTCCATTGACCACTCCCGTCTGCCGCATGTAGTGCCCAGCGATCCTCTGCCTGGCGGGGCCCAGACTCAGTTCACGGGGGGCGTGTCCGCCAAGAAGACTGTGCACCGGTGGATCCCTTGCTTTCCGGGCGTTTAGTGTGCGACGGAAGGGAAGGGGTACGGGCAAACATGTATTAGAAAAGTGGGGGGTGGGGGGGGGGTCTGGAACCAAAAAAATTGCGTGCCAAAAATCGCCCAAATCAATATTTCCCTTTGCGTTCTAATTTGTTTTATATATTTTCGTTTTTTTTATTTTCGATTTAGTTTTTATTTTATTATTTTTCTGCTTTATTTTATTTATTTTTTTCCCACTGTGAAACCGGGTTCCGGGGGGCGGGGTACCGCCCCTCCTCCTCCGGTTGTCAGCCGTTCTAATACATCCCTGGGTACGGTGGCTGGGTCTGGAAATGGTTCCCGTGAGCCTGGGTCCCGAGCCGGACCCGCAGAGGAGGGCTGCAGCCACGGGCTGGGCCCGGCTGCCCCCCCCCACCCCCCGCCCCCCCGGCCTTCGGGGTTCAATGCCTGAGTACATCGGCGCATTTGGTGAACCCGCGAGTCAGTTCAGCAGTTTTGAGGGGCCCTTTGGGAGGACGCAGCAGCGGGGGCACAGGAACAGGACCCGTCGTGCTCTGGCCGGCGTGGGACGCGGGCTGCAGGAAGGTCATGCCGAGGGACACAAGGCCCACGATGACCTCGATCAAGATCAGCCAAATGATGATCCATTCGAGTTTGGCGTTGTGCTTCTGGTTGAGCTCGTCGCTCAGCATTGAGAACAGCTCATGCACCACGTCCAGCCGCTGGTTGAGGATCTCCACCCTGTGGGCCATGTGTGTCAGGTCACCAAACGTTTCCTCAGGGAGGAATGGAATTTACGACAGGAGTCGGCTCTCTGACCCCCCCACCTCCCCACCCACCCACGGCCCTCCCCCCGCCACACTCAATTTGACTAACTTCAAGTTAAAGTCTGGGATATGTATGGGGGTGAAGGGGGGGGGAACAAGAATAGGGGACCTGCGCCCCAAGAGGCTCAGCTTTTGCCGTCCACATCCCCGACTTCAATGCCATCGCCCAACAGCCCCCTGCACCTGACACAAGTCGTCCCCATCTGAGGTCGCCTTGGATCCTGCACTTGCGCCCACGCACATGCCACGCCCCACGACAACCAGCAGCAGCACACCCCACGCTCTGCGGCCCTTGCAGGTCCCACGCGCGCACGCCCCACAACCCCTGCACCCACACTTCCCACACTCCTACAACCCCTGCACTGTTGGGGTTCGCCTGTTGCAATGCTAGACCCCGGCAGGGTTGTGGTGGCCGGAGGCCCTGGAGGGGGGGGGGGGGGGGGCTTGGGGGGGATGGGGGCAGGGCTGCGCTTGAGGGGGAGGGAGGCTGAACGGAGGGTTCAGGAGCGGTTGCAAGAGCGGTTACTGGCGGTTGGAGATCCGTTGCAGTGACCGTGCTGGCGTTTACTGGCGGTTGGAGGCTATGGGGGGGCGTACAGAAGCGGCTGGGGCGGGACTGACAGTCATCCCGAGGCGCAGGCCTGGATGGGGGGTAGGTGGTATTTGTGTTCGAGGGCACATGGTGGACAGTTGCATGTGCCTCACCTTGACGTCTGACTCGTGTGCCTCTGCTTGTGGATTGAGTTTGTAAAACAGCTCAGTGTCAGGCACCTGTGGTGATTGCCCACCATTGCAACAGCCACCGCAGCCTGGCTTGGTGCCCTGCCCCGCCGTCACAGGCTCACCATGCAAAAGGTTGGTGGGGTGATAAAACCACAACGGACATCACTTTTCTCGGATTCCCATGTACTTTTGATCACTCTGAGCGTGCACACGTGGGATGAACAACACCAAATTCCTCTCGGGTGCTGTTTAGATACCCGACCCCAACAAACCCCCCCCCCTCCAAGCCTCCCGCTACCACATGGATCCTGACCATCATTTGCTGGAGTCTTGGCACCAAAATTTTTACGCATGGCGCACCCTGTGCCCCGCACCCACACGTCCCCCGCCCCACAACCCCTGCACCCCCCCGTCCCACGCCACGACGCCCACACCCGCACACCCCAAAGACCCACCCCCCAAAGCCCTGTGCAGCACCTTTTGTTGATCTCCATATAATTTCGGCACTTGAAATACAGCGGCTCCAGCTCCTACACAACAGAACGCATGTGTGACACACGGACACAGAACATAGGACAACTCGCTGCATCACAGATGGCGCACTCCAAGGCCACTGCCCGGGGCTCGGGGTGAGAAGCAGTGAAAGGGAAGACGACTTCGGCGTTGTTTGGGCCTCAATCAAATGGACCTCTGAGTCGGGGATGGGGTGGCTGCTGGCGTCCGCCGTATCACACATGGTCACATGGGGCTGGGTCCTGCGTACAGTGCGGCTGGTGCTCTGGATGAACACCGCTGTAGACGTTGGTGGCAACATTTTCCCACACAAAAAGGGGTTCCCTTCCCCGAACCTTTCCAGAAAACTTCCCAGTGCCCGGTTCGCTGAAAGAGCACAACGTTCCACCCTGATTTCTTCATCCACTCATACCAACAACCCAAATTTCCCCCATGGGAGCACTCTTTAGTAGACCTCATCAGAGTTTTGCATGATTACACTCAACACCATCGGCATCACATATCACACTGGACGACATCACACATGCCTTTGGATGCGTACGACACCCACCCCGGACAGGCTTACCCAAAAAGGGCGGTTCTGGGAGAAGCCATGAAAGCACACACGGCATGCGGTGGGTACGCCCACTGTCGGGCTACGGGCACGAGGGTGGGAGACCACCTGAGGGGGAGTCGACTCCCGGGTCAGGCAAACGCATTCCTGCCGAGGTCTGGGTGTCGTAGGAACGAATATCACTGAGTGGCACGTGCTACGGGGCCCATTCCCTACGGTTTGGTTTGGTTTGGGTCAACGCCTCCCCCGGACGACCAGGCCCACGGTCAGCGCAACCGTCCCTGCGCGACTCGGCTGGGTTGGGCGCTCCCGGCTGTCGCGGTCTCAAGGCGTGCCGGACTGCTGACAGCCCCCGAACCCCGCGGTGGCACACGCGGGAGGGAGATACCGCCGTGCCTGTATGTGTGGTGTGCGCGCCGCTGGGGTGCCTTTGGGTCTGGGGGGGGGGGGGGGCGATGTGTGTGTGGGGTGGTTTGTCGCCTGGTGCTCCAGGCGCCGGCAGGGAGGCAGTGGGCGCATGACGCTAAGCCCGCCGGAGGAGTCATCGGCCTGGACACGCCTCCTCCAGGTCAACTGACATGCCGCTGGCCACCCCACGACTGCCTGGGGCACGGGGGCAGCTAAGCCTTGCACTCGACTGGGGGCCGCCCGCACTCCTTGACTGCGTTGGCACAGGTGGTGCTGCTCAGGGCTTAGTGGCATCCCACGGTGGATTGGCTGCACGGTTGGAGGGGCCCCGGGGCTCGCTAAGCGCTGCCCTGCCCCCGGGCCTGCCCGGGTTGTTCACCCGAGTGGCGGTGCTACTGTCCACGTAAGCAGGGGGGCCCAGAGGGCACACCACCCAAGTGACCGCTCCCTTTGGGAAGGAGGGGGGGGGCAGGGGTCGGCAGGTGGCTGTCTGGCCTCCAGGGGTCGCCCACAACTGCACCGGAGTGCACGGGGCTGTGCTGGCCTAGGCGTCTGTGATGAAGTTGGAGGGGCGCGCGCACACCTGGAGGTTCCCTGGGCCGGCCGCTCAAGGGATACCCACAGCGGTCAAGCTGTGAGCCCTTCACAGCCTCCACTTTTCAGGCCCTGAGGGCGCTGACTCCGTGCACCCCTCCCGTCGGGGGCGCAGTGTGGGGGGGCGGGGGGTTGAGTGGTGGATGGGTCTACCTATCCGTTCATTGGCTCGTGGTGCTCACTTATTTGGGAGAGGAGGACCACCTGCTGGGTTACCATGCGGGTCCCAGATCCCAACATACTCGTCGTTCAGTGTCCGCCCCCTTTCCGCGAGGGGAGGGACCTCGATCACCATGTGTCGGCCTGCAGTGAGGGTGCGAGGGCATGCTGGGGGGGGGGGGGGGTGCCGGGCCTGCTTTCTGTCCGGCCCCATTTCTGTTGGGGGGGATAGGGGCAGCAAAAGGTCTGCTCTCCTGTTTCCTGGTCCCCAAGGGGAACCAGCCCACGGCCTGCACCCTCGCTTTGTGGTGGCTGAAATTTGGGCCGACAGAGCATTCCCTACGGGTGGGGGGGGTTGCCAGAGGACAAATTCGACAGAGATAATTGTAGCATGAGAAATTTTCGCCACCTGCAGGAATCCTGAAGCTTCCTGTTATTTCTGGTGGGCTCTGGATGGTCCCTGTTATTTCCTGGTGGGCTGTGGATGGTTCCTGTTCTTTCTGGTGGGCTCCGGATGGTCCCTGTTATTGCCTGGTGGGCTCCGGATCCACCTGCATCTGAATTCGCAGTGAAATTGTTGGTCACACGCAGCGAAAATTTCCCCCCGGTGGGGGGGGGGGGGGGGTTCGCCACGTTTCTTGACGGCGAAAAGTTCCCCGCGAAATTCTTCCCTCCCGAAATCCCCCCCCTTACGAAATTCGGTTCCCCTGCCGGATACCCCGTGGCACGTCTGGGCAGGGCTGCACTGGCAACAGGACTGGGACCGTTGCGGGGCATTATACCGTGTGCTCCCAGAAGAAGTCCGGCGTGTCCAGGATGTCGGAGTGAAGGTTGATGTCCATGCGGTGCAAGAACAGCCGCCCTGCAGCCAGCGGCAAAAACGGTCGTGTTGGCCCCCGGCCCCGGCCCCACACCACAAGTGGGGCAACCGCCCGCCCGCCCCTGCACTGGCCGCTTGCACCGCGCCCTCGATCCACCGTCAGGCAGCAAGTCGCTGTCGACATGCAGGCGTGGGACGCGACTTACCCAGTCACTCACCCCAGACATGACCACAAAATGATGGGCCGTACTGAGTCATACGCGGGATGCGGCCGGTCAGACATGCCCCTAGCGTCTGGAAGGGTTTTGAGTCGCAATCGGCCCCGTATCAAAGGCCACTCAGTAATACCCGCCCCCTGCACCACCAGAACTCAGTAGGAACGTGCTGCGTCCAGTGTGTGGCTCAGTAGGATCCTGCTTTATCTGATCATGTCTGAGCTTGCAGACGCTAGTGGCAATTCTGGTTCTGACTACCGCAGGATGTGACAGAAACAGGCATTACTGAGTGACAAATGGCACGGGCCGATTAATGGCGAAACTCAGTTGCCCTGCCGGACGCGAGTGGCAAATCTGCGTGGCACACTTGCTCAAATTCACATGCCCATCAACCTTTTAGCTTGGCGATCTCCTTCCGGGTCAGCTTCACTTTGCCTTGCTCGGCTAAGTACTCGGGATACCGCCGCGTTTGTTCGATGACACGATCAATGCGCTCCTGGGGAGGAAAGTCACATATTCATGTTCGAGATAAACATGGCGCGGGGCCACCGGGCGCAATAAAGCACAAACAAGAAAACCAAACCTCGACCTGCATGACGCCAGTGCCGACGAAACCGCCGTCAGTTGGCATCAGACCACACCAACCAGCTCCAAAAATTCGTCGGTTATTGCAACTGCCGTCGGTTACCCTCCAACCGCCGTTGGCGTTATATATGTTCATTGTTGTCCTGGACAACAGTGAACAGAAGCTGACATTGTCCTGTACAATGACCTCCCGCGGAGCACAGAAGTGTACACTCCGCTGCCCAAGCCGGTTCGTCATCATCAGAGGACCGGCACATGAGGATTCAGAGAAGGTCTCCAGAGGAACTCTGACCTCATATACTGGCGACACCGCGGGTTGGGACGAGGACGTGCTGCCCCTGCACCCCCCCCTCTCCCCATCTGACGAAGCTCAAGACAGCGGGGGCTGACCCTCCGGGAGGGGGGGGGGGGGTGTCCTCAGTCATGACGCGAGGCAGCCCCGAAACTTAACAATGGCCGGAAGCTCCCTTGGGGCGGTTCCTTTTTTTCGAGGGGGGGCACCCAAACTGTATGCCCTCACACAATGTACGATGTTCTGTCCCTCCCGAGACAGAACAGGGAAGGTGCCCCGGGTCCCTGAACCTTGGCTCATCACAGGCCCGTGATCACAGGGCCAACTCATGGAGCACCGGGTTCCTCCTGACCTCCCCTTGCCCTCCCTCTAACTCTGACTTGTGCGGCTATCTCGCTAGGGGACGCCGGTCATTTGGTTTGGCTGCACAGGACCTCCAAGATCCCAAAACCTCGGGAAGGGGCTGAGATGTGACCCAAACAGGGACAGAGAGGGCCTAAGACCAACAGTGCTAATTGGGACACTTCTCAGGGATGGACCCAAACGGAGGTCTGCATCGTAGAGACGAATGACATTGGACGGTGAACCTCAATAGGGCCGCAGGGCTGAACAAATGCAATCAAAAATGGCTACGCAGCCTTTGCCGTCATAGGGTCTCCACCGCAGAGAGGAATAACATTGGGCCGCTTAACCCCAACGGCAGAAAAAGGTTGAACGAACGCTTTCAAGAGTGGCGTTGCGACCCCCTCTGTCTCGAAGACCCCTAAGTGAAGAATCAAAGTGGCTGTGTAACCCTTGTACTGTCTTGGGGTTCCCCTGAGTGGGGAGGTATGCAGCATAACCCATATTCGGCATGAAAATAATGCTTTGGTTGCCTTCAGTGACTGTGGGCAAGCCGGCCAGCCTAGCGCAGGACCTTTGGCAACTGAATGTGGCCAAAGGGGGGCGGCAAAGCTGGCCCCCTAAGGGACCACAACACATGGGACTCAAAAGGATCGCCTCATTGCCCTGATTGCAATGGGCAATCGGATGTAGAATGGCAAAACATTTTCTGCAAGCCCGGTCATGACATTGGCTCGGCGATGCTAACTTTCATAAACTTTCCTTGTCGTTCGGGGGGTTCTCGTGCTCAGAGGGAGAGGGAGAAGCAGCAAGAGGAGGAGACGTAGAGGGTCCCACAAAAGGAGAGTGCATAAAAGATGGAGACACACACACACACACACACATTTAAACACACACAGAGAGAGGGGGGGGGGGGGGGTGACAGAAGGAGAGGAAAGAGGGAACGGAGGGTGCACACCCGAACACAGGGGCTCAAAGCCACAAAAACAGAGAGGGGGGTGTATGGTATTCGTGTTGATCGGACTCTCATGCCGAGCCGCCTCTTGGGTCGCTGGGGCGTTGCCAAGGGCTCGGCTGCCTCCTCTATTCCGTGAGGCCTGTGGGGTGGGGCATGGGGAAACCCGTGTTTGTGGGTACATCGGGCCTGACTTTGTCCTCATTGACCCACAGGATGGGTTGGTGCGCCATCCCCGAATTCACTGTTGAGATTCGTAACTCTGTCAAACTGCAGGGGGTGAAAAGGACTCAGGTGCTGAATGAGTCCACTGAAGAGAGGGGCGAGGGGGGGGGGGGGGCGAAGGAGAGAGTCCAAAAGTGTACACATGTGCAAACCCGTGAGGGCGGGCATGGTAGGATCCCAAGGAGGAGACGTGAAGGCTGGAGAACGTGTGCCCACACCTCAAAGACCGTGAGTTTGGCGCTCTGGGCCAACCCATGCGCAAACGCCAGCTTGATTTCCGGATACCTGTCCCCCAAAATGAAGTGGTCGTTCCAGATCAACGAGCTGCGGTATGACGTGCGCTTGCGTCCTTCTTCGGCTGCGTCGTCGTTTTCAGTCTCGGCCGTGGACTCCTCCTGGGGTTCAGGTGGCAGATATCAGGTTCCTCATGGCATTGGACTGGGGCGGCAGCAGTTGCGTGCGGAACAATCCACGTACAATCCACGATCGGGCATCATCCTGGTCGGATGCGCTCACTCCCGGTCGGCGGGGCACATACGTGGTACGAATAGTCGCAGACTTCCAGGTCAATACTTTCCTCGGGCTTGACCTCGAACTGCTTCATCCACCCGTCCAACAGCTCCATCTTGACCCACTGCTCCGACGGGCCCCAGCACACCACCACCCCGTATTGGAAGAAGAACACGGACGCGGGCTCGTCGCTAGAGGCCTCCCTGGCGTCGTACCGCGTGAAGAGCACCTGAGCGACGGTGTATCGCACGAGGCGAGGGCAGGGGAGCAAGACACGGGGACGTGCCCCGTGACCGGGTAGGCGGGCTTGCCAATACTCGTGCTGCTGTCACGATGCGTTTTGTGGTGGACCCCGTGTAGGCACCAGTTCACCCGCACCTGCACCTGCACCGCTATGAGCACCAGCACTCGCACCAGCATCAGCAATAGCACAGGCATCATTGCCCATACCTTCTGTGCTACACTTTCTACGGGGAAGAAGACATGTACTAGTAAGGCAGGCGAAAAGTGATCTGGGCGCTGTGGGGGCATGGGCTTCAAAAAGAGGGAGACTAAAGTAGATCACAGGCGTGGTGGCAAAAGCGGTTATCGATTGGCAAAGCGGTTGGGGCCAAACTCGGACGGTTGCAAAACGGCTGGACAGCGGTTGGTGACGAACGGAGGCGGTTGGAGCGGAAGGGGCCCTGAGTCCCGAAGGGAGAGGGGCTACGCCACCCCCTTCAGGCGCAGACCCGCGGCATGCACACCGTGGCACATCACCATGTGCTTTGTGGAATCCTCAACCTTCCAATCGCCCCTGCACTTCCATGGCTACGCTCTCCTGTTTAGGGGCACCCCAGTGTCACCTTTGCCCCCGCTTTGTTTCCGCGTTTCGGGTCAAGTCCATTTTGTGGGGGAACAGGGAACAGGGGGTATGACGTGGGTCGAATCCCGTTCTGCACCCTTTTATAGGGCTCCCGTGGGTCAAAAGACCTTACCTTGGATGTTCCGACATTTTCTGTTATCCACCCTATCAAGCACCAGCACCAGCACCAGCACCAATGCAAGTACCACCACCACCACCAGAGATCGGACGTCTCTGAAAACGGAATTACAATGTCGCAACAAAGCGCAGCGCTGTCGGCCTTTGTTGAGAGTCGGGGACGTGGGAACATCTGGGGCCCTGGGATAGAGGGTGTACTGCATTCATATGACATGCCCACCGTCACCATGCCTGTCTAATGTCCACTCACGTGGATGCCCAGCTCAGTAGGTCTGTGCCGAACTCTCCTGCGCTATCTTGGGGCCCTTTAAGGGGGGCATACTGATCTGACGCCTTAAGAGTCGTGGTGGAGGGAGAGTGATTGAGCTTGGATTCCGGTTTTGGATGCTACCCTTTGGGGGGCTCAGGCCCAGGGGAGGGGCAAAAGGGAACGGACCACAGAAAAGGGGCCTGAGGGGACCACTCCACACCAACTCAACTGCCCCGAGATCTGAGTGCCTGAGGCTGAAATGTGACGCATAGTTCATGCAGAGGTCCAGAAAGCCTTGCTTCTGGCACCTTTGGCGCCTTCCATGTACCCTCGAGGCCTTGACCTGGCCACATGATCTTGGGCCCGGCAGGCCTTGGGCGCGGGCGGCGCCGGCGGCCGGGGGGGGAGGGGGGTTGACCCGCCTTGGGTTGACCTGGGGATCCAGCCGGAACCCCGCCGTGTCCACTATTGTTACCCTTGGCCCTGGGCAGCGAGGGGAAGGGGGGGGGGGCACCTCCTCAGAGTCATCAACCACTCGGCCCAGGGACTCGTAGTACGCCTTCAGCTCATCCAGTTTGTACTCGGCAGCGGTGCAGAAGCTGGTCACGCAGCGCGGGGTGGCGGGGGCGGCGTGCGGCAACGTCCGGAACCGCCGCGGATGCGGGCGCTTCTCCTTCCGAATCAGCCTGCAGTGGGGGCCACGGGGGGAACAGCCCTCCTCCATGTGTGACCACCGGGGATGACCATAGCCCCCCCGCCCCCCCCCCCCCCCCCCCCGAGGCCTTGTCGGCCCAAATTTCAGCCACCACAAAGCGAGGGTGCAGGCCGTGGGCTGGTCCCCCTTGGGGACCAGGAAACAGGGGAGCAGGCCTTTTGCTGCCCCCCCCCCCCCCCCCCAACAGAAATGGGGCCGAAAGCAGGCCCAGCACAGCCCCCCCCCCCCCAGCATGCCCTCGCACCCCCGCACCCTCACTGCAGGCCGTCACATGGTGATCAAGGTCCCTCCCCTCACGGACAGGGAGCGGACGCCGAACGATGGGTATGTTGGGATCTGGGACCCGCATGGTAACCCAGCAGGTGGTCCTCCTCTCCCAAACAAGTGAGCAGGTAGACCCAACCACCACTACCCCCCCCCCCCCCCAGCCTGCCCCCCGACGGGAGAGGTGCACGGAGTCGGCGCCCTCAGGGCCTAAAAAGTGGAGGCTGTGAAGGGCTCGCAGATTGACTGCTGTGGGTATCCCTTGAGCGGCCTGCCTAGGGAACCTCCAGGTGTGCGCGTGCCCCTCCAACTTCATCACAGACGCCTAGGCCAGCACAGCCCCGTGCACTCCAGTTCAGTTGTGGGCGACCCCTGGAGGCCAGACAGCCACCTGCCGACCCCTGCCCCCCCCTCCTTCCCAAACGGAGCGGTCACTCGGGTGGTGTGCCCTCTGGGCCCCCCCGTTTACGCGGGCAGTAGCACCGCCACCCAGGCCCCGAGCCCGGGCAGGCTCCAGGGCAGGGCAGCGCTCAGCGCGCCCTGGAGCCCCTCCTCCTGCCGTCCCTCAGCGCCGTGGGCGGATGGTCCAGTCCACGACAACACCACCAGTGCCTAGAGCAGTCAGGAGGTGTGGACCCCCCCAGTCGAGCGCCCAGGGAGCGCGCCCCCGTGCCTCATGCAGTCGTGGGGCCGCTGGCAGCATGTCAATGACCGGGAGGCGGCGTGTCCAGTCCGAACACTCCCCCGGCGGGCTCAGCGTCAGGCTCCCATGGCCTCCCTGCCGGGGCCTGGAGCACCAGGCATCACACAACCCCCCACACGCCCCCCCCCCCCCCGACGCGCCTCCACCACAAGCAGCCAGGGCCCGGTGGTGGCGGACCCTGGTTCACACCCGACGACCACACGAACAGCCGGGACGCCACTACAAGCGGCGACACGGACGGACCAAGCCGCAGCGGGGGAAACCAGAAACACTGGAGCGGCACCGGCGCCAGCGGGCAGGGCCAGGCGCGGCGCAGCCGTGTGACCCGTCATGCCCTGCGAGCGCCACCAGCATGCACGCCCCGCCCTCCTGCCCTGCGCGCGCCACACACACAGGCACGGCGGCATCTCCCTCCCGTGTGTGCCACCACGGGGTACGGGGGCGGTCAACAGTCCGGCAGGCCTTGGGACCGGACAACCGCGATTCGCCTAGCCCAGTCGTGTCGGCGCAAAGGCGAGTGCTGACCATGGGCCAGGGCGTCCGGCACAGGCCTTGACCCAAACCAAACCAAACCCCCCCCCGAGGCCTTGTGCCAACCCCCGCGCGCCTCCCGAGTGCCGAGTGGCGAGTGACAGAAATGCTGCACAAGCAAGTCACACACTGAGCGCCGGCCAACAGATGTGTCCATGTCCATGCGTGTGTTTTGAATCCCTCGCTGTCAGCCGAGGAGCAACTAACATTGCCACGGCCACTGCTGCTGGGAATAGAGCCCAAAGAAGAGGCTGAGCGACAGTCAGAGCCAAAATCACTGCTGTCACTCAACTCAGCCACTGTCACTGGGACTGTCACTGTACCCGTAACTGCCACTGTCATCGTCAGTGGCCATCATCTCCATCTCCCCCCCCCCGCCAACGCCCCCACCAAAAATTTTGACCCGTTCTTAGGGCCATCCCTCGTGGCCATAAACCGGATACGGTCGCATACGACTCATCACGTCTCTGCACACCGATGCTCAACATCGAGGGGGGGGGGGGGGTGCTGGCCTCCGCTTGCCTTCGCACACGAAGGGCACACAAACGCAACTCATGCGCACGGATGCCCCTTGACGACCTTCCGTCCGCTCGTCGCTTGACGGGCCCTAAGCAGTCAGTCCAGTGGGGGAATGGCCCTTAAAGAGAGCAAATCCATTGGCCACGAAAAGCGTACGAACACCCACCCCCTGTGTGACATTCCGTCTGGTTGTTGTTTCTTTACGGGCCCTGGACAGTCACCTGCTCCTCCCTTCGCATGTTGCGTCGGGTCGCTGCTTTCTGTCGGCCGCTGCGGCCGGTGCTCTTGCTGGTGTCGTTTCCGCGTTCGTGGAGCCCAGTGGTTGGTGTGCTGGGGCTGTGCTGGATGTGGTGGGGGTCGTTTGACTGTTTTTGCTGTCCACACACCTCCGTCCTCAGGCCGTCCACAACCTGCCTCTCTGTGTCTCCCCCACTGCGGTTGGGGTCGTTCAGAGTACGGAGGCTGAAGAGGGAAGCACGTGGGGAGCAAAGCGATGGAGGCGGATTCGCCCGTCCCCACGCAAGACACCCCAAGCCCCAAGCCCCGAGCCGGTGCTGAGCCTGCGGGCCCAATGGCCGCGCCGCGTCAGTGCTCCCCCCGAGGCACGCAGGACCTGCCCTGCACGTTGTTGCCCGTGTCCCCGTCGTACATCGCCCCATAGTCCTCCGCCCGCTCCGCCGCTATCCGTTTGCTCAGGCCCTTCCTGCGAAGAAGCGAAGGGAACGGGACGGGGGCGCCGGCGCGGCGCGGACGGCAGGGCCGTGCCTGCGCGAAGGGGGCGGGTGGGGTGGGGCGGGGGGGCGGGGCGGGGGCATGGGGGTCCTCAGCAGCGGTCCACCCTCTGGCACGGGCCCTCCTGCGATGCCGCCGGCGTTGTGCGACTGCGGCGTGGCGGGTTCCGCATGACGTGGCGGCGACCGCGCGGGTTTGTGATGCAGCAGTTCATAATGGCGAACGTGTGTGTGCACCGGGCGTTTGGGGGGCCAGAACTAATGAAGATGAGCTCAGCAAAGACGCAGGTGAGACCTTTGGTACACTCGGGAACGGGGGGGGGGTCCACGGAAGCAGCCGCTAAAACGTGTGTACCGGGCATTGGGATGCGCGAGACGAACCAATGGAGGAGGGGCGCAGCGCTCCGGTCAGACATATCCTCAAGAAGCAGGCCCACAGCGTGAGCACTGCAGATCCCAACCAACGACAACTTGGCAGATGTGATCGCCCCAAAAGGTTCGCGTGTGTGTGTGTCTGTGTGGCGACAGAACTGCTGTGCCCGCCGTGAGGTCCGACGCCCGACAGCGAGACCCTGAAAAGCTGTGGATTTTTTTGTTGTATTAATTTGTCTCAATCTGTGAAAATTTTCAATCGGTGTGCGTTCATTTTCAGTACAGTTGTGTTATTTACGAGAATTTAGCAATACTTTTCTGAAGGGTGGCTTGGGGGGGGGGGGGAGGGGGTTGCGCCATAAAGGCTGCAGGAGTATGTCTTTGGTAGTTCCGGGTCAACGTACGAGTGCGCCTTTTGAGGAGGGGATCCCCCACTTGTGGATGGGTGGGTCGGTTGCCCACCCGTTGGGTTGGGGGTGAAGAGGGCGGGTTCAGAACAACTGCGACAGGCGGGCAGCCAGATGGACTACCTAACAGCCGGGGGGGAATCATTTTCACTGCGTGAGGGTGGGAAAATTGTCCTGCTAATCACAAATGCTGCTTCTGCCCCTTGGCGTCCCTTCCGGGCCGGTGCTGGTTGGCAGGATTGAAATTTGCAAGAATGCCATGTTCAGGCAGCTACATGACCCAGCCACACAATTGCGCCCAGAACAACGGCCCTACGGGCCACTAATGTGCAGACACAGCTGTGCTTGAACAAGGTGCAGTTCGGAGGGACGTTCCATGAGCCGAGTTCGACTTATGGCTCTACTGCGCACGAACTGTTCACCAGCGCGGCTGTTAAAGCCTCGTCGGCGTATGTGTAGTGGTGCGCCATCACACTGTTTCGTGTGTGCCCCCGAACGTGGGGGCTTTCAAACTCAGCGCGGGTGAAGCGAGGCTGTAGCATTGGGCGCAACGACGTCGGTAGCCAGCTCAGACCTTGCAGACTTCTTGGTCTTCGTCCGTGCCTCCCCCAAAAGCGGCGTCCTCTCTGCCTCCCGCTGCTTGTCTGCAGGTATACTCGCCATTCTGTGCTGCAAAGAGATTGCACGGTCGGATCAGCCCCCATGTGAAACGCCCCTCTACCGCAATGTCCAACCACCAGTTCCTTGCTCCGCAGCAAAATGCCAATTCCTGAGCGCCAGCCCAATGTCTCCAGCAGGAAAACACATCCATGAATGTACCGTGAACCGGGGAGTGAGCTGTGTGCAGTTCTCATCACCCTCTGGGGACGTTTCTGCATCGCTCCCAAGAGTAATTTAGCTTCCCTGTGACCACCCTGAAAACTACCCACCGCGGGGACAGCATTTGTCCAGAGGGCAAAAGCAACAGATTTAGATAGAAAACTGACAGCATTCTGGCATTTTCAATGTGAAACATAGTTTGTGTTAACCCATTATCTGAGTTTTTTGAACTGAGTAGGAGTCTGGGGCAGTCTTGTGTCTGGAAACACAGTGGTTACCGTGGTCGCCTTGACCACTGGGGAAAACGGGTCCAAAATAGCCTAATTTTTCGCACAGCGCACAGTGCACCCCGTCTACACTGCAATTCAGAGTTTGACCTTCCATGCAATGGTATGGGACCATGCGTAATATCCTCTATGTAGCAAAATTGCCTTAACTGTCCTGCTACGGTCCAGTACGGACCTTAGAGAGAACAATGAGTGCAAAAAATTCAACAAGCCACCGTGGTCACCAGATGCAGCATGGGCACCTCAGAGGAGCAATCTGGCCGCAGAGTTGTACGTTGTGCTTTGGCTGCAAGAAAAGCACAAGCAACTAGCGAGGTTGTGCAGAACCATACACTATGTTGCCGAGGAATCCATTGGCGGCCATGGAGCCCACCAAAGAGATGGACAAGATCATTCTCCTTTTTCGGCACATGGGGCCAGGTCAGTCACAATTGTATGCTTGAATGTTTTAATAGCGGATTCACCTATGGTCAATTCTGTATTTTTTCTTTCCTTTTGGTTTTCCATGCCGTGTTTGTGCCATGTATCTGGCAGCACTAACACGAGTGCATTCCAACAATGCAGCACCAATCGTTGGCACAACAGCAACACGAACAATATACATGCACAACACACCCACAACACATCCACAGCATAGCCCAACATGACACCCCACACCCACACTGTTGGGTGTGCGGAGCAAGCAACCCATCTGTGTGAAAATGAGTTGGTAAGAATAAGAAGCGTGAGACATGGGATAGTGCAGTGGGTGTCACTCTGAGTTCACTCTTATGTAAAAAGGGAAAGCCGGGTCGTGCTCAAGCTTGCCCTTTGTAATTCTTTTATAATTTCTTGTCACTATTACTATCTTTTTTGGTGGCCTTGGCATGCACAAAATGCAATTGAATCCAATAAGTGCGTCACAGACTGCAACTACTCATTGTGTGGCCAGAAGAAATCTCCATAGAAGAATAACAGATTTGACAGTCATGTGGCATGTCGCATACACGCAGGCACGTGATCTAAGAACCTCTGCGAGATGATTTTCAGGTGCCACTAAGCAGCCTATCCAGCGTTTAAACAGCTAAGTCCTCACCGGCAAGGGCCCATAGGGGGGCGACCGGGGGTACCCGGAGTTTGGAACCCGGAGTTTGGGACAGATGATCCCCCCATGAATTTTTCAATTTTGACCCCCCTACCCCAGCTACCCAGGTACCCCTTTTGGGGGGTTTGGGTGGGTGGGTGTGGGTGTGGAGGCCTTCTTTACGTATTGTGGCCGCTGTGTGCAGATTCATGGATCCTGACCACCTTTTCACATGTACACCGACCCTGTAACCCATGGCCCCTAACCCATGGGGTCCCGGTTGGCCACAATGTACCTGCTGAGAAATTAAAATCCCCAGCCGGTACATTTTCGCACAAAATGGCCAAAATGTACCAGCTGAGAATAAAAAACCCCCAGCCGGTATATTTTCGCCAAAAATGGCCAAAATGTACTGGCTGAGAATAAAATGACCCGCAGCCGAACTATTTTCCTCCAAAATGGCCAAAATGTACCGGCTGAGAATTAAAAACCCCTAGCCGGTACATTTTCGCCCCAAATGGCCAAAATGTGCCGGCTGAGAATAAAAAACCCCCAGCCGGTACATTTTCTTCCCAAATGGCCAAAATGGACCGGCTGAGAACATAAAACCCCGAGCCCGTACATTTTTGCCGAAAAATGGCCAAAATGTACCGGCTGAGGATAAAAAACCACCAGCCGGTACATTTTCACCGAAAACGGGCAGAATGTACCACTTGAGAATAAAAGACCCTCAGTCAGTACAATTTCGCACAAAATGGCCAAAATGGACCGGCTGAGAACATAAAACCCCGAGCCGGTACACTTTCGCCAAAGTTAGCCAAAATGTACCGGCTGAGGATAAAAAACCCCCAGCCGGTATTTTTTCGCCAAAAGTGGCCTAAATGTACCGGCTGGGAATTAAATGACCCTCAGCCGAACTATTTTCCTCTAAAATGGCCCAAATGTACCGGCTGAAAATTAAAAACCCCAGCCGGTGCATTTTCGCTCGAAAAAGCCAAAATGTACGGGCTGAGGATAAAAAACCCCCTGCCAGCACGATTTAGCCCTAAATGGCCAAAATGTACCAGCTGAGAATGAAAAACCCCCAGCCGGTACATTTTCGCCAAAAATGGCCAAAATGGACCGGCTGAGAATATAAAACCCCGAGCCGGTACATTTTCGCCCGAAATGGCCAAAATGGGTGGGCTGAGGATAAAAAACCCCCTGCCAGTACGATTTCGCCCTAAATGGCCAAAATGTAGCGGCTAAGAACAAAAAGCCCCGAGCCGATACATTTTCGCCCAAAGCGGCCAAAATGTACCACTTGAGAACAAAAAAACCCCTAGCCGGTACATTTTCGCACAAAATGGCCAAAATGTACCGGCTGAGAATAAAAAACCCCTACCTAATACGCTTTCGCCTAAAATGGCCAAAATGTACCGCTTGAGAATAAAAGACCCTCAGCCGGTACATTTTCGCACAAAATGGCCAAAATGGACCGGCTGAGAACATAAAACCCCGAGCCGGTACACTTTCGCCAAAGTTAGCCAAAATGTACCGGCTGAGGATAAAAAACCCCCAGCCGGTATTTTTTCGCCAAAAGTGGCCTAAATGTACCGGCTGGGAATTAAATGACCCTCAGCCGAACTATTTTCCTCTAAAATGGCCCAAATGTACCGGCTGAAAATTAAAAACCCCAGCCGGTGCATTTTCGCTCGAAAAAGCCAAAATGTACGGGCTGAGGATAAAAAACCCCCTGCCAGCACGATTTAGCCCTAAATGGCCAAAATGTACCAGCTGAGAATGAAAAACCCCCAGCCGGTACATTTTCGCCAAAAATGGCCAAAATGGACCGGCTGAGAATATAAAACCCCGAGCCGGTACATTTTCGCCCGAAATGGCCAAAATGGGTGGGCTGAGGATAAAAAACCCCCTGCCAGTACGATTTCGCCCTAAATGGCCAAAATGTAGCAGCTAAGAACAAAAAGCCCCGAGCCGATACATTTTCGCCCAAAGCGGCCAAAATGTACCACTTGAGAACAAAAAAACCCCTAGCCGGTACATTTTCGCACAAAATGGCCAAAATGTACCGGCTGAGAATAAAAAACCCCTACCTAATACGCTTTCGCCTAAAATGGCCAAAATGTACCGCTTGAGAATAAAAGACCCTCAGCCGGTACATTTTCGCACAAAATGGCCAAAAATGTACCGGCTGAGAACATAAAACCCCAGCCGGTACACTTTCGCCAAAGTAAGCTAAAATGTACCAGCTGAGAATTAAAAACCCCCAGCCGGTACATTTTTGCTAAAAATGGCCAAAATGTACCGGCTGAGAATAAAATGACCCCCATCCGAACTATTTTCCTCCAAAATGGCCAAAATGTACCAGCTGAGAATGAAAAACCCCCATCAGGTACATTTTCGCCAAAAATCGCCAAAATGGACCAGCTGAAATAAAAAACCCCAAGCCCGTACATTTTCGCCCAAAGCGGCCATAATGTACCGGCTGAGGATAAAAAACCCCCAGCCGGTACATTTTCGTACAAAATGGCCAAAATGTACCGGCTGAGAATAAAAAACCCCTAGCTGGTACACTTTCGCCTAGGATGGCCAAAATGTACCGCTTGAGAATAAAAGACCCTCAGCCGGTACATTTTCGCACAAAATGGCCAAAATGTACCGGCTGAGAACATAAAACCCCAGCCGGTACACTTTCGCCAAAATTACCCAAAATGTACCAGGTGAGAATAAAAAACCCCCAGCCGGTATATTTTTTCTAAAAATGGCCAAAATGTACCAGCTGAGAATGAAAAACCCCAGCCGGTACATTTTCGCCAAAAATGGCCAAAATGGACCGGCTGAGAATATAAAACCCCGAGCCGGTACATTTTCGCCCGAAATGGCCAAAATGCGTGGGCTGAGGATAAAAAGCCCCCTGCCAGAACGATTTCGCCCTAAATGGCCAAAATGTAGCGGCTAAGAACAAAAAGCCCCGAGCCGATACATTTTCGCCCAAAGCGGCCAAAATGTACCACTTGAGAACAAAAAAACCCCTAGCCGGTACATTTTCGCACAAAATGGCCAAAATGTACCGGCTGAGAATAAAAAACCCCTACCTAATACGCTTTCGCCTAAAATGGCCAAAATGTACCGCTTGAGAATAAAAGACCCTCAGCCGGTACATTTTCGCACAAAATGGCCAAAAATGTACCGGCTGAGAACATAAAACCCCAGCCGGTACACTTTCGCCAAAGTAAGCTAAAATGTACCAGCTGAGAATAAAAAACCCCCAGCCGGTATATTTTTGCTAAAAATGGCCAAAATGTACCGGCTGAGAATAAAATGACCCCCATCCGAACTATTTTCCTCCAAAATGGCCAAAATGTACCAGCTGAGAATGAAAAACCCCCATCAGGTACATTTTCGCCAAAAATCGCCAAAATGGACCAGCTGAAATAAAAAACCCCAAGCCCGTACATTTTCGCCCAAAGCGGCCATAATGTACCGGCTGAGGATAAAAAACCCCCAGCCGGTACATTTTCGTACAAAATGGCCAAAATGTACCGGCTGAGAATAAAAAACCCCTAGCTGGTACGCTTTCGCCTAAAATGGCCAAAATGTACCGCTTGAAAATAATATGACCCCAGCCGATACATTTTCGCCCAAAGCGGCCAAAATGTACCACTTGAGAATAAAAAAACCCCTAGCCGGTACATTTTCGCACAAAATGGCCAAAATGTACCGGCTGAGAACAAAAAACCCCTACCTAATACGCTTTCGCCTAGGATGGCCAAAATGTACCGCTTGAGAATAAAAGACCCTCAGCCGGTACATCTTCGCAGAAAATGGCCAAAATGTACCGGCTGAGAACATAAAACCCCAGCCGGTACACTTTCGCCAAAGTAAGCTAAAATGTACCAGCAGAGAATAAAAACCCCCAGTCGGTATATTTTTGCTAAAAATGGCCAAAATGTACAGGCTGAGAATAAAATGACCCCCAGCCGAACTATTTTCCTCCAAAATGGCCAAAATGGACCAGCTGAGAATGAAAAACCCCGAGCCGGTACATTTTCGCCAAAAATGGCCATAATGTACCGGCTGAGGATAAAAAACCCCCAGCTGGTACACTTTCGCCCAAAATGGCCAAAATATACCGGCTGAGAATAAAAAGCCCCCAGCCATTACATTCTCTTCCAAAATGGCCATAAATGTACCGGCTGAGAATAAAAAAAACCCCAGCCCGGCTGAGAATAAAAAACCCCCAGCTAGTACTTTTTCACCAAAAAATGGCCAAAATGTACCGGCTGAGAATATAAAACCCCGAGCCGATGCATTTTCGTCAAAAAAATCCAACATGTACCGGCCGTGAAAAAAAAAAACCCCGCCGGTACATTTTCGCCCAAAACGGACAAAATGTACGGCTTGAGAATAAAAAAACTCCCAGCCGGTACAATTTCGCACAAAATGGCCAAAATGTACCGGCTGAGAATAAAAAACCCCAGTCCGGTACACTTTCGCTCAAAATGGCCAAAATGGACCGGCTGAGAATAAAATGACCCCAGCCGGAAAATTTTCCTCCAAAATGGCCAAAGTGTACCAGCTGAGAATATAAAACCCCCAGCTGGTACATTTTCGCCAAAAATTGGCCAAAATGTACCGGCTGAGAATATAAAACCCCCAGCTGGTACATTTTCGCCAAAAAATGGCCAAAATGTACCGGCTGAGAATAAAAAAAAACTCCGTGGGTATGTTTTCGCCCTAAATGGCCAAAATGGACCGGCTGAGAATAAAAAACGCCCAGCCGGTACATTTTCGCCAAAAATGGCCTAAATGGACCGGGTGAGAATATAAAACACCGAACCGGTACATTTTCACCAAATATGGCCAAAATGTACCGGCTGAGGATAAAAAACCCCCAGCTGGTACATTTTCGCCCCAAATTCGGGACGAAAAATCGGCTTCTTGAAGACACCAAAGTCTCAAATCGCAAAAGTAAAATTACACAATGCAAATTGGTTGTTGTTATGCCACAATGGCGACGACAACTTTGGGAATTTACATCTGGGGTCCATCCAATAACACTTTTTGTTCCGAACATAGGCAAAAAAAAACGGTCATTTTTGCCAGAAAACCAAAGAATGGGACCAAAAAATTGGCTTTGAAGAAACCAAAGTCTCAAATCGCAAAAGTAAAAATTACACAATGCCAATTTGTCGTTGTTATGCCACAATTGCGAAAACAACTTTGGGAATTGACATCTGGGGTCCGTGTGGTAACACCTTTTGTTCCAAAAATATGCCAAAAAAACGGGAACTTTTGCCAGAAAACCAAAGAATGAGACAAAAAATCAGCTTTTTGAAGACACCAAAGCCTCAAATCGCAAAAGTCAAATTACATAATGCGAATTCGTCATTCTGTTATACCACAATGGCGAAAACAATTTTGGGAATGGAAAGTTCAGGTCCGTGCAACAACACCTTTTGTTCCAAAAATAGGCAAAAAAAACGGTCATTTTTGCCCAAAAAAACCAAAGAATGAAACAAAAATTCGGTTTTTTGAAGACACCAAAGTCTCAAATCGCAAAAGTAAAAATTACATAATGCAAATGGGTCGTTGTTATGCCACAATTGCGAAAACAACTTTGGGAATCGAAAGCCGGGGTCCGTCCAACAACACTTTTTGTTCCAAAAATAGGCCAAAAAACGGTCACTTTTGCCAAAACACCAAAGAATGGGACAAAAAGCGGCTTTTTGAAGGCACCAAATGCTCAAATCGCAAAAGTGAAATTGCATAACGCAAATGGGTCGTTGTTATGCCACAAGTGCGAAAACAACTTTGGGAATTCACATCTGGGGTCCGTCCAATAACACTTTCTGTTCCAAAAATAGGCCAAAAAAACGGTCACTTCTGCCAGAACACCAAAGAATGGGACAAAAAAAAATAGGCTTTTTGAAGACACCAAATGCTCAAATCGCAAAAGTCAAATTACATAATGCAAATGGGTCGTTGTTATGCCACAACTGCAAAAACAACTTTGGGAATTGACATCTGGGGTCCGTGCAATGACACTTTTTGTTCCAAAAATAGGCCAAAAAACGGTCATTTTTGCCAGACCACCAAAGAATGGGACAAAAAAAATGGGCTTTTTGAAGAAACCAAAGCCTCAAATCGCAAAAGTACAAATTACATAATGCCAATTTGTCATTGCTATGCCACAATTGCGAAAACAACTTTGGGAATTCACATCTGGGGTCCGTGTAATAACACCTTTTGTTCCAAAAATAGGCAAAAAAAAACGGTCATTTTTGCCCCAAAAAACCAAAGAATGAAACAAAAATTCGGTTTTTTGAAGACACTAAAGTCTCAAATCGCAAAAGTAAAAATTACATAATGCAAATGGGTCATTGTTATGCCACAATGGCGAAAACAACTTTGGGAATCGAAAGCCGGGGTCCGTCCAATAACACCTTTTGTTCCAAAAATAGGCCAAAAAACGGTCACTTTTGCCAGAACACCAAAGAATGGGACAAAAAGCGGCTTTTTGAAGGCACCAAATGCTCAAATCGCAAAAGTGAAATTGCATAACGCAAATGGGTCGTTGTTATGCCACAATTGCGAAAACAACTTTGGGAATTCACATCTGGGGTCCGTCCAATAACACTTTCTGTTCCAAAAATACGCCAAAAAACCGTCACTTCTGCCAGAACACCAAAGAATGGGACAAAAAAAAATAGGCTTTTTGAAGACACCAAATGCTCAAATCGCAAAAGTCAAATTACATAATGCAAATGGGTCGTTGTTATGCCACAACTGCGAAAACAACTTTGGGAATTCACATCTGGGGTCCGTGCAATAACACTTTTTGTTCCAAAAATAGGCCAAAAAACGGTTATTTTTGCCAGAACACCAAAGAATGAGACAAAAAAAAATAGGCTTTTTGAAGAAACCAAAGTCTCAAATCGCAAAAGTCAAATTGCACAATGCAAATGGGTCGTTGTTATGCCACAATTGCGAAAACAACTTTGGGAATTCACATCTGGGGTCCGTGCAATAACACTTTTTGTTCCAAAAATAGGCCAAAAAACGGTCATTTTTGCCAGAACACCAAAGAATGAGACAAAAAATCGGCTTTTTGAAGAAAACCAAAGTCTCAAATCAAAAGTCAAATTGCACAATGCAAATGGGTCGTTGTTATGCCACAATTGCGAAAACAACTTTGGGAATTCACATCTGGGTTCCGTCCAATGGCACTTTTTGTTCCAAACATAGGCAAAAAAAAACGGTCACTTTTGCCAGAACACCAAAGAATGGGACAAGAAATCAGCTTTTTGAAGACACCAAAGTCTCAAATCGCAAAAGTAAAAATTACACAATGCAAATTCGTCCTTATTATGCCACAATTGCGAAAACAACTTTGGGAATTCACATCTGGGGTCCGTGCAACAACACTTTCTGTTCCAAAAATATGCCAAAAAACGGTCACTTTTGCCAGACCACCAAAGAATGGGACACGAAATCAGCTTTTTGAAGGCACCAAATGCTCAAATCGCAAAAGTCAAATTACATAATGCAAATGGGTCGTTGTTATGCCACAATTGCGAAAACAACTTTGGGAATTCACATCTGGGGTCCGTGTGGTAACACCTTTTGTTCAAAAAATATGCCAAAAAAACGGTCACTTCTGCCAGAAAACCAAAGAATGAAACCAAAAATCGGCTTTTTGAAGACACCAAAGTCTCAAATCGCAAAAGTAAAAATTACACAATGCAAATTCGTCCTTATTATGCCACAATTGCGAAAACAACTTGGGGAATTCACATCTGGGGTCCGTCCAATAACACTTTTTGTTCCAAAAATATGCCAAAAAACGGTAATTTTTGCCAGAACACCAAAGAATGGGGCAAGAAATCGGCTTTTTGAAGACACCAAAGTCTCAAATCACAAAAGTCAAATTACATAATGCAAATTGGTCGTCGTTATGCCACAATGGCGAAAACAACTTTGGGAATTCACATCTGGGGTCCGTCCAATAACACTTTTTGTTCCAAAAATAGGCCAAAAAACGGTCATTTTTGCCAGAACACCAAAGAATGGGACAAGAAATCAGCTTTTTGAAGACACCAAAGTCTCAAATCGCAAAAGTAAAAATTACACAATGCAAATTCGTCCTTATTATGCCACAATTGCGAAAACAACTTTGGGAATTGACATTTGGGTTCCGTCCAATAACACTTTTTGTTCCAAAAATAGGCCAAAAAACGGTAATTTTTGCCAGAACACCAAAGAATGAGACAAAAAATCGGCTTTTTGAAGGCACCAAAGTCTCAAATCGCAAAAGTCAAATTACATAATGCAAATGGGTCGTTGTTATGCCACAACTGCGAAAACAACTTTGGGAATTCACATCTGGGGTCCGTGTGGTAACACCTTTTGTTCAAAAAATATGCCAAAAAAACGGTCACTTCTGCCAGAAAACCAAATAATGAAACCAAAAATCGGCTTTTTGAAGACACCAAAGTCTCAAATCGCAAAAGTAAAATTGCACAATGCAAATGGGTCGTTGTTATGCCACAATTGCGAAAACAACTTTGGGAATTGACATTTGGGTTCCGTCCAATAACACTTTTTGTTCCAAAAATAGGCAAAAAAAAACGGTCACTTCTGCCAGAAAACCAAAGAATGAGACAAAAAATCAGCTTTTTGAAGACACCAAAGTCTCAAATCACAAAAGTCAAATTACATAATGCAAATTGGTCGTCGTTATGCCACAATTGCGAAAACAACTTTGGGAATCGAAAGCTGGGGTCCGTGCAATAACACCTTTTGTTCCAAAAATATGCCAAAAAACGGGCACTTTTGCCAGAAAACCAAAGAATGGGACCAAAAAAATGGCTTTTTGAAGACACCAAATCGCACAAATTGCACAATGCAAATGGGTCGTTGTTATGCCACAATTGCGAAAACAACTTTGGGAATTGACATCTGGGGTCTGTCTAATCTAATCTAAAGATCCGTCTAATCTAATGGTCGTGATGATGCACACCACCGATGGTAACACTTGGTGATCCGGAATGCCCTGGGACTGCGTTACATTTCTCACATCAGTGGTGTGGTCAGAAGTGAAGAGGGTACGTTAAAAAAAAAAACATTCTGTGAAAGGTGGGCAGCTTGTTCGGCTACCCCCAGCAGCCGGGAAAAGTGTTTTTCCTCGGTGAGAGTGGGACAGTTGTCCTGCTACTCACAAGTGCTGCTTGTGCCCCTTGGCGTCCCTCCCGTGCCGGCGCTGGCATGCTCTTCACAAAGTCTTTCACAAGACAGCATGGGCGGACATCCAACCCACATATTCACAATTGGAGGGTTCCCTCCTCAAAAGGCGAACACGTGCATGCACGGAGAAGTGCCAACCAGTATACTCTTTCAGCCTTTATGGCACTCCCTCTCCCCTGTCCCTGAAGATTTCTAGACACCTATAAATCTCCCCAAAACCCCAAAGACAACAACTGAAGCACCTGTTAAACCCCCCCCCTGCATGCAACCAGGAATCCCATGTGCACCACAGGCACCTTGTAAACTATTTCACCAGGAAACAGCCCGGATGTAACATGCACTGTCCTGTCTGGACTCTGCTGTGACACGCCCCACGAGTCATCGCCAAATCAGGCACAGTGTGCAGGCAGGGGGGGGGGATTGCGGTCAGGGAGGGTCCAATCCAATTGCGAAAAATTGCGAAAAATTGCGAAATTGCGGGAAATTGCGGAAAATCGCGGCCCTCAACCCCCCCCCTCTGGTGCAGGCCATACAGATTGCATAGGGCACCCCAACACCCGCTGCAGGGTCTCGAAGGGGAAGGGGGTCAAAATGTTTCGAGCTTGTACTTTGGGGACGCATTTCATGACTCCGTTGCAGCAAAAAGTGAAAGGGGGCGACGACGAACACTGAGCATTACCCACTTCGATAGAACGGGGTGATGACCGAGGTCCCGTGCAAGTCAGCCCACACAAAGCAAGTGCCCAAAACTGACGTCGCCAAAGAACACGGTCTTTGGGCATTGTTCTCTCGCTGCAGCCTTCGGCACAGTCCCCTGTAAATCTTGCAGCAATCGAGTCACCCGCCAGTCGCGCATCATCCTGTGGCCTGGACATGTTCATATCCGAACTTCGTACGGCCATAGCATGGCCAACCACCACAAAGCTAGGCTGGGTCAGACAACTGGGTAAGCACACGAGACACCACATTCTTGGTCCTCTGGTCACGCGCAATACGTGGGGGGACCATCCGGACACGTTGGTTATCAGGACAATCAGGCGCCACAATTCTGAAAATCTGGGGGACAAATTGCGCCGGCAAACGTGGGACTGAACGTGCCCGAATGAGTTTCGTAGTCGTCATTTAGTCATCTCGGGCCCCTCAGAGCCCCCCACCCCCACCCCCACCAAAATAAATCGGTCACTACTATATCCATCTCTGCGGTGGTGTTGGGGCTTATCGGTGTTGAACAACGGCCACCGCCAAGGCGTCCGGTGTTGCGACAGCAGGTGCCTACGTCTTTGAATGTCCACTGACGAGGCCCTGCTCTGTTTGACGTGCTGACGCGTGCCTGCGCACTGACCGGGCCAGGACGATGCTCGCTGTGCTGCCGTGTGGGGCTGTTGTGCACGCGTCCTCGCGCCCGACGAGCCCCTTCTACGGGAGCCCCGATCGCACTCCCGTCCCCCCGGGGCCAGCACGCCTTTGCCCCAACCCCCTGTACTCCCCCCGGCCCCGACGGCCTGCCCCTTTCCGCTCCACGCACACACCCTGACAACTGCCTTTGCAAGGTCCATTACGGTGCACACGCCCGCGCAGTTGCCGATCCGCACCATCAGCACTTTGCCCGGCTCAAAGGCAAAACGGAAATTACGTTCTCTCATGCCATTGCATGGCATGAGGGCGATGGACCACCGACAAAAGGTCCGTTCACCACCAACCGCCGGCGGTTCACCATCGACGCCGGCTCTGAACCGCCAACCGCCCCGTCGCGCAAGTGGACTTTCCTAAACTCAGAAAAACCAAAAAAAAAAAAAAAAAGGAAAAACCGGTGCCCCTACCGGAACACCCCCGCACACACTGCCCCGGGGGTCCCGCCACATGCGCCGCTGTGCCAGTCCGCACAAGGCTCATCCTTCGTGTGCCCCCCGCGGCAGAGGGCGCAGGGCCGCACCCTCAACGCCCCTTCCCCTCCGGAACGCACAGGCGCGAGCGCTTGGCCGGCAGCAGCCGCTGCTCCCACAAATGGCGGAACATAGCGCACTGGAACGAGCCCTCCCGCTTGCAGGCGGCCACGTACCGCTCCGGGAGGCTGAAGTTCTGGGGGTACCGGAAGAACGAGAGGAAGTACGCGTCGTCGGTCTCCAGCCGCCGCAGTTGTCGGGCCAAGAGGTGGGCGGTCTCGGGCGTATAATTGTTTGCGTTGATGATCATTGACTCGGGGACGAAGTCTGCGATGTCCGGGGCCCCCCAGTACACGGGCACCTGCAATGCGATCGCGATGGCAGATGCGGCCGTGGGGCCCCAGCACCGCGGCGCGAAGGGGGGGGGTCCGGAACAGGGCCCGCCACACGTTGCTCCAGCCGCGCCTGCCCTGAAACGGCCTTCACTGCCATCTCCGCTCGTAACAATGCCCTTCGATGAGTCCCTGGCCTTCGTGGGCATGCGGACAGCGATCACAGACAGAATTGGGAACTTGTGAGTACTTTGCTCTGCCTTCCATCGTCCATCCATAAATTGTTTTAGAAAATTGTATTGCCCTCAGCAAGGCACCTCCAACAGGGACTTTGGTGAATGGTTCGCCCTCCAGCCCCCCCCCTTTGTTTATCGGGTTATGTCAGACACAAGAGAAAAAAACGGGGGGGGGGATGTTGTCGGGATGCAGCCGATAAGGTCGCACAGACCTCGACTTTCCCGCCCGACAGTAAACCCGTCGGTTACCGAGCTGGGTCTCCGAGTGGAGGTGTTACTGCAACCCATTTAAGGGTCAAGGGTGAGCAATGTACTTTAGCAGCAAGCAGCAGCAGCAGCAGCAGCAAGCAAGCAATGCAGCCTTGAAAACTGCTTCAAGTATAATTTGGGGGAAAGGGGGCTGTTGATCTTTGCTGGTCAACTCTACACAAATTCGAGGTGATTCCGTGTTATACGATAATGTCGTACACGGGTTTTCACTTGCACCGCTGGCAACCACTCGTTCGCGAGTCCCTGTCCTCCATGGCTGCGGCGACAGAATTGCATGTGCCTTGCGTCGTCTTGGCGTTTCCAGAGCCGGAGCAAGGGGGGGGCGGGGGTCCGGCGCATTTGAGTCACGGGGGCGGCTGCCTGGCGGGATGTGACCCCGAGGGGTGTCGAACCATTTCAGGGGTTGTAGAGGGAACACCCCCCCCTTCGTTGACCCAAACCCAGGGGATAGGCGGATCAGGCGGTCAGCCAGCGGGGTCCCCCAGGTGGGGGGGGGGGGAACCCCAACATGCATACCTCAAAATGATCCCCATGACGCGCTGATCATTTTTGAACATACATAAGTGAACACCCATCAGCTCAGGCTCCCATCATCCAAGTTCCGACCCGACCCGGAGGTAGGGCCGGGGTCAAAATGATATTTTTTTGTTTTTCACGCATTTTTGAACTCTCCACAAAATTCTGAGTATTCTGAGTATAGATACGGAGCGTGAAATAGAAAAAGTTTCCCCTGCCGTATGCCTAAAACAAAATCTCCGGCGCCCACACAACCTTTTGAGGTCCGTAGAGGGTGGGGGGGGGGGGGAGGGGGCTCCCTTGGGGTCGGGTGCTGGCCGGTAGCCCCGCCCCCCCCCCGGTGATTGGAATCCCCCATTAAATGCGATGCAATTTGATTTCACATAAGTGATAAGTGGGGGTAACAAGGTGTTGCCCACTCACCAGTCGTGAGAAAACGACGGGACGTTGTGGCAGACACATCAATGCACCCCCGAGCCGTCGTCGTTGTCGGCCCCACAAAGACATTACGATAAAAGGTGTGGGTGAAACACGGGGGGGGGGGGGGAGCCTGGTCGTTCCAGGTCGGGACGAGGGATCATAAATGGGGGGGGGAAGGGGGGGGGGGGGGAAGATGGAGGTGACATCTCGACGCACCGGACTTGCAGTAGCCGTCAACTCCCCTACCGGCTACGCCCACCCCCTCTCTACTGCTGCGAAGGGCATCGGCACAGGCCCTCTGCGATCTGGCGATGATTCGAGGCAAGCGCTGACACTGCCCAACGATGTTGGCAGCAGCAGGGACACCCCCGGGCACAACAGCACTCAGCCACACACCACCCCGGCAGCCAACGCGTTGAAGATCTTCTCGGACACGTAGTTCTTGTCCTGCGTGTTTTCCCACGCCAACAGCGCCCGGTACTGCCCCAGCGTGCGCTCCTTCTGCGGCTCCCATCCCCCCGCCTCCGCCTCTGTGATCTCGAAGTCTTTGTTGTGCAGGCACTTGCCATACGAATCCACACGGCCTGCGGCGAGCAGCGCCTGCAGAAGGTTCGTACGGGCCTGGAACTCAGGCAGGCAGTTGGAGATCATGGCGGCCGTGCCCCGCGTGCGCGTGGCGGGGTCGGGCACCCGCAGGTGACCAGACGGATTCTCTTGCAGATGCACTGCCCAGCAGCCGGAGGGAATGGGCACCTGAGTGAGAGGGAGGGGGGATGGGAGAGGGACGTGACGATGGGTCATGCAGTTCTGCGCAGCAAACGGCTGCCATCCACAACGCCATGAACATTAAACGGTGCAAACCAGCAACAAACGCACAAAGGGCACACCCAGGGGGAAAGGCGTGATGCGGTGCGTTGGGGCGCAACTACTAGGGCAGCCGGGGACAAATCGGGGGGAGTGGAGGGAGCCCAGAAAGAAGTGTTAAACAGTGGGAAAAACTCGCAGGAAACAACCTCCACGGTTTCCCGGATGACCACCACAAAACGTGGATGCGGTACGCGTGCGCGCAAGTGCCCCCCCCACATCTCCAACCGAGGCACACCATGCAAAGCCACCAAAGTTGGATGATGTTTGCGCAAATGACCATTGGCCTTTTGCGAAACTACTTATGCCAATTCCCGATCTCACAATGCAATGCAGAAGGCCGCCATTGAAGAAATCGGACCACGAAGACGAAATACGTACGCCGATGTGAAAGACAGCACTGACGAATCATTCCATAACAGTGAAGTTTGGAGAGGGCTGACCATCGCCGATGTTGCAAATGTACCACGGCGCCAGGGGCTTCCGGGTCAAGAAAAGTCACACGTCAGTAGTGCACCGCATTTTCATACAGCGGGCCTGACAGGAGGGCAGAAGGTGGGTCCCTTTACTCTGGTTTGTATCGGGTCCGTATCCTGGGGGACCCATCCCGAAATCACCATCGTTGCGAAACTTGCAGATTGCAAAACAACGCCAGCAAATGCATGAAACACACATGCAGCACATGATCACCAAGCAGTGTGCACTGCTGGCTTGCAAAGTTTGGTGCACAGCGGTTTCAGGCATTTTGCCTTTTTGGGAAACGTTGGGGTGGCTCGGTGAGAGTGGGATTCATAGGGTCACCGCTCATGATTGCAGCTACTGCCCCCCTCGCCTCGGGCCATGATGTCAGGTTTTGAAATGACCAGCATGATCCTGACCTCATGCCAGGCTCTCTCAGTTCATTCGTGCTCAATCATGACAAATGCAATGTACTTTGCCTTGCTGTTCTGCAGCGCAAGCCAGGTCTGCACCGAATGTTGCCTTGAGGTCACCGCTGTACAGCGGCTATCGAACATTTCATGGGCCGCCTGGGTCTGCTCTGCCCCCCCAAGGTGCCTCGCCCCGGGGGCTATCCTCGTTGCCTGCCACCCATTACCCCCCCCCCCCCCTGGATCAAATTACAGAACTATCTGGATTTCAAGGTGCTGGAGCAAGCGCATTGGGAGCTGCAGACGAGGGAATGGTGGGCAGGACCAGGCCCCTGCGCCTGGAGACCAGAAGAAAATCGTGTTTGGGACTTGCGACATGGATATGAACTCTAATTACATGGAAAACATGGGAAAACACTCCAAAAAAAAAACACCAAAAAACACCAAAAAACAGGCAAAAACGGGCAGAAAACGGGGGGAAAAAACATGTTTTTTTTTGTCTGTGACACGTTGACGCGACACGCAATTAGCCCATGCCTGCGGGAGGAGGGGTAAAGCCCAATTAAGGTGAGCTAAGCGGAGGTGTAGGTTGAAGCTTTGGTAGACTTACCGTGTTTAACACAATCACGTCCCAAGAGGCACTGGGTTGCACCCACTCAAGGGCACATAACTTCAAAAACGAGTGGGAAGGAGGGATGATGCGATTGGTGGGCATGGGGGGGAAGTCGATGGAACAGAGGAGGGAAGGGGAGAGGGAAGGGAACATGTGACATTATTCTCCGGAGCAAAGCCGATGGTCCGGAACGCCCTCAAAGCGTGCCCGAACGTGAGGTCGTGTTTCCCAGCCATTGGTGTCAAATCTCAGAGGCCCCGGGGGCGGACACCGACAATTAAGAAACACGCCGAGGCGTGTGCTAGCGTGTTGGCGAGCGGCTTTCAGGCCTTGCGAGAACAACAGTAAAAAGCACTGAAAATGACGGCAAGAACACCTCCTGTTTCTCTAACAAGGGCGCTGTCTGCGCGCACCGTGAAAAGACACAAGCAGCAAAGCAATGCATCACTGAGGCCCAGACAGCCATGCCTATGGGGGGGTATCTGCGCCGCTCGCTACACGTAAAGCAAAAATTACCAAAGGTCAAAATTAGGAAAAGGTGCCCATTTTTTGGTTAATTTTTTTTGGTAATATTTTGGTACCATAGCAAAGGGGACGTCATCCTTCCCTGCCACGATGCAACACAAAGCAACGGGAAACCCATGTGAGTCGCACTGTACATGGTTTTTACTAAACGGCGGGGCAAATGGTTGTGGTGTGATCCAACCAACAGCCATCACACACATATTCGGAGCAAGAGAGACACTTTTGTGCAGTCAAAGAACCACACTCACAAGGGTCAGTCGGAACAACATGCCCATCCATGACAAAAGCAGACCGCACAAGAAACAGGGGCCTGCAGGGGAACAAATGATAAAGATCTTGGGGCCCAGGAATCGGGGGGAAACCACAATTAGCAAAACAAACTTAATTTTTTGTTAATTTTTTTGGGTAATTTTTTGGGGGGTAATATTTGCCTTTGGTAATTTTTACTTGGGACTGTACTTACGACGACTGTACGCGGAATGGGTTGGCTCTTTCCCCATCCCAAAATGCTCCGTAAGGAGAGTAAAGCCTTGGGTACAAGACCTGTGTAAACATCCCTCTATCTTGCCCTATCGGGCGCCTCGCAAGGTGAAAATACATGAGATGGCCCCTAGGGAGCAACCACCACCGTAGTTTGGGGTCTTCTTGCTGGATTGTCGATTTTTCTGACCCTTGTGCTAATAGCAGAGGGTATTATAGCTCTTCTGGCTTCGCCACCAATTAATCTACAGCTGCTTGGTCAGGCCAAACGGCTGAATCTCCGCGTCGCGCGCGCGCCGCATCAAGCGCTCCCCCTATGGAGGGGCATCAAAGTCACTTATTGAATGGAGTTGCCAAGAGTGGTAGGACAGTGTCAGCAGTCAGGGACAACCAGCAAAAACCAACTGCTGGTTGCAAAAGTTGCGGACACAACACCTCATGTCGTTCTGAAAAGGGCGTTTTCCTCGCAAGAGGGGAGGGGGAGGGTACGAATCGCCCCGAACTACCATCCCACTGCCTGGTCGGGCACCACGCCACATATTTGGGTGCGCTGGCTGGCGCTGATCTGTACTCTCGGGCTCACCGTGTCGCACTTCCTGCTCCCTTCGATAGGAGCAGTGCCGTTGCAGCCACACACACACCCCAACCACCGCCTCACCTGCGAGCTCAGCCGGTTGCTCACCTCCACGTCCACGTCGGGATTCGGGAACATGTGGCCCGCCAAGCGCTCCGACCACAGCACCGCGACCTTCTGCCGCACGGAGAACGTGTCGAACGTGCGCCGCGACCACATGTACGAGGGTCCGTTGACGAAGATGGCGTGGGCCTGCCCCCGGTCCCGCTCCTCGTGCACGAACACGGCGCGCCACGGCTCGCGGCCCTGGCACTGGTCCACGTGCCGCTCCATCCCCCGCAGCGCCTCCGCACTGAAGAACCGCCCGTACTCATCCCAGTTGTGCACGTACACGCGCAGCTCGGCCTGGCCGGACGAGTTGTCGGGGTACGGGGGCGTGCGGACCCGGCAGAAGTCGGTCGGTGGACGGCGGGCCGGGGGCCTGAGAGTGATGCCGAAAAGGGAAGGGGTCCTGTAGCCGAGGATCCAGTACACATAACTTGCGAACTCCCACGCCACAATGCACGTGATCAGGGGCAGGAGGAATCGGCGCAGGAAGCAGGACGGAGACATGTCCATGCGACAGACATATGAGGGAATGCGATGCCGCCGCACAGTTCGGCAACGCTCGCCCGGGCAACAAAAGGCCTGCGGGAGAGAGGCGAAGGGGCGAGGACCGCAGTGTTGGTGGGGGTGTGAAGGATGCAGTCATACACTTCCGGCGTCTTGGACAAACACCGGGTCTTGGGCTGGGTTGGTGGGGGGGGGGCGGAAAAGCTCAGTCAGCCCATTGGCACTTTCGGGTGTGCGCACTTGCTCCGTTGTTTGGGAGGGAATCGCACACATTGCTTATCCCCAGACGGCGGGCACACGTGCTTTGGTCGGTGACAGTGGGACAGTTGTGCATCTGCTGATAAGTGCTGTTTCTGCCCCCGTGGCAGCATTCAAATGAAGTCTGTCCAAGACTCTGAAGATTTGGAGTGTGCTCTCCACCACATCTGATGTGGGAAGGGGGAAACGAGAAAGGTACTTAACAGTATACAACACTTGGGTTTGTGGCGAAACATTGGGTTGGGAGGTCAGGCGGGTATTGCACTGTGCCTCCGATCTATCCGGGTAGGCTCGGGCGCGGTGGCAAAAAGCGGCGACTTGAAAAGCATTTTAGCACAAAATCGGGCGTTTCAGCGCAAAAACACAAAACAAGTGGGAGAGCAGTTGGAGACGGACGGAAGCGGTTGGGACTTAATTCCCGAGAGGAGCCTGTGTATCACCCTCTTCAAGCACGGACCTGGTGTTAGGCCATGAAGGCAAAACAAGCCAAGCTGAAAGTGCATATCGGCTTCGATTGTTTTGCAAAGGTTTGGTAGCCTCCTTCCCCTTGCATAAATACGGTCCAAATCCCAGAAAAAGCCGGTGGCACGGCGTCCGCGTGTTTAGACAAGGCTGCTACATGCGGACATGAAGGGGTACATGTTGGGTTACAGCATAATTAGCCATGGCTCCTGACCACACCAAAACCATTCAAAAGGGCTTGCACTCCAAAGCGCAATGCTGTTATGGGCAGAAACAAATCTTGGACACATGCCCCACGCCTCTTTCCTAGCCTTGCTGTGCTGTAAATTGCATCGAATTGACAGGAAACATAGGCAGACGCACAATCATGTTTCATTTCAGCGTGAGCTCACATACGGCCAAAGGCCATGCAATACGTCAGCCTTGTGCCTTTGCAAGCCAAGCCAGTCCCCTGAAGAGGACACCATGCCATGACAGCATGCAATCAGTGCTCAAGTCCCAAGGTTCAACTGATGTGCAGCAAACAACACATGCATCGCTCATGCTCACTGCTGAGCTATTTGGTGACACCCAACAACACAGGGCATCAGGAGTTGGACACAACAGGGGATGGCAGTACTGCAATGCCCTCATGTTGCCAAGGAATGTTTGGTGTCGGACCCATGCACCTATACACTAAAGTATTTTGAGTGGCCTTTTGGGGCGTTCATTTGTAATAATACGCACAGTAGTAATAAGTGTAGCGAAACCACAAAGCAATAATACTCGTAAAGCCCCCCTTGGAGGCGATATCCCCAACACGCATAGCAATGATACCCATAAGTGCCCCTTAGGAGGCAAAGTACCCAATACACATAGTTACGATACATAGAAGAGCCCCTTAGGAGGTGATATCCCCAATACGCCTCGTAATGATGCCCCGTAGGAGGCGATATCCCCGGAATGTTTGCTGGGCAGTGAACCCTCGACCAGAGTAACTCCAACGATGCCATCAGAAGCTGGCGGGTAACCTTCTCGTCAACTTGACGTTTGGCGGAACGTGAGATGGGGAAAAGGAGGTGCACACATCCCATGCGCGCACATTGCGGCACATGCCGGCGCTACAGTTCCGTCGAAATAGAAGGCCCAAAAAAGTTTCAGTCTCAACATGAGGCGATGCACGGAGTCCAGATACTGAGGCACGTCATGCATGCGGGATGCACAGGGCTACAAGCCATTACTGTCCATCCAGGGCCCACTTTTCGGTCTTCACAGCTAGTGCCGCAGGGCAAAGAAATAGCATCCGGGACCACCTATGTTTGGTCCAAATTTGTGCACAACAATGGGCCAAATCCCAAAATTAGGCAGAAAGAGGTCATATCCCTGATCTACACAAAGCCCAGGGTCGCCTCTCGTTACTGAGTGAAAACCGAGCTCATGCATGTGGGCCACCACATTGAGAAGCGCATGAGCCTGTTGTGATCCAGTCGTCCTCAACAATCCTCAACAAGCCCTTCAACAATGCTCACCAACCTTCAGTTCAACGCTGTCGACTTTTGCGAATACTCACGATCACTATGAGGGCCACTGCTCCCCTTGTTTGAAGCGGATTGGTGATTCCGGATTCTCGAGCGCTGAGAATGAGATGAGCAGTCTAGACGAACCAGTCCTCCACGCACTGACAGGTGTTCCTCAGGGCTTGGAGTATTGCCGGGCCTCTCAATCTCGGTAACCACCGGCACACGCACCAAACGCCATCAGCGCCCAGTTGTCGTTTAGGGATCCAGCCAAATGTTCTACCTGCCTTGAGTGCCGATACGCAACCACGCAAGGTGCCAGGACAGTATCCTACCTTGAACAGGACGTGGAGGACTTGCTCTCCCAAAGCTTGATGGTGCTTCGCCCCAAATTGGGCTAGTCGATAGCTGTGCAAGGTTTACCCATCCCTTTTTCCACCTATGGACTACGCATCCTGGCGAATAGGCTAGATACCACTGCGCCTCCACACACATGGCAAAATCACCCGAGATCTCAGGTTGTGCCCCCATTTTCACATCTTCACCATCTCGTGTAAAATCACACCGAGGGGTAGGATCCACCTTTTGGACATCGTGAGTCACACGAGGAAAAGCAACTGCTTTGTTTCCGTCCATTTGTCCTTGGGCCGCGTTATATGCGGACGGGGGGCAGGAGAGAGAGGCCGACGACCGGCGGCACAACGAAGAGGAAAAGAACACTCGAGAGGGTCCATCCGTTGTCGGCAGTGGGAGGAAATGGGCAACGGGGGCTGCCCAACAGGCAATGGAGGCGTGGTGGATGGGCGCGTGGAACGAAGGAGGTGTATGCGATGTGTTTGCGATGAATGCTTCCATCTCCATACAGGCATGGCTCCACAGATAGGTTGAACTGACAATGGGACGTGACCGAAAGATGATGCATAAGCGTCAAAAACCTGTCATAATTTGTACTGTGCGCCGGTCATGTGATGAGAAAGGGTGCGAAATGCAGGGGACATGAAGGTGGAAGAACTTTTTGCCGGTGCTGGGGCCAAGGGTTCAGGCGGATGAACTCCGTTGGACGGTTACAGGCGGTTGGAGAGAGGCCGGCACCGGTCGGGGAGGGAGGCCACGAGTCATGGGGCATGGATGGTCCATCGCCGCCGGTGATTGTGATGCCCCTAGGCTCTGTGTTCTCCCGCACGCACGTGGCAATCGTGGCTGGAGGCAAGGCCTCCACTGGGCTCAGGAAGCGGTTCAGGGTCAAGAGTTGAGGTCTGGGCGAGGGTTGCGGTCAGGGTCAAAGGTGTGGCTTGGGTCAAGTTCAAAAGGGGGGCAGGTCGGCAGAACAATCCGGGGGCTGACGCCGGTGGATTGTGAGTGCGCGAGGCACAGGTCAGTGGGTACGTGCAACTCCAGAAATGACGGGGCATTTTCAGCGGTGCTCAGCGCAGGCGTTGGCTCATCGCGGAACGGGAGAGTCACGAAAAGAAATGGGGGGGAGGGGGCACCCAAGAGCGTCCTTTGTGGGCCTCAATGCCTCCGGCACGTGTGACAGGGCCCCCATGCGAAGCGGAGGTGCGGCTACGGGATGGGCTGTGCGTTACCATCGTCTTATGACTGCGACCGCGAAATCCGGTGTCAGAAGATGGACCTGGACCGTGCTCTCGGACAAAGGAACAAGGGCCTGGAATGAGGCACAGGACTTTCCCGGACGCCAAAAAAAAAGAGAAATTGGTACAGGGTGAGGAGAATTTTCTGGTGGGGAGAATCTCGGCACCGCTAAATTGTGGTGCCTGGTGTACAGTTGCGGGGACCACAGTACATGGGATCCACAGCGGATACACAAAAAAATCGTTTGGGATCACTCTGGGTACACAAAAGCATTCTTTGGGATACAAAGGATACGCAAGAACAATTTTACGGATGAGCACCAGCATAAAGACTGATCCTGACAAGCAACACACGGGCACCAGTACCTCCCTACAGAAGAAAATATCAGCCGACGTCCCAGGGAGCAAGGAATAGCCCGGATTGCGCAAAAAATTTCGGGGGGGGGGGAGTTCGGCACCAATCTGAAAAACGAAAAGTTCCCCTCCGAAATATGCCCCCTCCCCGTACTTCGCAATGTGCCACGGGGAACCACCAACAACCGCCAACTGAGCGCCATCCGCCAGCGGCTGACCATCCACCGGCGATTCATCGCCCACCGCCAAACCGGGGGTGTAGGCGTTCTTTCACGGGAATTAAGACAAGAAAAGCAGCCTTGTCCCTTCACGAGACCTCTAGTGAGGCGTTTGGGCAGCTGCATCTCACAAATAATATACTCCAGGCGACCTCGCGTTCTGGCGTCCGTCTTCACGGGGTCTTCACTATTGCAGGGGCGGTGGAGGTTCATCGGCAGGGGGGCTCAGGGTAGGGGTCTGCAGGGGCGTGGATGCTCCAGGGTAGCGCCCTGGGAAAGCCGAAGAAAAGATGAGGGCAAGAGTTTGCCCGACGAAGAATCAAGAAGCTGGTGGCCCCATGGCGTTGCAGCATCTGCCCGGGACGTGGGACGTAGCGTCGACGAAGGGAGGGGGATCCCAAAGTAGACACCCCCCCGCTCTGCCGCGCGCTCCTCACACAAACTTCCCGTACACATCCTCCCACGCGACGGCGGCGGCCACGCGCGCCAGCAGGTCCACAGGCAGCGCCGACTTGTTGTTGTAGAGGTGCTGGCACTGCAGGAAGCGGTGCTGCAGCCGCCCGCTGTCCAGCCCCGTGGACTCCATGGCCCTGAGGAAGTCCTCGCAGTTGATGACCGTCCGGACGGACCCGGCGCCGGCGCTGGTCATCATCGCGGACCGCGCCTCGTCCACGTGGTGCTCGGTGCCCTGCGCGATGCTGTCCAGCAGCCACAACCGGACCTGGTCCAGCGCGATCTCTCGGTCCTGGGCACACCAAACGAGACGGGGGTCGGGGATGCGATGGGGATGCAGTACACGGGCCCGTGTACCGGAGGAGGAGGAGGAGGAGGAGGAGGAGGAGGAGGAGGAGGAGGAGGAGGAGGAGGAGGAGGAGGAGGAGGAGGAGGAGGAGGGGATGCGGTCCCCCGTTGGGGCGCCCCCGCGTGCCAGCCCCATGGTGCCTGCCGGCCCCCACCGGCTGACCCAGACGCGGTCGCCGGTGGGCCTGAACTGACTCAGCATCATGGCGGAGGCTCTACCGGCTGGCCGGGCGGGTGGGGCGGGCGGGGCGGGCGGGCGGGCGGGGCGGGCGGGGCGGGCGGGGCGGGACGATGTTGGGGGGGGGGGGGGGGTGCAGGACAAAGGGGACCGCGGGGAGCTGCCCTGCCGGAGCATCCCATGGACTCATAGGCAAACCCGCTGGCGTGATGCATCGCTCATCGTCTCCTCATTGTTCCGATGTGGCATTGCGACTGAAATCGAGGGCATGAGGGCGGCACGAGGCCGTGTGGCCTGTAGCGGGGCACGGTCAAACGGTAGCTCAAGAGCGAGGCCCACGAATAAACAGTGTCAACACGTGCGGGTCCCAACCGATGACGATCATCCAAAAGGGTTCACGTGTGTGTGTCTGTGTGTGTGTGTGTGCGTGTGTGTGTGTGCGCGCGCGCACGCGCGCACGCGCACTGAGAACACGGCTGACGTCACAACTGCTCTGCCCTCCACAAGACTCGCACAGTACCATCATCCAACTGTCCACAGAAACGCCCGTAGTTACACACCACGTTTGTTCTGCGGCCTGGCGCGTTGCTGAGTTCAGACAACCGCTTCGTTGCTCTGTTGCACTTTACGCCCGCCTGTGTGGTTGGTCATGGTTGTCCCTGTGTCCGAGCAGGGCATCAGCAACGCCGCCAGCGGATCGACCTCAATTTGCGGCCGCCGTTGAAATGGTGGTGGATTGTTCGGCGGGCCACCGTGCTGAGCGGTTGCTGGTGCTCAGGCGGCGCAGTCGTGGGCAGACGACGTGCTGAGGAATGGGGGTGGGGGGGAATGTGGTGCCCAGTCAATTCGGCTGCGGGAACTTTGGCGGAAGCAAGGGACAAGGAATGAGACATGGCGCGTGCAAAGCACGAGGGCACAGGGGGACAAAGCAGGAAGCCCCTGGATTGGGCGTGGGGCATTTGGCGGCAAAAAAAATTTATTCTATTATTTATTTATTTATTTATTTATTTATTTATTTCTTTATTTATTTATTTATTTATTTATTAGTATTATTATTATTTTATTGAAATGCCAAATCTCCCAGACCGAATTTACGGCCCATCACATCCCCCGCCCCCCGGGTAGGGGGGCATGCAGGGCTGATCAGCTGCTGGGCCAGAGGAAGTGTAGTCGGCGCCGTGGCACTGCGGGTGCCGGGGGTGCCACGGCAGCGGCGGCGCGGTCCCGATCCTGACCCCCCCCTGCCCCGGGCCCCGCGCCCCAGCCCAAGCCTCTCGCGCACCTTCTCAGGGACTGGGGCGGTCGTGATGTCGTCCTCTTTCTTCGTCAGATTGGCACAGAATTCGACGACCTCATCGCCGATTCGGCCGTGCGGCGCCCCCATCGACCACAGCCGCTTCATCAGCGTCCGCACGTCCGCCGCCGACACGTGCCCCGGGGGCCACACGCGCCCGAGGGCGCGCAGTGCGAGGGCCGTGAGGTGCGCGTTGGCGTAGTCCTCCTCCTCCAAAAGGGCCTGGCATGGCACAGCACAGAGGAGGGCCCCGGCTTTGCTTACAAGAGGGGGGCGGTCCTTTTGGCTCTAAGACACACCCACCCCAAAATAAATCTTGACCAAAATTTTGGCTGAGGGAAAGTCAAGTTTGAATAAGCGGCCCTCCCTTTGTGGAACCCACCCAGACCCCACCCCCCCTAACGTATTGGTTCCCCATACACGTAGCCTGGCCCGGCCTCTCGCAGCCCGAGCGCTCCTCAAGCGATTCCCTGGGGCAAAGGGGGGGTCGGGAGGGGGGGGGGGGGGTCACAGAATGCGCGCGGTACATAGCCGGTGCCGGTTAGGGCGGAGTGCGTGGACGGGCAGCACGCCAAGAGGCGGATGAGGGAAGGGCGGGCCGCCGGCGGATAAAACGCTTCACCCAATGGCCAACCCCCGCCGAGCGGTGTCTCGGGAAGGCGTTCTGGCCCGGGGCAATTAGAAAACCGGCTGCTGCTGGGCAGTAAAGCGGCGGGGGGCGGGGGGGGCTGTGGCGATTACAACGGCGATTGGCGGTGGTTTGGGTGAAGGTGACGGCCGTTTTGGATATGGAGGGTCGCTGTGGTGGAAGGGTCGGGGGGGGGGGATGGCCCGACCAGATTTTCCCAACGGTAAATTTCGTTTTTTCCCGCGACGGTCACTTTGGTCTTGGGGGGGGGGGGGGGGCTCCTCCTGTGGTGCACGGCCATTCTAATCCTTCCCTGCACGTGGTACACCGTGGCAACCCCCCCGCCCCCCGGCTGCATGTCGCTGCCGCCATCCCCACCAATCTTCAGCGGAACGCAGCATGTCCCGTGGAAGTCGCTGGGACCCATTTGACTGCCTGCGGCGTGCCCCAGTGTGGTTCGGACGGCCCCCTGTGTACCGCGCAGATCATAGCCGAGCGCGCGACCGGCTGCAAGATACTTGCCCCTCCGCGTCCTCCTGCCTGGGGGCTTCTACTCCGCCGCCGTGGCCTTTCCCCGGGGAGGGGCGGGGGGCGAGAGGGCGGGGGGGGTGGGGGGAAGCTGAGCAAGATGCTGTCAACATTCACAAAAGAATCCCGAAAACACCCCCAACACCTCCACCAAACGGGGGGTGAGACCGAAATAAAAACAGACAAAATGCAAACCAGAGGCAATGCACTCCACAATAAGGCATAAGTGCATCTTTATTCTCTATGCCAAACCCGGTCAAACCTCAAGACACACACTGTGTCTGAAACACAAAACGGAACATCATGTCTGCCCACAGTTAGTCAGACGATCACTGTCAGTAGCTGTCAGTCAGACTCCACCAAAGGGGGGGGGCGGACCTAATTTGGAGATTGGATTGAGATTTGAAAAAACAGACAGACAGACAGTGCGGGCAAAAATGCAAATGAGGTAATGCACTCCCCAGTACGGCATGAATACATCTTTCTTCTCTATGCCGTGCCTGGTTGAACCTCGAAAACCCTGTATCTAAAGCAGGGAACAGAATATCATGTCTAAACAGAAACAGTGAGACAGTCACAGTCAGTACCTGTATGTCAGAAACAGCAAATTAGTAGCAGAGTGTGCAGTAGTGTGTGTGTGGGGGGGGGGGGGGGGGGGGGGCAGCTCGGGACCAACGCAGTCTCCTCCCGGCACCACGAGCCCTGCACCAGACGAGGCTGCCTGTCCGGGAGCCTCCCGTCGGTGGCATCGGGAGCAGGTCCGATGCAGCTGCCGGGCAGCGAATGGCGTGCGATGGATGACGCGCAGTCAAACGGCTGATGGCACAGCGCACGCACGCACGCACGCACGCGCACACAAACCTCAAGGAACAGCCCGAGATTCTTGTGCTCTTTGTGCAGCCGCAAACAGCCCTCGAGAACTTCGTATGTGACTTTGATGGCGACCTCGGGAAGTTGGTACCGCTGTGCAGATGCCATCCGATGGCGGATAGGGATGTGGCAGGGGGCGTGGTACGGAGTGTGGCACGGTGTGGCAGGGGATGAGGCAGGGTGTGTTGCCGGTCGCCGCAAGGGCTGGCCCTGGCTCGAGGGAGTGAGGGAGGGAGGGAGAGGGGGAGAGAGGGAGGGAGGGAGGGAGGGAGGGAGAGGGGGAGAGGGAGGGAGGGAGGGAGGGAGGGAGGGAGGGAGGGAGGGAGGGAGGGAGGGAGGGAGGGAGGGAGGGAGGGAGGGAGGGAGGGAGGGAGGGAGGGAGGGAGGGAGGGAGGGAGGGAGGGAGGTATGAGTTTCGGTTTGGTAGTCAGGGTCGGCCCGTCTGCTCAGGCTCCCCGGCATGCGACCTTCGTGACAGAATATCTTCTTGCAGTGCACTCGTGGATGCGGCGGCAACGGGCGGAGGAGGCACGACATCCCTTCAAGAGACCAGGTGCCTCAGATCATCTTCTTTTTGACAGAAATCAGGGGCGGTGCGGTAACTGCCTTAAGACAGAACGCCCTGGTTCTTGACAGTGGGCGAGGTCATAGCGCACGGGCTCACCGCACTTACCTTTTGGAACCCCAGCCTTGCTGCTTGCGTCCACAAGAACAGGCGTGTCAGGAGACCAACCTGGATCCTACTGAGTTCCGAGTGCGACAAGCAACGAATATCACGCAAGGCTGATTCCGAACAGAACCCAATTCCCCAGCCGGACAGTAATGGCCAGATTGATCACAGCAGCAAGACCGGGGCTATGGACACCAACCCGCAGCACATGGCAGGTAAGCCTTCCCTGGCACCGCCTGGGCGAAAAGAGCCGCAATCCGTAAAAAGTTGTAAGCGGCTGCAAAGCGCGCGCAAACGTTTCCCCAAAAAAATTGGGATTGTGTTGGCGAGAGTTAGTCAGACTTAGTCAGAGTTAGTGCAACGCGTGCGCAACGCAGCAGGTGCTCCCTTACGCAAAGCAACAAACCTCCTCGAGCAGCTGTATCATGGACCGTTGCAGCGTCTCCAGCTTGGGCTTCATTACAAACGGGTCCGGATCCGGGTCCACTACGGAGCCCTCCACAACTGTTGACGGTTCCCACGTCAACTGCTCCAGCCGCGTGTCATGGAAGGTCTTCCATGTGGACTGCGCGTGGTGCTGCAGCACATCGAACACAAGGGCCTCGACTTGCTGGAGGCTCAGGACACGGGCCTTCCGGACGCTGTACGGGGCCAGCACTGTGTAGTGTGGAGGTGAAACCAATAACGCGTATGCGCGTGTGAGGCAGGCGTGCGCGCGCGGCTATCGGTGACTACGGCGATGGCCCAGGGATGTAGGTGGAGGGGAAAGCATTGGGTGGGTTGGCACGTGTGGGCATGTGTAGCTGTGCAGGTGGCAGAGTACCGATGGTGGTCGTCGTTTGTGGCGTGCATGTGTGAGGATTGCACTCCCAGTGCTGCGGCACTGCCGTGTTTCAACGACAGAACTTCTCTGGCTACGCACGGCTAATGCTGGCAAGTCTGCACAGTTGCGCACAGTTAAGGCGCACTTCCTAAAGCAGTACTAAAAATACACAGCGGTGCGAAGGGACTTGTTGTTTAGCTGTGGTAGGGGTCTTCGTCCCTTCTTGCACATTGGCCCCCCGTCATGCTCCTTCCCGGCTGCTCCCCTCGAGGCACAAACATGCGAGACAGTGGAAATCAGACCATGATGAGGAGGTTCGGTGATGGTATGGTAAAAAACTCACTGCAGGATGGTCGGGTAGCTAAACTACAGTTTAAAGGCCAAACTTTGGTTTGAGGGCACTGTGAATTTGTGCAGCTGATCTTTTCCCCTGGCTAATCCAAGCTGCCTAATGCGGCGGCAGACTGGGGAAGATTTTTCAGATGCACGTGTGCACCCTAACCCTAACCCTAACCCCAACCCTGGCCTGGTGAGGCATGTGTGGCTATGCGTATCGATGAGCGCAGGAGTTGGGACACCGGTGTAGAGAGGAGGCTGGGTCAGGGCCCTGCGTGTGGGTCATGGGTCTGGGTTTGTGGGTCCCGAACACGTGGGCCGCACGCAGCACCGCTACCACTACTGCTACCGATCCAGCCCGCGTCCATACTTTTCTCGCAGCTGTCCCACAAGCGCCAAAGTCCGGGAAAATGCTCATTGTCACGGAACACCTGCGCTTCAGTGGTGCGCCTGCTGCGGTCCGCCGACTTGCGGTCTTGCAGAGCCCCCGGAGGATGCACCATCGCATAGTTTGGCGACGCGTACTTGACCTGAAAATGACCCAAGAAGAGCACAAGAAGGAGGAGGATACAATTTGGGTAGACCTGTGGCTACAGCCATGGGTGTCGCTTGCGCACGCTTACTTTCCGCTTGCACACGGCTGCTCTTGGCAAGTCTGCACAGTGAAGCAGTCCTCATATAAAAAAAAGTGGTGCTAAAAGAATTGTAGCTTCCAGGCGCTGTGTATTGGAAAAAGCCCCCCCGGTCAATTCCAGGCCAACTGGTACAATGCTGGCGCCCTACCAGGCCCAGCAACATAGACTGCAAGTCGTTCAATGTGTCCACCAACAAGCGGCGATGTCCTAGGAGAACATTCAGGGCAGCCATGTCCTCTGATGTCAAGAGCCTCAGGGATTGCAATGTATCCCAACCATTGTGCCATAGCCAGGTCTCATAGGGTGGTACTGAGAGACCCATGAAAAAAAAAATATCCAGCAAGTCCTGTGCAGGCACGACTCAAAACGATCGCCATGACCCATTCCCTGAAAATGCGGTTGTCGGGGCTGGGGCCGCTTGGGGAGGGTAATGGGGGGTTGAAGGGGCGCAGGGATGGCTTCGGAACGTTTCGAAGGTGGTGACCACGCGATTACGGGTGGTTGGAGAGGCAGTTGGGGGGCAAGCTCCAGCGGTTCCAAAACGGTCAGCGGGCTGTGAAGGGTGGGCAGACGCTGCTGCGACGGAATGGACTGTCACCCAATGGGGGGGACTTCCCATCATTTATGGGTCCGTCTTGGCCCACCGAAACTTCCACAAAATGTTCCTTGAAAAATTGTAGGGCAGAACTGTGCACGGCCCCGCGCCCACGGCCCAACCAGCCGTCTGACAAAAACCACTGCACCAGAATGGGGCCATCGCAGCCAAATCGCACCAAAGTACAACCAAACTGCAACTAAACGACAATTACAACCAAACCATAACCAAAGAACAACCATAACAAAAATACAACCAAACCATAACCAACTAGAACTACAGGCAAACTCTAACCAGGCTAAAACTGTAAGCAAACAATACCCAAACTCCAACAATCATCAAATCGTAACCAAATCATAACCAACCTAGAAGGGTAGGCGGGCTTTAAGCAAACTAATACAGGCGGCGCTAGCTCACAGGCGTAGGGTCTGGAATCGCCACCAACCAACTCATCGCCTGGGAATGGATTCATGACCTACGCTCCCGTTGCTGATCTGCTGGTGGTAGCACCCAGTCTCTGTACCAAAGGTCTCGGGTCCGAACTTGGAGGCAGGGCAAGTGCCAGACTGGCCCAGATACACAACAGGAAACCCGAGTGCGACTCGGCACCCGCACCCAGACCCCGAAAAAGGGGGCACATGGCTCATGTCACGGGTTCAGGGGTTCTAAAGCATTTGTTGCAACGGATTCCTGACCCCGAGCCCCTTCCACGCCCCCCGAAAAGCGGTATTTAAGAGTGCCGAGGCCCTCTGCCAGGGCTGTCCTTGAGGGAAAAAGAAAAGACCTTCGTAACGCCAACAGGAACGAACGTTCACGGGGACGCTCTCTACTTCATGGTCATAGGGCCTTCTCGACTTCAAAGGTTGGCGGTTGGCGGTTGGCGGTTGGTGGCGGTTGGTGGCGATTGGCGGCGGTTGGTGGCGGTTGGCGGCGGTTGGCGGTGATGGTTGGTGGGGGTTGAGGGTTGCCGATTGGCGGTTGACGGTTGGTGGCTGTCCTTAAGGGCTGTTCTCAAAAGAAAAAGTCTGTCTTCTTAAGGACAGCCCTGGCCTATGCCCTGGCCATGCGACGCTGCCCAGGCCACGGCAACATCCCCATTGCCAGCCCGGCTGTGAAGCCACACCTCAACATGCGCCAAGTTCGTGAAATGCTCGACCGAATAGGTCTTCACCGGGTCCACCGTGTTGATCTTGGCGATGGCCATCTTCCCCCCGTCCCTTTGCACACCGAAGATGTCCAGCGTGGTGACGAACTTGCTGCTGCTGATGTCCAGCAACGGGGCGACCAGATCGCGCCACAGGGGGGCCTGCGGCACCACCACCAGAGGCTTCGGGGGTGGCAGTAGGGGGGTGCTGGAAGGCCGCGAGGAAAACTCACTGTCCGCACCGCTGGATGCCCTGCGACGGGGGGAAGACCCACGTAGGGGCAGGACGAGGGTGGGCGCACACTTGCGAATAGCACCTGCCGGGGCAGCTGTCGGCAGGTGTCACGAAAACTTTCGGCGGGTATCGGCAGGTGTCAGTCGTGGAGACACACGCAAGTGGAGACACACAACCCCCAGACATGGACACGCGCACAGCAGCTCGGCGCACACCACACGCCCCAGCAGGTCCTCACAAATGGCAGCCCTGCCCGGCCCTGCCCGTCGGCCTGACAGGGCGGGTGGAAAATTGCTCCAAGGGGGGGGAGGGGTCGTATGAGCCCCTTTTTCAAGAACCCCTCCCCCAGGGGGGGTGGGGCTCTTCTGTCAGGCCATTACGGGTGCAGACCTTGCATTTTTGGAATCAGCGCATCAATTGGGGTCTGAAAAGTGGTCATTTGCCCCCAGTTCGATCAATATAAATTGCCCATATTTGTGCCAAAAAAAACCGGCCAAAATCAAGGCCTCTGACAGAACAGCCCCATTTCCAGCCCCCCCCCTCCCCCCGGGGTCTGGGGGGCTCATACGACCCCTCCCCCCCTTGAGGCAATGTCCCACACGCCCAGAGGTGCCAGTGGGCTGGGCCGGACACGCAGTTTCAAAGGGCCTCCCGGGTGAAGAACCTCGCCGCGCCGGGTCGTCGTACGGTGGGCCATGCCTTTCAGATGGTGTACGCCAGCATACGGCGGCTGCACGCAGCTTCGAATTGGTGTCCCTCCGCTTCCCACACGGCGTTGGGCACCAGGCACCGATCGCACCAGCGGCGTGAGCGGGTGATGTGCATCAGTATACAGCCCTCGATTCCACCCGAAAACAACGGACTTGGTCCCTGCCACCAATCAAAACGGGTCAACATGTGTCAGGGGGCTAAGACAGTGTGTGTTGAATGCCGGAGGGACCCCGGAGAGTGACGACCGTCGTCAGTCTTATGGCCAAGTGGCAGTAAAACCATGTCAGCAGCAGGTTTGGGGCCACCATGGGCCACTTCTTTCTTACTGTGGAGTCTTCCCAACTGGCTGGACGTAGACAATCAATTTGGTTCTGCGAAGGGGGGGGGGGGTTCTCCACCCTTGGAAATCCCAAAGCTCCAACTGCCTCACGCACACCCTAACGCGCAAGCCCATGCTCCGTTGAGAGTCAGAAAGGTTGGCAAATCCAACGGCCGCTGACAGCAGCATTCGTGCGCCGCATCTGAAAGAATCTGCCGGTCCAAACAGTTGCCCACAGAAGGACCAACATGATGCAGTGCCATTGGCATCTTCACTGCCCTGCCGTAACCTATAAATTTCGCCACCTTCCCTAATTTTTGGTCCCAAAACGGCCCATTTTCAAGGCATTTTGGGATTTTCCATCGGCCATAACGTGTCACCACGGGCTCAAAACGGGCTAAAAACACTTGTTTGATCATCCCAAAAGGGTCCAGGATCACTTTTGGGAAAATGCATTTTTGACCCACTTTTGACCCATTTGTGGTCCTGAAACGGCCCATTTTCAAGGCATTTTGGGATTTTTCATGGCCCAAACAAGCCACCACCGGCTCAAAACGGGCAAAAAAAACTAGTTTGAGCATCCCAAGTGGTCTGGGAACAACTTTGAAAAAAATGATTTGCGCCGGGGACCCTGTGGACCCACCGTGGGCCCCAACCGTGTGCAGGCCGCGCTACCCTGCTGCTGCACCCAGTGACCACTGGTACGGGGGTCTAGGTGGCTCACCGGGCGATTCTGAGGCTTCGAAACCACAAAAAGTGGGGGGTTACGGGTGGACTAGGTGCCCTTGGAATTCAGTTTTGAGCCACATAGCCCAAGATGCGGCCCGTCCTTGGTTTCGGGCTTGTTTGACACAAACAGCGCTTATTTGGGCCATTTTTGGCCATTTTTGGGGGCTCCAGCACCACAGCACCGACCGAGACTGCGCAACGCCGCAGGACACACAATTGCGCCACGACCTGGAAGATGCGCGTTCATCGTGTGGCGGGAAGGCACTCGGCGGATTCAGCGACAGCGGCGAAGACCGCGCGGACGTCGTGCGGATGATTCGCGCCGAGCCGGTGCGGGGCACTGGCTTGGGAGTTGGGCTGTAGCTCGTGAAGGGGCTGGGCGACTCCAAGAAGCCCCGGGTGAGCGCGGGCTGATCTAGATGCAGGCGCCGCCGCTTCTCCAACTGATGATCTTCTTCGAGTACCACTTTGAACTCCCTCACAAATTTGCTCCTGCGGGCCAAGTCAGAGCCATCCTCATACACAGACACCAGTCCCCCCATGCTCTCCATCCCTCCCATGCATCCCCTCCCTCCCCCTTCTCCCTCCTTGGTGGGACCCTCCAGTATGCAGTCACCAACTGGAGTCACCCTCCTCTGAGCAGGCACTACCTCAGAGATGAGGCATCGTAGCATATGCCGGCGCGACCGCGCACCTCACATAGGCACACCGACAATGCCGCACCGCACACCCCCAAAAATCCCGCCTGGCAATCATGCAGTCCAAAACCCTGTCGCTGGCCGCACCGTGAGCACAGAGTGACTAACTAGCTGCCCCACGGATGCCATGCAGACGGTGTAGCACGCCTTACACACTCCGAACGACCAAACCTCCTTTCGGCTCTTTATGGCATGTTGCCTAGTGTTTCGGGAAAGAATTCCGTGGTTTGTGGTTTTGTTCGCACGTCGGTGAGATCTTATGGTTGGCGAATGGCTTCGCTGGACCACAGAACCCGACGTCCGACAGGGCCCCGCGTGTGGACTGATGCGAGGCGTGGCAAGCGCAGACCACAAACCCAGCACCGCGAACAAGAAAGGAGAGACGCAACTGTGAGGCAGGGACTGCCCTTCAGGAGCATGATGATGGCGATAGACCAACCACTGTAGGATGAGTGCTGTCTAATGCTACTGTGTCTGATGGAGTGCCCAAAATGGCCGTCGTCTCCACCCCAATCATTGCCAACCGCTTTTGTAGCCACCACAGACCGCCTCTCACCGCTGGATTTCCCTGGCCTCCAACGGTACTTGGAGACCTTATGAGACTCAACCCTGCCATCACCAGTCCAGACACCACAGGCAATGAACAGGGCTGCAGCTGCAGAAACACAAAAGCAATGAATTTCGGCTGACCAGCCGCGCTGCCACCGCCACGACGGCAAAGCAAAAGTGATTGCAGAGGGATATGGGGTACTGGGGATGCGTTCCTCCCACCCCCTTGCCCAAATTAAAATTTTGTCTGCCCGGGGCAAATTTGGTGTAGCTTAGACAAAAGCGTACCCTGAAAGGTGGGGTTGGGGGGGTTGGCAGGAGGGAAGACAACTACACCTGATAGCATGCATCTCTGGCACAGAGTGCGTCAGCCGCTGCTCTTCATACACCGTCAGAAGGCGGTTCTGGATGCCCTTGAGTTGATCCTGCAGCTTCACTAGACCATCCACTGTGGATCCCTGTGAGAGCGAGAGTGAATCACAATGACTGTTCGTCTGGCACTGGTTTCAGTAATCCTGCAATACCGAGACTAGCTGTACATATCCCCATGTTCACCAGCCACGTTGATATGTTCACCAAGCGCATCAACTTCTGAGGTCACAGGCTCTGTCCTTGTGTGTTCAATTTTCCTTGTTCCATTGGGTGCGTGGGCGGCCGCTGGAGTCGATGAGAGTCGTCCAGAGCAATGGGTCATCGAGGGACGAGTGTTGTCGAGGTTTGTTGAGGGGTTGCTGACAACTGTTGAGTATTTTTAAGGGCTGTTTGAGATTTGTTTGAGAGTTGTCTGAGGTCCATTAAAATATTCGGAGAGTTGTCGACAAGATGTTGAGGAGAAGGCCTGTGGAGGGCATAGAGGGGAGACCCAAAAACCCCGTTGGAAACCCTTATCCATCTTCAACAACCCTAGACGGGTAGTATTTCCCCACAGCCTGTTGAAAGCTTGGGCGGTCCCAATGACGTGTTTCTTATTTCGAAACAACCAGAGTAACAATAGGCTTCCCAACACCCCTCTTGATGCCAACCCGACACCACCCTCTAATACACAGCAACACGATCCGTTTGAAATACGCACCTCTCCGTACATTTCCTGGGTCTTCTGACTGACCTCCATCTTTCTGAACTTATACGCTTGTGTATACTCCTCCCAACGAGACACTTCGGTGGCCAGTTTCTCTGCCATGCGCTGCTGTGTCCGCGTTTCCTCGACCTGGTCCTGATACGCCTTCTCCAACTCCGCATACGCCCGCAGCGATTCCACTTTGCTGGCGCTCATCTCCCGCTCTTTGCTAAATGCAGGAAAAGGGTCACGTGCGGAATCGAGGTCCACGCCTCCTGCTCCTCACCCTCTTCGCTGGGAGGGGAACCGCGAGGAGCCAGCGGTCTCGAGAGATCCTCCGAGCAATGACTGAAAACCGCCCGAAGCGTCACTGTCACTGCTACTTCCAAAATCGCATTCGCTTTATTGCGTTACAGTTATGGTGTCACGATGCCCGCCCCAGCCCTTGAACTGTGGTGACCAATTTTCGGGGTAGTGATTCTTCCCACAGCAAAAATTCGTGCCGCCTAAACAGACGTACCGCTTCCCATGGCACAGCAGCAAGGAACAGACGCTACACTTGATCTGAGCGAAAAAGGCGAAAAGCCAACGAAACCCCAATCCAAACCACAATCTCAATCTGATTGAAAAAGAAAATCCCCAAGTGCAAGAACATAAGGTTGTGTACACTACTAGCGGTCGTTCGCCTCACTTTCTTTGGTTGGGGGTTACCACCGACCGGGGGCCGTCCGATCCCACCCTCGCCAGGGGTGGCTGTCTAGGGCTTGCAGGGCTACCCTGTCACCGGTCCAGAGGGGTGGGGTAAACGATGTCTGTGGGAGCCGGGTGCCTCCACCCATCCGGCTGTGGTGGGATGAGGGATGATGGACGGTGGACTTTTTGCATTTGTCACAACCTGCCTGGTCGACCCACGGACCCTTCCCTGTGCCCCCCCACGTTCCGGCTTGTGCCCCCTGTGCGACCCCGGGGCGCCAGCTGTCGCACCTCCTGAGATCACTCCGGAGCTGCTCGGCCTCCCGCTTCGCCGTCGCACACTCCTGGGACAGGGTGCGGTTTTCCTGTTGCATGTCGGCCAGTGCGTTGCGCAGCTGCGCGTCCAAGCCATCCTGCCGCGTTAGAGTTTTCAGCACCGCAATCTCCGTGGCGGCCTGCTCCACAATATCAAAGAACGGCACACGCCCCAGAGCGTTCTTGGTGGTCACGGCAGAACTCAGCGAGGCCACCAGGATTTCAGACTTGAGGAGGGCCAGCACCTGCTGCCACTTGGGGATGCGGGCCGCCACCTCATCGTACAGCCGCATGCACTCCGCGAACCGCGCGGCGCTGGGGTCGCGATTGGGGTCCTGCGTGAGCTCCTGCAGTGCCACTTCGTAGTAGATGATGGGACTGCCCCACAACTCAGCATCGCTTGGAAACGGGCTGGTTCTGGGAGAGTTGTGGGTGCGTCTGCGTGTCGGGGCATCGTCGAGCAATGAGTCTCGGAATGGAAATAATGCTCCGTTTCACGACTGCTAATCATGTGAGGGTTGCACAAGTGCTGTGCAAGCGTTGCATGCGGATTGTATGAAGTTGTCTGCCTTGGATTGTCTGGTTGACGTGCGAGCGAGCACCCTCTCCTGATACGGCATTTGAGCATATGAACATGTGTGATCGGGGCACTGCCTTGCAACTACCGCATGCAGTGTCCCTATGTGCAATGGGCTGCTACCTGAGTCGCACTCGAGCCGTTCCTCGTACAATCCCCCTATCCTCATCCACCCCTCGTGCCATGCACCACCGTACCCTCACACAATCCTCAAACTATCCTCCCGCAATCCACCAACAACCCCTTTACATCCTTATACGAATGGCGCGCGACCCTCATGCAACCCTCATACCATCCAACTGCAACCCCCATCCCCATCCCGTTCGCGCACAGGGTTGTGAGAATGATATGAGGGTTGCATAAGGGTTGCATAAATATGAGGGTTGCGACGAGTATGCTGATTTGCGGGTGCTATTGGTACCCGTGAACTTCCGAGAAACCACGAGGACGATTGCGATGGGAAAAAAAGAGGCGTGTTAGACCTTGGTAGCCGGCACACGCCTTTTCACGCGGCTCGCTACCATAAACCTGGTTGGGAGATTGGTTCGGGCAGAGTTGGGTGAACGTAGGACCACAGTTGCACACACTTTTGCGGCGGCGACGGCCGGAAAGGCAGTGGGCTCCCCGTGATGCCACTGGCCCGGCGAGTGTCTGCCGGCGTCAATGGCGGTTGGGTCATGAACGTGGCCGGACCGTCCTCGGTGTCAGTGGCTACCGTTGGACGCCGAGGGGGACGTGAGGCACCAGCGGGTGCAGTACTTGGTTTGGGCACGTACTGTACCTCGGCATACCCCACGAGCTCTGGTAACGAGTCGTTGCGGGCGGCCAGTTGTGTGCCTTGAAACGACAAGTTGAACGTCGTCGCGCTATTCTGACTCCGGGGCCTACAACATTGAAGATCACAAACGGTCGGGTCTCGCTCCAAATCCGAGCCGGAACTGTCGTTGGAATCCCTCGGCACAAAGGACTCATCCCCTATGCTTCCCCCCGTCGTAGCCCCCTCATCCCCCGATCGATCCTTGGGCAAACAAAGGGGTGTTGGTGGCCAAGGGAATTCAAACGAAAACAAGCGGCCAAAGAACAACACACAAGCAAGGCTTGCGTTTCCACCCACATCGTATGTCAATCCCACGACGAATATGCAGTAGGTAGTCCACGGATCACTGGCCCGCGGGGGTCCATAACCCGCCCCCCCCCCTCCCTAGTTTGACCCATGGATCACGGATCACCCACCCCTTCCCCCCCCCACCCTCTGCCTACCCCCGGATCGCGGTTTTTCCGGACCACCAATTTGCACACGGACACTCCTCGGGGTTGATCAAGACTCCTAGAGGCTCGAGAACCGAGGGTTACAAGGTGTACGAAAATTGAAGCAAAACAATGGAACGTAATGTGACATGCACCGAAGAAGCAAAGAAACGATGAACCAATTCATCTTCGAAAAAACTTGTTCAAAGCGCACACGGCGATGTAGTGCAACATGCACCTCAAGCAAATAAATAATCCACCAATTCATCTTCGAAAAAAAAATTCAAAGCGCGCCTAGTAACGTAGTGTGACATGCAACTACAAAGCAAAGAAAAGATCCACCAATTCATCTTTAAAGAATCGTTCAAAGCGCACTTGGTGACCTAGTCTGGCGTGCAACTAAGAAGTAAAGAAATGATTTACGTTCAAAAACCTTTTTCAACGTTTTAGGAAGGCACACAAAATTGATTCAACAATTCATCTTCAAAAAAAATTGTTCAATGTTCAAGCAAGGCACACAAAATGATCCACAAGAGCATGTGGAAGCAGACATACAATTGGGGAAGTGAAGCAAAATGATCTACCAATGATCCATGGATCACTGTTGGATCACCACCCTCGAACCCCCCCCCCCGTATCTCGCCTAACGTTTTTGGACCAAAATTGACCTATCACCTAGCCCATGACCCCCCCGTTGATCAATGGATTGTCGTTCCTTTTCATCTCATTAGTGTCGTCTTGGCTCTGTCATAAAATAGCGACGGTTTACAATATTCCAAATATCAACGGGAGAAGAGTTCCTATAACTCCAGGGGATCTTTTCCGGGCGCCAAGCGCGAAAGTCAGTCAATGGAGGGCTTGGGTGTTCGGTAGAAATACGGGTTCTATGACCTTTGTGCTATGCCGTGTTGGGCTGGAACGTTCCTACCGTTCGTGGTTGGAGACGAATCTTATGTCGAAGTGTATTGCACAAGAAAGATGAACCACAGGTTTCTTTTCCCGCATCCCCGTCCCGAGATTTCTCGTATTCCCACCCGGTACCTCCTGTCAAATATGGAAGATGCTTATTTTATGCTCCTTGTAAAGCTCCTTGTCAAGCGAAAGGCGTCAGGGGCCCCAAGGGAAGTCAACAACAACTATGCTCTACCGCAACTTTTGATGGGTGTGTCGATTGCCATGTTGTGCTGCACACCTGCTATGTATTGACGATATTGCGGGTGAATCCGGGACAATGGAGCTACGATGGGAAAACGCCCCGCCACCGGAGTTGTCATTCATCACGTCGCCTTCCGCTTACGCCTGCACCCGATCCTCCAAACGAATGGTGTCCAAACCAAGAGGGTCCCCAACGGACCCGACACGCAAAAGGATCAAAATAGACACCATCTACAAGGCAACACAACCTCGCTCGTCATACCAAAGCATCTGAATTTGGGCAATACACATGGAAGAACTTGTTGCGAGACGGCCCAACCAAACCCTTGAAAAAGGCTTTCTAACGATTGCGCTGTTGGAGCAAAATCCAAGGTATCCTCACTTTCGATCCGCTCTGGAGGATGTGCACGGGGATTGAATGATACCGTTCCATGCCATGAGTTCAATGTCTTCAAACTCACCCTCATCCTAAAAGTTACGGCCCGAGGTGCAATTGGCAAAAGGGTTTGAAGCCGATGAGGTGCCCGGGTAACGTAGTCGTTTTGCTCGCACGTGATGATACCAATTGCTGTCCACATAAATTGCTAAGCACAAGCCAACCTTAGTCCACACGGCACGCACCCTAACGCACTCCATGCCACCAAGTTTCACGGCATGAACGGAATGTCGACTAGTCGACCTTTTCACACAATTTGTTGGATGTTTAATTTCACCCGCTGCCATTAAACCACAAACCCTACCCTGCAGCGACGCAATTTGCCATTTGGCTCGTCCACCCTCCATCGTGGACTGGGTTGTTGTGGTATAATTCACCTACATCCGGCAAAAAAAGCATTTTCCAAATCCAACGACATCGTGTCAACATGGACTTGTGAACCGAGCTACACTACGCGAAGTTGGACATGCTCGGTTGCGCATGCGGCATGTCACCCAGTTTTGTGCATCGCCCGCTCTCTTCCTCCCAGGTGCTCCAGCGTCCAGCGAGCATTAGCAAAGGCAGCGTGGGGGCTGAAAACGTAATAGCCTGGAAGGCCAGGTTCAGTTTTGGTCGATCCACTCAGATGCACCAGGCCACCGATCGGGAGGGTCGCTCACACACACACATGTCAACCACTTAGGCGGTGCGCTCGGAGTATGCAAAGAACCTTCCTCCGACCTTTTTTCTAGCCATGTCCAACCGCAGCAAAACTTCTTCGAACTCTTGGGCCCCTTATGTGGCAGCCACGGTTGGGTTGGCCGCCACTGCAATGGGTATGTGGAATTTCTTTGGAAAAAAGAATGAAGGAGGCTCAGAGCACAACGGGCCCGTAGAGCCACACAAGGACATGCCCCGCTCCTTGAAGGCACCGCCAAAGGAGTTGGCGGAGAAGCTTCAGATCGCTATTGTGCGCACAGCATGGAACGAGAGCATGGTATTATCAATGCAAGCGGGTGCGGAAGAGGCCATGATCAAGAGCGGGCTCCCGAAGGAGAATATACACGTTGAAGTTGTCCCCGGAGCTTATGAAATTCCCATTTGTGCCAAGTATTTGGCTCAGAGTGGTAAGTATAATGTTGTGTTGACCCTGGGAGTGTTGATCAATGGAGAAACGGCGCATTTCGAGTACATCTCCTCCGCGGTGTCTCAAGCCCTCATGCATGTTCAAATCCAAACCAATGTCCCGGTTCTTTATGGCGTGCTAAATTGTTTCACAGAGGGACAAGCCATTGCCCGAACAAGGGCGGGATCCGACTTGCCAGGGTCTTTGGGTGTCTCTGCTTTGCACATGGCGGAGGTGCAGTATCGCCTTGCAGAAGAGAGCAAGGAACAATCAGCGTAAGCGACGGCCAAGCAAAGGCGCTCAAGGATTCGTATTGGATGTTTGTCGCTCTTCTCGCCATCATCAGAATGTATAAGACATCTCGTGTTTTCGCGCCACGAAAGTCTACCCCACTAACCTAGAGAAGCGTCTCTATATATCCATCACACATGCCCTCTTGGGGTGTCATAGTTTGCGCGTGGAGCTCTTTCAATGTATTTGCCTGGGTGCGAGCAAGATGAGAGGCCGAGCCCATTTTCCAAATGGCGCACCGCTTTTGCATTTTAGGCATGGTTTCTTCGCCTTTTGGAGGCGTTAGTGTGGTATACGGGGTTGAGCTTTTGCGTGGGGTTGTTGGTGGCGCATCGTGCTACTATTGGGTGGTTTGTCCGTTGCACTTATGGTGGTGTTTTTGACCGATGGTGCGCGAATCGGATCAACCCCATTCCGGGATGTTCGTGACCTGTGGGACGTCGGGCAATCTATGCCGCACCCACAATCGGGTACATTGGCCCGCGTGAACGTGTGGAACCACGGCCTTGTAAGGGCAACACTTGCAAAGAGGGAGGAGTATTGCCAGTATTCGCTTGTTGATGCTATGTCGATGCACATGCGCATGATTTGCTTGTTCTCGAGCTCACCCGAGAGCCACAAAGCGTTCACGGGCGACCCGAGATCCACACCATCTTTTCCCGGAGCCAACACGTGCACAACATTATCTTTTCTAAGGAAGCACGGTGCGCAACTCCGACGTAGAGATGGAGCAAGCCTGTTTTCAATCCATCGAATATGTACACCGGGAGGCTTCCTTCGTTTAGCGACACTAGACGAGCACATAACGCGCGGGATTTTGCTTCCATTCTCTTCATTGGGCATTGATGAATACGCACAACTGTTGGGAATGCGTGGGATTGAACGAGGGGAGGTTGCTATTCGGTGGGGTTGTGGGGTTCCGATGCATGCCTCATCCACCTTGGACGCCACGCGGCCGAAGGGTAGTTCAATCTGGCCTTTCAACAGAAAATAAAGTAGATTGCAAGCAGCTTGGTCCTGAGGATGAGAGACCTCGTAGGCGGAGGGACAGGCCGCACACTAGGCGAGAGCCAACACGTGAAGTCATGCCGACCCGAATAACAAAACAAGGAAGCGGTCGCGCCTTGCAATCCCCGAGGCTCGTCTAGGGTTGAAGGAAATGGCAAGGCACCCACTTGATCGGATCATTGGATGGAAGATCGAGCTCTGTCTTAACGGGCCAACCTCAAGCGCAGGCATCATGGTGTAGTCAAAAAATTTTCAAGAGCGCATATGTGTGGGCGATCTCGCCATTTGCCTTTGATGTCGCGTGCACCAATCCGAAGGCGAACAAATGCCCTCCCAACGCTACTGAGCATCAAAAGGGTTGAAAAGATGCATTATGTGTTTCATGCTCTATGCGCTTCAAGCCGTGCAAGCTACTTTGTTACTGTGACCTTGAGAAAGGAACGCAAACGTCCAGCTTTGTCCCAAAATTTTGATGCTTGCACGAGCAAGTTAGTTTGTTGTCGTGGCACATGTCACAAGATAGGGGCCCCGGTGGCCTTCGGGAGGTCCCCGGCAAGTGTTGAGCACACTACAAGTCATTTGTGAATTGCAGTACCTCAATCACGGAGAAGACGGAACGAAAGGACAACAGGACATGGTGATGCGTGATGTGTTTGCTCTCATCGTTCAAATGCATTTTTGAGTAGGCTTGGTTTTGCATGTTCCAACTATATGACAACATGGACGCCTCCCTCCCCTCCCCGCCAGCAACCCCCGCCCAAACTCTACCAATTAATTACCGCCACTTTCCACAAGTCCCATTATTGTTATGAGTTCATGCCATAGTGTCATGTTGTGCGGGTGACGGGATGTGTTGTGTAGTCATGGCTTGGGGGGGTTGGGGTTTCACCTAGTGCGATCCTTGGTGTGATGCGGGCTGTGCGGCTGTGCCTAGTCTTTGCATCCATTTTTCGTCGTTTGAAGTCCCCTTGAAGGTTAGCTTCTACCGCCTTTTGAAAGTTGACCCGCACTCAACGACCTAGGCTTCAAATCCTTTGCCGCTAGTTTTTATCAAAAACAAGCGCCATAGGACAAGACGGCATGGGCGATGGCAAGTTGTGTCTGATCATAAAGGTGGTTTTCATGCCAAACAGACGTCCACCACCGTATGCCGTTCACAGCCGTATGTCAAGGGAAGCAGCCTTTTGGTACGCACACATGTTCCCTCGCATCGCACGAGCCCAAAGAAGTGGCGTGTCAACGGCAGAACGTGGAATAGTGGCAATAGAGATCCGCACCACGTGTTTGCCACCCCACACATGCTCGTTCTAGGCGCCTTTGCGTTTCCACCGATGCTGCCCCATGCTCCCGCAAGTTTGCCGGGTATCGCGGGCAAGCGTCCCGCCCAGGAATCAGCTGGGCGGGCTCCGAAGGCTGCCAAGCGTGAAGAAGGTGTGGGGTGGTTGCGTGTTGCTTGCGTGCCGCCCGAAAAGATGGTGTAAGGCGACGGGTGGATTGTTCAACACCCGGACAACAACCTCTTAGGTAGTATAGTGGTCAGTATTTCCGCCTGTCACGCGGAAGACCCGGGTTCAATTCCCGGCCTGAGAGTCTTTTTCCGATTTGACTGTAAAACCCTCTGGACCTGAGTTCCTGCACATTTGACAACAGTGTACTGGGGATAAGGTTGTGGACCCTGCACAGCTGCTGTTTTGAACTGTTAAGTTTGGTGGTGCAACCCCCCCCCCCCCCTGTAGTCTGACTGATAGCCTGACTGTAAGTGACTGTTCGACCGCATTCTTCCTGATTCAGACACAGGTGTGTCAAGAGGTTTAACCAGGTCAGGCATAGAGAATAAAGATGCACTTATGCCTGACGGTGGAGTGCATTGCCTCAAGTTTGCATTTTTTGCAGCACAGTCTGTCTATTTTTCAATCAATCTCTTTCAATCTAATTAGGTCTCAAGGGGAACCGTCACGACATTGGGGTGGGAGATTACAAGGGGGGCGTGAGGTAGTTCCAGAATATCTCTCGGGGACATTCATAACCTGCCAACATGGAGCAAATTCGCATTTTTTCAGGGGTTTCTCATTTTTTTGTCCAATGCACGAAAATGATGTTCACTAAGGGGGGGTATGTGTATGCTTTTTGAAGTCTGTGAGAAAAGGGCTTGAAAATGAGCCTGGGCCTGCACGAAACCTATTTGGCCTAAACTGGCCCCGTTTTCGGACGGGAAACAGGGCTGTTTTTCACCAAATGGTTTTCGTGCCGGACGGAAATCTCAAACATATCGTCAGTACAGCAGGTGTTCCGAATAGCCCTGTTCGAGGGCTTTCCGAATATACACCATATATCCCCCCCCTTTCCTAGCAACATGTATGTGTTACTCGGAAACACTGGTTGTCAGTTCAGGCAGTTGAATTCTCAGCGTGCTCACAGCTTTGGCCGGGGTCAAATTGACTTTGCACGCTTTGCGCTCGGGAGCATTAAGTAGGTAAGCTGTGCACTTGGGAGCATTAAGTAGGTAAGCTGTGCACTAAACATTAAGTAAGCTGAACATTAGGTAGGTAACTAAGTGTACAAGTAAGTGTACAGCATTGTTTAGAAAATTTTTTGTTTTCAAAAATTCTGTGTTGGAAGAAATTTGTATTTTATTTAATTTTATTAGAAAAATGATTATTGCAAAGTTTATTCGAAGCTGTTGTGTTTGGAAATTTTTATTGGAAATTTTTTTATGGATCATTGTTAGAAAATTTTTTGTTGAAAAATTTCATTGAAAAATCTTTCGTACATGTATTTCTCCATGAGAAATCGACGCGACTGTGACCCCTATTGTTTTCCGTCACGATAACCGCCCACTTAGGGGCAGTGCAGGCGGATTTTAAGGGGCTCTTCTCGTCCAGGCCCATTGATAGACAGGATGGTGGTTGTCATAGGAATGCTACAAGTTGGGGTGCCTTTGCTGCAGGTGCTGAGCTGTCACTGCTTGTGTGTTGGACCTTGCAGATGGATCTGCCATGGCAGAGGAACTCAGGACTGAAGTAATTGATGCCGTGAAACAGGTTTGCTTTCTGTGTTGCACACGTGAGTGAACACAGGCTGGGAATTTTTGGGCAAAACCGTTGCCAGAACTTGCTGCCAGTACAGTTCTTGGTGCACATGGTGCCCCATTCCGGTCCTCCTAACGTTTTCCCCGAAGTTTTGCACAGTACTTGCGTAGTGCAGCGGCGTTAATGCCCTTGGGTCAATGCGAGACGACGGGCGATGCGGCTGCATCCAAAAAGCCACGTCCAAAAGGGCAATCCGACGGGGTACCGCTGGTCTACACAGGCCTCAGTGTCGCATCGAGCCTCGCAATGCGTCGCATCCATGCGTCCTCAGGCGCATTCGAAGTGGGCGTGTAACAGTGACCTGCTTTTCATTGACATCGACAAGATGACAGATCCTGAATATGCCTCCGACGCCGTCCAACGGTTTGAAGAATTTGGGGTTATATTTGCGAAAGTGGAGAATTACAGTGAAGATAAAGCCCAGATTGAGGTTGCATTCCATTTGAATCCATTCGTGTGTACAATTGTCAAGGCCAATTTCGTGAGGGCCGAGACTGGGTACCACAAAATTGTCAAGGCCACTTTCACAAGGGCCCAGACAACGTACCACAAAGTTGTTGTGGCCACCCAAATGACAAAATACCCCAAAATTGTTATGGCCACTTTTGTGAGGTCCAGACGATGTGCCACAAAGTTCACTTAAGATCACCGCGCAAAGGTCACATTCATGAGGGTGAGTCCGTATAGCAAGGAGGAGGCCGAACGTCTCCCGGGCGGGGAGTCGTACCCCGGCCGCCCGAGTTTTGCACCCAGAAATCCTAACCACTAGACCACACGGGATGTCTCTGAATTCTAGGGTTCCAAGAGAGGACGCAACCAGCAGCGGGAAAGGGGTGTGCCTCCGGTTGACCCACCGGGACCCTTGGCGTTCAAAATTTTTTGCCCCAATAATTGCCCTGTCACAAAGTTGTGAAGTCCACTTGTGTGCTGGGCTGAGTGAGAAAAGCTCATACAGGGGGGCGGATAAGTTTGCCTGGGGACAAATTCGACGGGGATACTTTCGGAAGGGGAAAGTTTCGCCACCTCCAAGAATCCTGAAGCTTCCTGTTATCTTACCTGTAGGCTCCCGATTGTTCCTGATATTTCCTGGTGGGCTCTGGATGGAAACAAACACATCTTTGTCCCCCCCCTCCGCATAGTACACTGCTGCACATGTCTGAATTCGCAGTACTCACGTGCATCTGAGTTCACAGCGAAGTTGTTGGTTACACGCCGTGAAAATTTCGCCAGGGGAGAAATTTCGCCACTTTTCCTAACGGCGAAAATTTCCCCGCGAAATTCTCCCCTCCCAAAATTTTCCCCCCACCTGTAGAGGTAGCGAATCCTGAGGTCCAAGACGAGGTACCGCAAAAGACGAGCCGGTACACACTGGTACACGCGACTGAGTGAGCCGCTTGCACCAGCTCCAGCATCCCCTTGCGGAAATCTCTTGGGCCTTCCCTGTTGGCCCCTGGGTCTGCACTCCTGGTCAGTGTTTCCTTGCTGAGCAGCGGAGGCAAGCAGGGGGCAGCTCGCACCCCGCCCTCACGGATCCCTGCCACAGGCAGGCTGGGCGCCACACTGTAAGGGCATCTGGCTGCTGGGGTGCCAAGGATTCCAAGAGGCCTCAAGTGTTCCACTCAGCAGGCCATGCAGGCCAGCATGGAGCTGTGGAATGGGCCGCTGGGCTCCACCTCCTCCCTGGTGGACACGGCTAAAGGCAGACCACTCGAAGCATAAGTACCTCCTCCTAAGAAATATTCCGCACCCGAACCTGGGCACAACATCTTCCTCGTGACGGAGTCGGTGCAGGATCACCGTCTTTGGTCCCTGGGCCCACGGCACCATCGAAGCAGCGCTCATGGCGGTCCCCGGGGGCTTGTGAATGACCTTCTCCCGGGGGCAAGGGGCGATGAACCAGAAAGGTGGGGGTCACAACAGGGGGGCAGCTGGGGGACACCCATGCAGAAAGGTCGAGCTCCACAAGGGCGAGGGGGGGGGGGCTAATTAGTCGATTGGATTGAATGATAGAAAAACAGACACAAGGCGGGGGGTTGGAGGGTGTTCACCACCGCTTATGTAACACAGGGCCAAGGGGCACCATCACCAAGTGTTACCCAGGTATTTGCCCAATTGTTTCGGGGCTTCACTGCCCGTGCAGTGTGCCAGTTTGCTCCACCAAGGCCCTGCGGTGGGGCCTTGGTGGTTACTTGCTTCCGGGCCCTTTGGTGGGCCCAAGGCAGGTGACTGCCTCCAGCGTGTGCTCCAGCAGGCCCTTCGGTTGGGCCCTAGGTAATCATGTGCCGTGTGCGGCTGTGCTATGGTTATGGCAGAGAGCCTCAAGCCAAGCCGTAGCCACCCTGGTGCTACTGCTCACTCCCGTAACCCAAGGCCACTTTCTACGTAAAAGGCCATTTTCCTGCAGGCCTAGAAGAGGTACCCCAAAATTGTCAAAGCCACTTTCCTCAGGGCCTTGACAAGGTGCCGCCACACAGATCCCTCTCAGGAGGCTCTCCAGTCGGACAAGGAGAACCAGGCGGGCAATAGGCGTGGTGATTTACTGGCCAGCACCCCCCCCCCCCAAAAAAAAGAGACTTGCGTGTGCGGATGCCCTAGCCTGGCGTGATATGATGATGACAGTCTGTTGGTGCCCGCCAAACATCCTGACACACGTGACACAGGCCTGTGATTGACCAATATTTTGGCATGAACTTCACAGTTTTGGGTAAGCTTTTGTGTGGAGGTATGAACCAACCTCTGGAATGGGGGGGGGGGAGCAAATGGTGGAGTGTGCGCATGGGAGGCAGCGACAATAAAGGGGATGGCTTGGCCAGCCAACCCCGTCGCTACCGGGTGCCAGGGCAACCCCTGCTCAACCGGCATCAGGTGGGGGGTGTCTCCCGCAGCCCAAACGGGCTGTTTGCGCAACAGCAGCGGGAGCCCATCAGGGGCAGACCAACCGTGAGGGGGAAAAGGACATATGGTGGACGGCCCGGACAGGGCGTGGAGGAACAGGGCACCTGGGCCGCACAGAAACACAGCGAGGCAGGCTATGGGACGGCCTGTGGGCAGAGGTGTGTGGACAGCAAAAACAGTCAAACGACCCCGGCAACAACCAGCACATCCTCAATACGCCAATTATTGGGCGCCGCTGACACGCAAACGGCACACCATGCCACATTCAGCGCAGCCCCAACACACCAACTACTGGGCTCCGCGAACGCGGAAACGACACCAGCAAGAGCACCGGCCGCAGCGGCCGACAGAAAGTAGCGACCCGACGCAACATGCGAAGGGAAGAACGGGTGACCGTCCAGGGCCCCGTAAAGGAACAACAACCAGACGGAATGTCACACAGGGGGGGCAGCACCCAAGAAACGCCCCGAACGACAGAAGCATGCTGACATCAATGGCACAACAATAGCCCACCCGTCCCATGCCCCAATCATGCCACACCCGCCCCCAAACCCGCCCCCCGTTGCAGCCCAAGATTCCTGTCCCGTCTCTGGATTTTGGGGGGGGTGTCAGAGTGAAGTGACCCTGGGCGTTCTTTCGCCAGACCTACTCCATGTCGCTGCCACCGTTCGCCAGGCTGCTTTCTTCGAAGCGGTACGCAAAGCCTACGGTTGGGCCATGGAAGGTCGGCCCTCCTCCCTGGGGGAAGAGGGTATGCGTGTGTTTGAGGAATCCCACAGCCTGGCGTGCCGGCCCAACCGCGCAACGGGGCTCTTGAGGCCTGTCAACGTCAAGTGCCGGCCCCACAAGTGGGACGTTGGGACTGGTCCGACAAAAGCCGCCGTGGACCTGGTGCTTGACCCCTTCGATTTGGCACGCCTGAAGGCGATGCAACGGGTATGCGCTGCACTTGCAGGCCACTTTTGGGCACCACCCCATTTTCCGTGAGGGGAGTCGGTTACCCGGCCGCTCTCCTCCCCACCCCTAGTTCCTCGTCCTGTGGTATTTCGTATTGACATCACCCGCTCCGAACCGTTTTTGCCAACCCCCTCCACCTTTCTTCTCGCTCCTGGCCCCTCTGTTCTGGATCCCCTCCCCTTGCGCTGCACACTGCATGACACGGCACCGGAACCGGTGCACACTCTGCACACTGCGCGCCATACATTGCACATTTCACAACATGCATCCTGCAAAGTGCGCACCCTGCCTCTGCACATTGCGCACTGCGCCATGGACAGCAACGCGAGCAAAAGCGCCGATGGAACCAACGCACGCGCGACAGAAGCTTGAGGAGCAATCAGAGCAATCAGATGCAGGGGAGGGGGAATGTCAACACGAAAAAGCGCGGCAACGCGACACCGGTCATCGAGTTGAGGTTATCTGAGGCGCTTCGTTTGCAAAAACTGCACCGTGTTCAGCAGGTCGAGGGACGTGTGTTTGTGACGTAGTCCGGACAAGAATGAGGCACAGGAGGTGCCCACCGCACCCGAGCGCCCTCGGCTCTTAAGAAGATTTTTGTCCGCGTATTGGCCGCTACACTTGACCTGGAGGCAGAGGCACCAGGCAGGACTCAAGAGGTGGACAGGTCCCACTTGTACAGCATGTGATGCAGGCTGGCTACGTCAGTTTCGGGGTACACCGCATACCTCCCCAGACCGGGAGCCGTGGAAGCACCGGATCGCACAGTTCCTGGCCCCAGGTCACCGAGCTAATGAAGCATTGGGAAATTACCACCGTTCCTGTCTGCGGGGCCGGGACTCGTTCCAAGCGTACTGTACACGAATCATCGTGGGGTACCGCCGAGGCACGCAGTAGCTCACCTCCTGTGCACGGTGGCTGTGGGTTGGATTTCCTGCCCCTGTACAACCAGCTCCACTCTCCTCATTTGCTGCATGCCCCTGAGGCGGTATCGCCCAGTCCTGATGCGTCACCCAGTGGAACCCAGTCGTGACTGCGAGGCGAGCTGGGCCCTTGGCTTCGCATCACATGGGCCAAGGAGTTGGATTTGGGGCTCCGAGTATGGGTGGAAGCCTCCCATGGAATGGAGGTTCTGAAGAAGCCTTACCGCTCAGTGCACATTTGAGATCGAAGACGGCATCGTTCTCAGTTCTAACACCAAAGCGTCGCCGAAGTGACCGTACCTCACTGGGAGCAGTTGTGGCAACCACGGAAATCATGGGAAACCACGGAAAACCACAGGCAGGTTTTGAGCCCAACCACCAGTGACATTTCAGAACCCGCATTTTTGTGCACCTTTTCTGCACGTTTGTGTGCCACCCATTTCACCCGTTTGCCTGAGTTTGTCGTGCCTATGCAGAACGTGGTGCAGGCCTCCATCCTCCTGCACACCAAAGGCGACCATGCCCTGCTCTCCAACTGTTACATGGCCCCTGACAGCTGGAAGGCCCGTTGCACCCCTAACACGGGCCCCCGTATTCAAAGAGCAGCCACCAAGAGCAAGGTCTGTGTTTGACAGATGCATTCGGGCTGAGTTTCTACCGACAATTCATGGAGTCGCACTCTCTCTCTCTCTCTCTCTCTCTCTCTCTCTCTCTGTCTGTCTCTGTCTGTCTCTCTGTCTCTCTCGCTCTCTCTGTCTCTCTCGCTCTCTGTGGAGGCATGTTCGGGCAAATGAAACTGTTTTCAATGGGTACAAACGCGGCCCCATCCGGAGGCAACCACGTTTCCCGTCACTATAAGTGTGTGCGCCCACTGCCGCGGAATGTGGACGTGCATCGTTTTTCAGATGACAGATATGTATGCTATCGACTCTCTTTGTGGGAATAGGTGCATGATGCCTTAGTGCTGTCTTTTTCTCTCAGCATCCCAACGCCGCCTCAGTGGCACAGGGAAGTGCAGGTATGTTCTGGGAAATGGCAGTGGCCACTCTAGCGGATTATTTCGTGTTGTTGGACAGAGCACATTTGGCTTCAGCCTCAAAGTGGCAAAAAGTGAAATTTACTCACGGAAAAACCTGATTTGGGCCATTTTTGGACGTAATCTTTTAGGTTCCGGACCCCCTCCCCCTGCTCGCCTCCAATATCTGCAAGGTCTCGTCTCCCCAAAAGAAACTCTGAGCCCATGCCGATGCCTTTGTGCTGAATCGCAACGGCCTGGCGCCTGCATTTTCATGCTCATCAGGTGTTTGATGTCCCGGGGCTGGATGCAAAGAAGAAAGTGCCGGCGGCAAAGTGTACGCCTCCGCACGTTGACGTGTACGGGAACGAGGCCGCCCGCCGGGCGACTACTGGAGGCGGTGGGGGTTGTGGGGGCCGGGCGGGATGTGGAGGTTCGGGGGACCGGACCCAGAGCATGATCCTGCTTGTGGACACGAACGAGGCTAATGATGCCACCAGGTCAGTCTGCTCATGACGATTCCTGCCCCGTTCAAATGCGGCATCAAAACGTTGGTGCAAAGCCGCAGTTTATAGATGGATCATTTTCGAGCGGAATGGTCACATGTCGCCCAGGCCTCAGCAATGTTCAGCCCGGCGTATGCAGCATTCAATCTGGTGGTAGAATTGGCCAAGAAGATAGCGAACGTGTGGTCCCCAGCAGCCGGGAAGGCAACAACAAAAGGGGCATCTGTACGGCACTTCGTTGACTCCCAGACTGCAGACTTTCGCGGTTGATACAAAGACCCCAGCAGTGTGCAGCGGGTTCTGTTTGTGCATCCCCCTCCGGGACTGTACAGCTATTTGGAGAGGAGCGTGTTGCGAAGTACTGTACTGTACTGTACGGATTGTAATAGTGCCTCGAAGAAGGCGGCATCTTGCGCTGTTGAGGGTTGGTGAGGTTTGCAGAGACATATTGGCCCTTCGAGATGCTTTGGTGCCTCGTGTATCTTTTTAGCACACACACATGCGCGGAGGTGTGCGCATGCGCATGTCTGTGTCTGCAGCAGCAGCCACCAGGCGCTCCGTCCCAGCAACTTCAAGGCTGCGCCGCTATTCTTTGTTCCGGGAACCCACAAAGTGATCAAGCAGCTGATGGACCTCACAGCGACCCGAAGCGCCGGATTCATTCAGTTCAAACGCGAGAAGCAGGAGTTCGTGGAGTATGTGGGGAGAGGGTTTAGGAAGGAACGCCCTGAGCCCACTCCTGATCCCACGGCCATGGGGGGGGGGGCAGGAGGAGCCAGAAAGGCTGAGTATGGTCACCCCGGAGGCCCACATCATGCCTCCAGTGCCCTCAGGAGTAGAAGCGGGGGGGGGGGGTTTGGGGGGGGAGATACGTTCCCGAACTAATGTTGGTTGCAGGGCACGCAATTTTGACAGAAGATTGCTGTCGGCCTGATCCGTAGCTGCCCTGGACGGCATGTGTTCTCATTACAAGCACGCTTTCTGGTGGTGAGAAATGTGATGTACAGAAGGCACGGATTGATGTGGCTGCATATTTGTTTGGGTGTAGCCTATGGGCTGCCTATGCGCAAGGAAGTGCTGCCCGTGCGCAAGGAAGTGCTGCCCGGTGCAAATCAGGGTCTGGCAAATTCGACACTTCGGTGCATGGTGGCATCTTGGGCTCAGACAGCTCTTTCGCAGCTGCACGAGCCCGCACACATGAGCCCCGCAACCAGAGCGTGTTAAATTGTTTTGAAGTGGGACGTCTGCACATTGTGTTGTGGGCTTCATATGAGGGGCAGGGCCCTGGCTGACGGATTCAACCCGACTTCACCATTTTCTTTATGACCTGTGAAACAACATCAATTTGGGTCTTTCTATTTCGACGCAGGGTCCGCGTTTTCTTGAGGGATCGCAGGCTTATGGCAGGGGCCGTGGCAGGGGCAGAGGGTTATGAACATATGTGTCAGCATTCCAAGGAGCTGTGGGAAATGAAAACAAGTCGTTGTCGACCGGTTTCGTTTTGGCCTATGTTGTCCATCTGGTGGATTGCAGCGCCTCGAAAGTGTGTGTCAGAAGACCCTTTACAAAATTCTCTTGGATCCCGATGCACTGTCAAACGAATGTGACGGGTATTGGACCCCGCTTTGTCCCTTTTTGGTCTGCAAAAGGTGGGAAAGGCATTGGCTTTTGACCACATTCCCCTTTGCTGTTCCCCATAGTGTCGGCACTGCGGCGATTCGGGGAACGATGGCATTGGGTGCTGTACTTGTGGGGATCATGGAAGTCTCAGCCCTGGACTTCTCACCGTCGTTGCTCGGAAGTAGAACACCTAGAATGCTGCACTCTCAACCTGATCACAGTCCGTTGCACTGTTTGTTTTGTTGTTTACAATATCATTCAGATTCTTATGCCGCCACGGTGTCACTCCTTCTGAACGTCCATGTATAGTATGGTGGCAAAATGTTGTCCATTTTGAGACCAGTTGCTACGCCCCTGAAGGGTCCAAGTCCGCTGGAAAGAATCACCTCCTGCAAGCCTCAAAATACGCCGAGAAAGTTGATCCAGGTGACTCCCCTGTGTTTCTGATTGCTCGATGTTCTTTTTCGCAAGATTTCCAGTTATGCTTGATTTGTACCCGATTCCAGAACTGTCCACAATCTCTCTGCTAAGGGTTTCCGTCGCAATTGATCTTTCGTACACAGGCGTTGTTGAGGGCAACGCTGCTGATGTGGTGCCCGGGAGCCATTTCCCGAGTGCCTTGCTATAGCATTGGTGGGTTGTACATGGGCCTGAAAACAAAAAAAGACAGTCGATGTAGACGATCACGTTATACGCAGATGTGGATTTTGGCTGTGCACTGCAGCCGTTGGATGGGCATTTGCCAACGTCTCAGTTCTGCTTGTGCTTGTATGTCTCTTGCGAGCACGGTCAATGTCGAAGGGTGCACCTATTTTCCATCAAAAGGGTATGGCTGTGAAGATGGGCATTTTTCTGTCTGTTTTCATATCCTCGAGCGATGTCGAAGACCTTTAAGGATCCTCTGGGCAAGATCCTCCTCTTCGACGTGCCAATCAACAGCGACCCCTGCTCCTTCTGAAGCGGTTCGAATTGGACACGTGTGTTTGGTCCACCAAACCCTTTAGAGAGGTTGGCTGAAGCGACGAGAGGAGCAAACAATGCTGGGGTCAAAGTTGGCGTCGGTTTGTTATGTGGAATGGAGGGGAAACTGAGGCAGAAGTGCATTGATGGGTTGGCTGTCGCGTGCAGCACCTCACCTCAGCAAACGTGGTAGAAATGTAGGCCGGCCAGATCAGCGTAACCAGCTGCCCCATGTGCCACAGCAGGTCTGAGAGTATGATGAGGTTCCTTGCCAGAGATTTGCCAGCCTGGTTTTTCTCCCCCGATTGCATCAGCCACAGAGCTGGGCATCAGGAGCACGTTGACATCGAAATTAGTGTACACACCATGTTCATGCACTGCACTTGGGGGCGCACTTCAACAGATGGACACCCACTTGTACAGACGCATGTACACGCGCACTCTGTCGGTATCACAGGCACCATTGCATGGCGTTGCTGCATCGGATTGCATTCGCCTGCCGATGTTGTGAAAGCCCATCACCTCTCGGAGTATGCCCAGAAGCGCAGCAGAGGTATGGAATATTGTCGAGGGCTGCAGGTGCTGTGGAGAAAGTGGAGGGCCTTTACAACACTGCATCCACCTCTGTACCAGAGTCCGCCCCTGGAGGGGAAGGGGAGGAGAAGGGGGGCAAATCGCGCAGAATGGGTCCATAATAAGCGCATCATGGGCGCATAGAGGGCGCTAGGGGGTACATAGTTGGTCCGCATAAGGCGCATAGCGGGCGCGCAACGTGCGCCTAGTGGGCGCCTAATGGGCGCAGAGAGGGCACATAGCTAATGTATAGACGGCACGATGGGCGCAGAGGGGGCGCATGGAGGGCGTGCCCCTGCTCTGTCTGTTCCCCCAGGCCTCAAGATCTGGTCGTTTCTGGCGAATTCCAAACATCCGCTGGTGGTCGATGCGTATTCCCAGCAATTCCCGAAGTATTATGAGGAGCCGGAGCGAGGGGATGCCACAAGCCAATCCGACCCCCAGGGACAAGGCGGTGTACAACGGCCTCAGAGTCTGGAGAGGTGCGCTGGAATCTCCGTCATGTGCGCAGGTGAGTGGGCACTGTGAAGTGATCAGAAGCAAAACTGCGCATTCCCTTTGTTGCTTTCCGCCATCACAACGGCGATGCAGTACTGTGCAGCTTCCAGGCAATCGGGTAAAGGGACCGGTGGCAGATATCGATCGATGATTCAAGGATTAAGGGTACTCACAAGGGGCTAAAGGGCCCTTTTTTGTTTTGGTATGTCAAGAAAAGTATACCGACCCGCCGTGGACGGTTGACGGTTGCCCACTGGCGGTTGCTGGGATCCGAATGGACTTACTGAAGGCAGCTGACGGCTGTTGGCGGTCAGTTCAGGGCGGTTGGTGGTGAAAGGACAGTGTGTGTGCCCTGCTGTAAGCCCCCCCGTCCCACCCTACCCCCACCGCCGCTGAAGAAACCCCCTGCCGTAGCCTTTCTTGCCTCCCGTCTACCGTGGGGAATGTATTTGGTGCTGCATTTCCATGTCATGCTGCCTTGCAGTGGGTGGTTGCGACTGCAACAGGCGTCCATCCTTTTGGTCCTCGCGGTCAAAGAGGTCGGATCCACAAGGTCCTTGTCGCTCATGTGGCACACACCAGCACACCCCTACCCATGCCTGAACAGCTTACTGTGCAATCCACGGTCAACAGGGACACAGTCCACATACTTCCGTCGGCATCCCCGCACTACGAGCAGAGGCATCGCACACAATCAAGTTCCCTGCACCATCTACTGCATACCATGAGGCACTGGCTTTGGGAAAGCCCTGTTCACAGGAACTAGAAACTGAAGGCAGTCGCCAGTGTCGCAGGGGGTGTGACCTGTGCCCTCTTACGTACCTGTTTTCGCAGTTACAATGCAATCGACCGTTGGCTCTTGGGCGACCGAAGTGTAGACATTTTGAAAGAATTGGGTGACGATTTCAAGAAGACGTTTGATGCGGTCCGCTTCAACAGGTCCATCCTCATTGATGCCTCAGCGTTTGTTGTCAGCGTGGAGGTCAGCATGGGCAGTAGAACCGGCATACGTTGTGCTGACCGGAGGATATTTGAATCCAAACTTGTGGCCCTCCGGTGCAATATGGAAGCCTCAGGATGCGGAGTCCTTGTTCCTGCCTCCCATGCAGCCTGCGGCGGATAGCTGTAGGGACTCCCGTTGGAGGGTGATTGGCAGGTAGTCGGGGTTGAAATTACGAACCCCGTTCAAGGCGTCCCTAAGTCCGGGGTGGCTAACCACTGCGCTACCAGCTGCAGTGGTGAGACCGAGCAGCCCCTCTGGGTTCGGCTGCGACCTGAGATAGGACCTCTTCTGCGTGGGACTCAGTGGGGTAGGCCGGGAATTAGGGTACTTGGAATTCATGCCTCTGACCAGTGAGCTACGGGAGGACTGGCTCATAGTCGTTAACGGACGGTGGCTGGAGGTTGACCGATGGTATTCCATGATTCATCCACAAGGGCTGACCAGTGATCGTAAGCGGTTGGCCCTACCTCAGCCGCTGTTGTGATTTGTCGAGCCCGCGCTGACACGGCGAACAGCTCCCTTGGGTGCAATACCGCAGTCAACCGTTTTGCCTTTCCACTGGGGTGGGTGACGCTGTCGTACACTTGTCGGGCCCTATTCCATGAGGTTCGGGTTCCGGTCGATATGCCATTGTCAGTCAGCCATGCAGGCTCGGGAAGTTTTCGGGCGACGATTCGATCGGGAAATCTCGCCGTTCAGCAAGCCTCTATCAGTTCCCATCGGCGCAATTTTCAGGCTTGCCCCTCTAAAGCAATGCCATTTGTGTGAGCGACAACCCTCCCCGAAACCTCGACAACCCTCCACGACCGGAGCACGGACCCCCAAGAATCCTGACCGACGCTCTGCATGATACGATGATGCATGTGCATAATGCATTGTAAGCTTCCATGCTGAGCTTGGAATGTGGAATACCTTTTGGAGGACGTGATTTTTTTGCGGGGGGGGGGGCGTGGTACCCATGCGTTTAACAATATGTGACAGAAGGTGGGGAGCTCAGCCGTATGAGCAAGCCGAGACCCTCGAAGTTTCTGCCGAGCGCCTGCCACCATTGCAATATCATCTTTGTACTGCAGAGCTTCAGCCGACTCGGAGGCGGCCGCATTGTCAGACGTGGGCCACCAAAACGGGGCATCTTCGTGCTCATCGATGTCATCCCCCGTGTGACTGCGTTTCGCCTCTCCCGACCGGACAACGTAGGCCCCGTTGTGGTCCGCTGGGGGTTCGTACGCGGTTTTATGTCTACTGCTCGACGTATTCGTTCCGGGAGAACGGGGGTCTCTGGTGCTCTCTGGCGGAGGCAGGGCCTGGCAGACTGGCGCGTTACCAAGACATCTGCCATGGGTATATGCTCGTGACAGCGGGACTGGAGCAATGTCCTAATCACAGAGCGCAGGCGCTTTGCTTGCTGACGGGTCGCACCGGTATGCCCCATTGGGCCACGTGGGCCCTGGGTGTCCTTGCCCCGTCTGTGGACCGACGGCCCGGAGGCCCGTCTGGAAAACGTGCGACTGGGGCAGCCGCAGGCGCTGTCGCCTGTGGGCCGGCCTTTCCATCGACCGACTCGAGTTGGGAATCGAACCCCGCCGTCATGGGTCGGCGGGACTTTGTACTATGAAGGGCTCAGGCTGTCAAGGTCCAAAGCGCTCACGTGTCATGGGCACTGCACTTCACAAGGACTCCGCACCGCGGGGGGCACCAGCACGGTTTCGCTTTGGGGTAGCATGGGTTTCGCGCCGGGTGCACAGGGTTCGTCGTTGCAGCACGGTTTCACCCGAAGATCAGAGCCGCCATGAGGTGCCCGTGTTCAGCATCGAACCTGCGACGGTGCGTTCGTGAGCTTGACGCGCAGTCTACTCGAGTACGACGGTGGCGCCTCATTGGATGGAGAGCACCAGCCTATGAAGCTTCAAATCGTTCGTATGCTGGGGCCAGCCGCTTGGTTTAAGAGCAGATTGCCCTCCCCTCTCAATCCCACGCATGGCTGTACAATGAGGCGCGATATCATCAGGAACAGGGACCACATCGCCCTCAGGAGGGCATCAGGGAAAGGGACCACATCGCCCTCAGGAGGGCATCCACCGGAGGAGGTCGCCGGGCAGGGTTCTTACGGCAAGTCGCAGAAAAGAACGGCAACAGAACTCAGGTCAAATGTACCGCTCACAGACCAAGAGCTGCCATACCACTGTGGAGAGTTTGGTGGGCCATTCCAAAAACTAGGGCTCAGCCCAAACCAGTGGTTTCAGCCCAGGCAATCGGAACGGAAACGGATTTTGGCTGAACGAGGTCCCGGAGGTTGAAGATGCTGCCGGTGGAGCCGGGCTGGGGCGCGGCACACGTCCCCGTCTTTGGGCGGGGACACGGGAGTCGGTTTAAGGCATGCGCAAAGGCGTCCAGGGCAGGGGGCCAATGCGGAAAAGCACCGGAGAAGAAGGCAAAAGAGCAGCGTCGAATGAACAGGAAGGACCGCGGGGGAGGACTGCCGGGGATGAGGCATGACCCGAACTGTTTGCGGGGTGCCGTAGCAGTGATACCCCGCCAGCCTGCACTGGGTCACGTGTAGCCCTGCCCCTAACCCCCCCCCCCCCCCAGGCGGCAGCTGTGGCATTCACCGCCCCCCAAAGGGGGTTGCATTCCCCCCTTGCATGCCGTTGCCAAGGGGACATGTGTGCGTCGCGCGCTCTTCTGCAGCATCCCCGAATGACACGGCGCATCCTCATTTGGCATATGGGGCTTGCCGTCTCCGCACCTCCGTGCGATTCCCCCCCCCCCCCGCGTGTGCTTGCAGTCTTCAGCAGCCATTCCACTAGCGTCCGTCCAGGCGGAGCTGAGCCCGACTGAGCGCCATGCACTGGATGCAGCACGTTCCTACCGACTTCTGGTCGGGAGTGGGGCAGGTATTACTGAATGGCACATGGTACAGGGCTGGTTCCCAACGAGACCCGGATTTCCTGCCAGACGCCAGTGGCATGTCTGATCTTGAGTGTAGGTGTTTGGTCGGGCCTCTGTGCTTTGACCCAAAACCCCTCGCGACCGTGACCTGAGGCCGCTGGCTGTGGGGGAGGGGCCACATGTGTGGCTCGAGGGTGTCAGACGTACTCCTACCGGTCCTTAGCATAGGTCTGGGTCTCCACTGACGGCCTCCTTTTGGTTCTTTGTTGCATTGCCCTGCCCGACCGACAGCCACCGCCTGTGCCTCCCCGCCGCCACACTTGCAGGGCTGCCGCCCACAGTGCACATCAGGCGCACCACCTGCGAGGCGTCTGCACCTCTGGTGCCTTGTCTCCCGGGGAAGTTCTGACCCGCTGATGTCCCTTGATTGCCACCCGGCCCCTTTTGATCTGAGCCAACTTTACCCCCCTTCGCTCTGACCCGATTCGACACCTCACTCCCACTCACTTGTGGACACTCATGCTCACCCAAGCCCTGCCCTCAGCCACTGTCAGCCCCTATCTCATGCCCCAGGTTTGCCTCCTCACTGCTGCATTCCTCTGGCCCCCATTGCGTGGGGCCCGCATCGGTCTCTAGCACTATGTGCGATGGACCCTTTAAACTCTCTGTGTTCGTGACGGTGGCCGCTGGGGTGGCCTCTGGGTGTAGCGCTGCACATGAGAACCTCCGTCAGGGCTGGTTCCCGCCGGCCGGCTGGCCTGTGTTTCTGCACGACTCGGAAGGCGTCCCTGATAGTTCGCATCGCCATGTTGGTCAATCGTAAACCCCCACTCGAACGGGGCGGGGGTAGCAGTACTGTCCTTAACCCGCCAAGTCAGCGTCCCCAAGAAGGCAGCGTGGTGAACGCATGGGGGTACATCAGACCGGGTGGAGTTTTGGACCCGAGTCAGGGCTTTCTGAGTAACCGCCTCAGACTACGAGGAAGTGTCTGCCTTGCGCGCGGGCGACAGTCATAATGATACCACGTGCAAGGCGCGGGGCCGATGGGCCCCAATGCGCGAATCTCTTCCTCAAACTCGCGAATCTGAGGCATCGCGAAGTCGGACCGCCCCCCACACCACCACCGCCCCCCCCCACCTCGCACAGAGCTGGGTACTGCTTTGGGCCGCGGCAGTGCACTGGGGTTTGGTTGAATGCCACTGTGGACTGCAGGACCGTCCAGACCCTGAGATGAGGCAAACCCCGGAAGTGCCGACGGGCCCTCGGAGGGAACGGGACGCACTGGGCGCGCGCAAACGGGGCCGCCTGAAGCCTTCGGATGCAGTTGTTGGGTGTGTGTCGTATGCCGTTGGGACAAAATGGACGAAGAGGCTGATTGGCCTCACGTCCTGTACTCCCTGACCAACGGCCAACGGCTTCACTTTTTTGGGCATTGTGTGACGCAGCCGGCCCTTCAGGATTTCAATGCGACTGTCAGCGTGTGTCGTCTGCTGCATTCCATGGCTTTTCCATGGCGTCTCTCGCGAAGATGGGCCCGCCTGCTGCCAGCGCACGCCCCACGTGCAGTGAGGACTCTATGACTCCCATAGAGCTGTGCCGGTTGGCAGTGAGGAGTAGCCTGCCCCACGGATTCGGGCGGTGCAGGCGCAAGGGAGCCGTATAAGACTGCCATTACGGGGGCGGTGGCTTCCAGGGCGTGGCGAATGGATGCGGCGCGGTTGTCGCCTCCAAGTACTGCGGGGGATCCTCCAGCGCAGAGGGCACGGTGCAGCCGTTTCTGTTGGGATGATTGCATCGTATTTGCCGTATATGGGCATCGGTGCATTGCCGTGCAGCACGCGGGATGCCGCGGTGCTTGGGCCATGCCCATCAGGCAGACCATGGTGATGCAGGGGAATCTTGATTGTCCAGGCTTTTGGGGCAGAGTTTTGTTCCACTGCGTCCGTGTTGAGTGAATGGGTTTCGTGACGTGTGGTTGCGCTACCACCACAACACTAGAGCATCGCAGTCAGCACGACGGTGCGACACACCAAAAAGCAGCACGACCGGCGACCGCACAGCACACCCGCACCACGGGAACACCGCCAGCGCGCGAAAGGCGCACCCGCCGCCCACACACACTGCAGACAACCAGGTTCTGAAAGGGAAAGCGCGGGATGTGTTTTTTTTAATCCCGCCCCCTCCCCTAATTTTTTTTAACCCGCCCCCCCTACAGCTACATTGGGTGGTTATGTTTCGGTGTATTCTCTTGCATTTCCACTTTTTTTGGATGGCCAAATATCCTTCGAAACGGTATGGGCTATATCCCCACGTAGCCATGTAGCCATATTGATGTCTCAACACTATGGGCACCCCGAGAGGGCACGGGTTATGGAGCCATATTGATGTCCTCGCACTATGCGGACCCCTTGGGCTGGCCCTTACTCCCCCCCCCCCCCTTTTGGGGCCACATGCTTACTTTCTTCGGCCACCGCGTCCCTGCAGCCCCCCCAGCCTACATTGTGCCTTGCTTTCCATTTGGCTTGTTATCAAAACCCCTCTCCTCATTTGCACTCCCTGAAAAATGGGGACAATTTCAAAATGAAGCACCCTTTTACCCCCCCCCCCCCTCCCAAATAGATCAATTGACCCCATGTGCCCGTTTTCAGAACCGCCCCCCCCCCCCCCCACCCCTGCAGGCAACACCCAACCGCACAACCGGCGTCAGAGCCAGCAGCCACGTCGTTGGGCCAGTGTAGCAATGGCCATGTCATGAGAGAGGTGCCATCAGGAGAACCCAGGAAACCCCGCACAGTGGCCCTGGTCTATCACAATGATAGTAGTATCTTCCCTTCTTCTGTGCGTATAAGGGGGGGGGCTGCCATCAAGGCTCAGTGAGTATTCCGATTGGTACTTCCGGGTGCACGTAGTTGTTGACCTTCTGAGGACCTGTTCACCTTTGTGTGTGGGGGGGCAGGGTTGACTTGGGGCCGCTCTGCCCTCGCATTACTTTCACCGAGGTTCACTGAGGTGTGTGGAACAGTCATCAGATCCGAGGCGTGCCAGCGGGACGAGACGGGGGCTACGGGCTGTGGCATTGCTCGGAATGCGGGTAACCCATCCTCGGGGCAAGGCGAACCCCCAGTCGAGACCATACCCTGTACTGCGAGTAATGATGCGCTGGACCCCGCCGGTTGCTCAATTCACCGTTGTAATGCATGCTTCGCACGGCCTTGCAGTGTGGAGCACTCTCTTCTGCGGTGCACTACTCATGGGCACTGGAGTGGACTTGCTTTCTGCCATGCTGCTTTGCCTTCCAAGGGCTGGTAGAATGCGACACTTTGCGGTAGCGGTTTAGGGGCTGGCACCTCCAAAACACTAAGGGGGGGAGGGGGATTTACCCATGGCACACAACATGGAGGTTGGTGCCATATCTCTCAGGGATGAATTCGATGCAACGAGACATGACAAAGTGCAGGGTTTGCGGTTTTGTGTGTTTCACCCGTTTACAAATTTCTGTGAATGTACATGTGCATGAAAACTTCATTTTCGCGTGACGGGTGAGGTGGAGAGGGCGTTCAACCCCCTGGGCAGGCAGTTCGGAAAAGGGGCTCCCATCAGCGAGGCTATAGAGGGGCAGTGCTAAAGACTTTTACTGACCAGAACATGGGCAACAAACTGGCCAAAACCAGATGTCTAAAGAATCGTTTCTCCCCCAATGACACTGACCTCAGAATGATACGTGTGCCGCGGGTAATATTTTGAGGAATATATGGTGGGGAGGCTGTACCCTGCGGTTGTATTTTTATTATCTTCTGCCGTTTTGGTCAACTTTGGACAGCTGTATTTTGTTCTCTTCGGCTATTTTGGTCATTTCCAGACACCTGTGTTTTTGTTGTTTTCGGCTGTTTTAGGGATTTTCTTGGATGCATGCCTTTTTTGGGGGCCGTGTTGGCCATTTTAAGACGGTTGTGATTTCATGGTTTTTGGCTGTTTTGGCCTTCAATCTTCTGGCTGCTCCAGTAGCACCTCGGGGTGCCTACGGGTGTGGCAGTTCCCGCTGCATTTTATGGTTTCACATTCAGCTTGCCCTACCTACGTGTCATGTCCACTACCACACTGAGCTGTGGGACAGTCGTGCACTGGACTGCTCTGATTCCTGATTCCGAGAACTCTCTCGAGTGCCATCTGGTAAGAGGGCTTTGCCAGCTTACCCAGGTCTGAACCCCCCCCAAAAAAATTATGGGCGCCATACCACAAACGGCAGCCGGTCTATTGGTTTGGTGACACAGCATGACGGGAAAAAAGTGAATGTGTGGTACCCTGAGGTGGCAATATCGCCAGGGGGTGAGGGTGGAGCTCGTCTGAGTCTCCTAATTGTACGATGCAATCGTCCTTGGGATCCAGAGTTCTGAATTTGCACGTGTTAAGCATGTCTCCTCTGTTCTGTGGCATTCAAGCCAACACCACACAGGCACAGTGCTGCCTAGCCCTCTAGCTAATACCAACCACCTCTATGGACCGCAAACCATTTCCGATGGGCCTGAACCATCCTCAACTGGCACCCTCAGCTGATCACCCATTTCCACAGTGAGGTGCAGTGTCCCCCCCCCCCCCCCCGCCCCTTATTCCTTCCTTGTCATGCAGCAGCACTACAAAATGCCCAGCTTCATCGGTAGTCCCTTTGCGGAGTACATTGCACACGATGGCAGAGGCAGCGATGGAGCAGCTTCGAATGGCCGTCGCCTGTGCGTTGCAGCGCTGGCCATCATCTGCGCGGCAATGGCGTCAACGCTTGCAGCGCCGCCGCTCGTGTCCCGCGCACTCCGCTCCGCGTACTTGTCCAGCGATGCACCGCGGGCGGGTGCCGCTCCCATATTGGGGGCAGGCGGCCAGGGCTCTGGCCGGGCTGTGCACAAGCCCCCAATCGCGCACAGTGCGCCTCCGGCCCTGAAGTCGCGGACCGTGCGGTATGCCGTGGCCTGGCACTCCGTCGCGGGAGCCGGACATGCCGCGCTGGTGCGTACCGCCAGCGACGGGGTCGCCCGCCTCGCGGCGCCCGTGCTCAGTGCCGGCGCACACGCGTCCAAGGGGCTGCCGAGCTTTGCGCCGACGCTGCTGCTGTTGTCCCCGGCGGCCGCGGCTGCGGTAGCCGCTCTCCTGCGTGTCTGTCGGCCTCGCAGTCAGGCAGAGGACCTGTGGGCCTTGGCGAGCGAGGGGGCCTCCACTGCACCGCAGCCGCTGATGGACCACGTGGAAGAGCTCGCTGCTGGTGCAAAGCATGAGTGGCAGCACAGCCTCGTCTTGCAGATGGTCCAACAGATCTCGAAGGATGCGCATGACATTACCCCCATCGACTACGACAATGTGGAGGCTGCGCCTCCCCTCGAGGATAGCTTGGGCGAGGGCATGCGGGCCGCGGCACACAATCTCGAGAAGGTGGTGGGCATCGATATGGACCAGCTGACAGCGCTCTGTCGAAGCGCATCGTATCTCAGCTTGGAAGACCCGGACTTCCACGGTTTTTTGGTCGATCAATCTGAATACAAACCCATGATGCGGATGCGGATGCTTCTGGATTTGTTCCAAACTTCGGGATTTCCAAATGACGCTTACGTTCCAATCGACAAGCAAGGCCTCGCTCTCATCCGGAACCGGCTGCTGGAGTGGGTTACCGCCAAGCGTGGAAGAGACTTGTTTATTCCGGGGCTCGGGGGCTTCGATGTCAAGCAGGTCTACCACGATGACTTGCTGGCTCGTCGCGCGTTCATGGATGCAGGTGCGCGCGCGGCAGATGAAGCACTATTGCTTTATGACTGGTCGGAAGTGCCCAGGGACATGCTGTTCCAACCCGACAGGGTCGTGGTCGACATACTCGCCCGACAGAGTGTGCAGATTTCTGCCGCTGCGCGATACCATCTCTTGGGATGGGTTCCCTCCCCGGCAGAATTGCAAGCATCCGCATACTTCCCTGCGTTGAGGGCGGACTGGCTCCGGCACCAGAAAGTCGCAAGTATCCTGGCGCTGCCCGATACCAACCCGTTGCGCATGCATCTGATCCGGCACCGCGATTGGTGGAACGACGTGCACCACATCGACGCGTTGGACGAGATTGAACTTGTCATGGGGCCGTCCGTCAGCCCGACGAAAGGTGTTGGAATTTTTTTTAAACCCGGCAAGCTCCTCGCCGAGGCCGGGGTGTTCGGCTTCCGCGCACTTGCGCAACTCGACAGGCAACAGCGGAGGGCCCTTCTACCGGAGCTGCGAGAAATGAGCCCGGCGCAGCTGCGGCAGTCAGTGGCGCACGCGCGACGTGTTGTACCAGATCTGCCGCTGCGGTGGCCTGATGGCGGCGAAGCGATGGACCCGGACACGCTGCTGGATCGGATGTGTCCTTCTGCGGCTTCTGCCGGAGGCCGTGGCTACGACCCGGGTACTGGGTTCGACCACCTGGACCAGCTGCCGGATGGCGCCATGGACCGCGACGGCCACGTACTCCGGGTATTGCGGGATCCGAAGACAGTGGCGGACGTTGGCGAATGGCTCGACAACTGCGCCGCGGACTACACTGACGCCTGTCAAGGCGGGCGGTACATTCTCGTGGCGCTGTGCGATGGAGGGGGCGACCCGTACGCTCTCGGTGGGTACCGGTACGCCGAGGGTGCGGGGTGGAGAGCTGACCACGTCGTCAGATGTGGCAATGCGCCCCCAGGCCCAAATGTCCGGCAGAAGTTTGAAGAATTCGTCACCGTTATCCGGCGTTGGGCCCGCGACCGGCGGCGCATGGCCGAGAGCGAGAGCGGGAGCCTTGAGCAGTAACGGCGGTGGGGACGGGGGCCAGGACCCGACACTGCGACATGGACAGTGAGACCAATGCAGCGTGCCCAAAGCGTTTCCAGGCACAATGCAGCGTCTTCAAGCAAATGTTGGCGCAGGATCGCGGTGGAGCGGCTCTCCACGAGCCCTGGTACGTGTGCGCTGCAACTCTGCTATGCTTGCCGCCGTTCTGCGGGCTAGACCAGAATGGCTGTCCCTTGCTGCGGGCCTGTAGCGCCAGGGCATGCAGCTGAGCGGACAAACAATTCGCACGCACAGCCACACCCCGAAGTACGCACGCCGCTGACACGCATTGTCCGACCTGCCGAGCACTCAGATGCGTTGGTGGTCCCCTTTGGTGCCCCATCAGAACACCTCCTGATCCGGTCCTACGCAAGAGGGAAGGCAGTGAGTCATTGGTCCGCATGAAGCTCGGTCGCAAAGCACATACTGCCGTGCCCATGTGGTCCTTGTTAGCGGTTCAGTGTAATACCCGCGTATGATGAATAAGCAGATGTGCGTCATCTTGTTTGTTTGCTGCTTTGGGGCGTCCTCTTCATGTGACCACCCCAAAAGTGTGTGTGTGTGTGTGTGTGTGTGTGTGTGTGTGTGCGTGCGTGTGTGCGTGCGTGCGTGCGTGTGCGCGTGTGGCTTGCTGCCTGGCAGCACCCACCCTCCAACAAGCGCTGCACCTGTGCACCTCGCTCCTAAACGAAGGCACGTAGTGGCGTGATGAGATCTGAGTGGTGCCTGTGTGTCATACCAATTCTGCGTGTGGGGTGTGTGTGTGCGGGTCTCTGTGTGTGTGCGCGCATGTGTGTACGGCAGGTGCGTAGGGCTGCTTCAGCACTGTAACGATTTGGGTTTGTACAGCTGCTTTACTCTGCCCTCTGTGGCTCGTTGTTCCCTCTTTTTTTGCCTTGCACAGAGCGTGGTGTCATCACCTGCACAGGACTTTTTTTGTCGTGATTTGCCTCTGCACGTCGTGTTGACTCGTTCAGCCCTTCCAACTTTAAGCGACCAATATACCCTTTTGATGACAACAGTTTTGAGCAGAATTGGACAAGTGTATTGCAATCGGGGGCAAAAGAGGTACCGTGCCAATCCTAATCATTTGCGAAAATAATTTATTTCTGGTGCAAGGTGCTGTTTTACCGCAAAATAAAAAACACAAAAAATTTTTCAGCTTCATGCCCTTTGCGAAATGGATTCCGCAAATCGCAACAATAAAATAATTTTTGCACCCGTCCCCCTTTGCGAGAGCTGCGTCCATGTCAAAACTGCAGGAGGGATGCTGCTTGTTGCCGCCCGGTGCGTGTATCATGCCCCATTCTGCACCTTGCTTCACTTCCAGAGAATGCCTCGTAAATCAGGGATCAGGGATCAGGGAATCCCAGATCATGAGGGTTTCATCTTGGATTTGTGCTTGCTGTGCCCCAAAGCAGATAAAAGGGCTAGTTCTGAAAGGACTGCAATCCCACAGTCCAGTGTACCCCAGGTCCTTTGCAGTGGCACCAAAATAAATGATCCCCCCCCCGAAAAAATTAGGCCAGACGCAAAAAAACACAAAAATAAAAAAAACTTTTGACTCAGTGAGCCAAAAACAGCTCCGCAAAACTGAATTCCGCAGAAAAACATCGCAAAATAGGTTTTTCCCTATTTTGGGTGCAATTGCAAAATTTTGCATAAAATTGAAAACACCCAATGCAAAACTTAGCATTCCACAAAACTTTAGGATTGGCCCCGTACCTGTGGGGGGGCTCGTCCATCCATGAAATGGGTTTACCATGCTTATCAATACAACTCACCAACCATTCAATGACTTGTGACAAGAATTTTTCTCAGACGCTTTTGGTGCTGGTCTAGGCCATTGGTGCAGGTCAAACTAGGCCAGAAATTTCTTTCTCGCCAACTACAACTCCGGTTTCTAGGGCAAAGTCCCAGCCCTCCTCATCCCAATGTGAGAGAAAAATGTAATATCATTTTCCACATGAACAAGGACATTAAGTGAAAAGTGATTCCAGCATTCTTTTGTCGTTGTGATTTGGTGTCCTGGTGGTAACAAATCACAAAGACATGGTGGCGGGCATGGGGGAATGCTAATGCCACCACCCGAACGGATGTGAGCCCGTGACCCCCACCGCAACGGCACGGGGCGCGGGACCCCCCCCCCCCTGCAGGCCACGACCAGCCGGAAGACGGCAGGCACACGGAACACCGAGCCCGCGCGAATGCCCCCCCCCCCCCCCCAGCTCCACCGGCCACACACACACACGCACCAGGGGACACGGGGCTGGGGCGCCCTGGAGCGCCCCCGCCGGGTGCCACCGTGGGCCCGGCCACGTGGTACCCTGACCCGCACGCCGAAAAAGCACAGGGCGCCCGGGGACAGCATGGACTCTGCAGAGGGTCACCAGAGACACCGCCCCTCGACACCCGCCTAACCTGAAGCCGCCAACCCAAACCCACAACCCCTGGCGGTGGAGGTACGCGCTCGGCCATTTGACCCTCCAGCCTCAAACCTCTGGCCCAGCAAAAGCACGCACCAACCACGGGCCAGGGCACCCCCCCCCCCCCCGGGCGACGAATGGCGCAGAACCGGAAAGGGCACCACCCCGCCCTTTCCCCCCCCTCTGGGTGGGCCACTGGGCCAGCACGCCACTGCACTGCGACATGGGGCACGCACGCCACACCACCCCAGCACGGCCAGACCACTCGCCCCCCTCGCGTCTGCGGCAGACATGGCACACAATGTTATGCGCTGAACGACGCAGACCGGTGGGACGGTGGACGTAGCCGTGGCATCCGACGCCGCCGGCAACGTCACCGTCCACCTTGCCCTGAGCGGGTTCCCGCCCTCGCCGCGGGGGGTCCTGCATCAGGACACCCACGCGCTTTTTGCCTGCCTGGCTATTTCAGACAGCTATCTCTTATTTATTTTATTTTTTTTTGCCGTTTTGGCCATTCCCGATGGCTGTATTTTTTGTTCTTTGTGGCCAGTTTTGCTGTTTTCTCTAGATAAGTCTATTTTCATTATTTTCGGCCACTTTGGCCATTTTTGTGAGGCTGTTTCTTTATTATTTTTTTGGGCCATTTTGGAACCGCTGTATTTTTATTCTTTTCGGCCGTCCTGGCCATTTTCGGAAGGTTGAATTATTGGTATTTTGGAAATTTTGGCTTTTTTTTTTGGGATGCTGGTGTTTTCGATATTTTTGGGTCTTTGGGCTGTGTCGGGCCTTTGCGAATATTGTATGTTAATTATTTTGGTCGTTTTGGCCATTTCTTGAGTGTTGTATTTCTATTTTTTCTAGCTGTTTTTTTTCGACGGCTGCATTTTTATTTGGAATAAGTAGGGCAGCGTATCTTGCCCCTAAATCACCACAAGTAAACTGCCTCCAAAATGAGAAATAGATGATCAAGCACAAGCACCCCCTACCAAACCATGCCATGCCATGCCAACCATGCTTGGCCTCAGCTTGGCGAGGCGAGGCGAGGCGAGGCAAGTGAGTGCGCGCATGTGTTGGGGCAAGTTGCCCCAACCCTTCTCAAACATGCGTTGACCCCCAATGTCATCCCCACAGGCCTCTCTTCCTCAAAATTGAATGTGGTAGCTATTACATTTTTTTCAATCATAATGTTGCCTTGGCTAACACGTACGTGCCCACAAAATTTGAAGCATATCTTCAAGTTGTTTTTTGGGGTAAGTGGCCTCCAAAATGAGAAATAGATGATAAGGCATAGGCACACCCTACCAAACCATGCCATGCCATGCTGGCCATGCCTTGTTTTGGCTTGGTGAGGCGAGGCAAGCGAGTGCACGCATGGTTGGGAGAAAGCTGCTGCATCCAACCCCTCTCAGACATGCGTTGACCCCCAATACCATCCCACCGGGCCTTTGCTCCTCAAAATTGAATTGGCAGCTGCTATATTTTTTTTCAATCATAGTGTTGCATTGGCCAAAACGTACGTGCCCACAAAATTTGATGCATAACTTCAATTTATTTTTGGGGGTAAATGGCCTCCAAAACGAGACACCGATGATAAGGCACAAGCACACCCTACCAAACCATGCCATGCCATGCTAGCCATTCCTTGCTTTGGCTTGGCAAGGCGAGCAAGCGTGTGTGTGGGGGAAAGCTACTGCATCCAACCTAGCTTCCAACATGCCATATCAGATGATAAGACGCAAGCACACCATTCCAAAGCATATGATACGATGCCATGCCAACCATGCCTTACCTTGGCTGGGTGAGGCGAGCCGAGGTGAGCAAGCTCGCGCGTGTGTGTGAAGAAAGGTGCTGCATCGAAACACCCAATGCCATCCAAACATGCCTCTCTTTCTCAAAAACGAGTCTCGCAGTTGCTTCCCCTCCCCCTTTTTTTACACAATTGCAATGCCGTGGCCAAGACGCAATTTTACACAAAAAATCAGTCAAACTTCACGAAACAATTTTGCATTAAGCAGCTTCCAATATGACCTGTTAGATGATAAGGCGCACGCACAACATACCAAACCATGCCATGTCATGCTAGCCATGCCTTACCTTGGCATGGCGAGGTGAGCCGAGGCAAGAAGCGCGCGCACGTGTGTTGAGAAAGGTGTTGCATTGAAACCCTCTCAGACATGCAATAACCCCTAATGCCATCCAAACATGCCTCTCTTTCTCAACAATGAGTCTCATAGTGGCTATTTTCTCCCCCTACAATTGCATTGCCGTGGCCAAGGCGCAATTTTACACAAAAAGTGAGTCAAAGGGGGAGCACTTGACACGGCGCGCGCACGGCACGGAGATTTAGCGGTGTGGCCTGACCAAGCAGCTGCAGCTTCTACCCCAGGGGCCCCTTGTCTAGGGGTTTTGAGCGAAATCCGTGATACTCTTGCGTTGAACTACTGCACTAAGTGGTTCCATGAAACTGTCCATGCTTTGAGCGCCAAATCGTGCAAGACGAGGCACTATACAAATGTCGTTTGTTGCTCTTTGAAGATCCTGCCCTCGAAGCTCAGCCCCGGCGTGTGGTACCCAAGGGTTATCTCTCCTTAGGGGGCATGTTGTGAGGTGTGTCAAAGCCAGCCCCTTGCGGGAACACACGTTGGAAAAGTAGCGGGCGGCGCGCGCACGGCGCAGATACTCCCCCAAAGTTTGTGAAACAATTTTGAAGTAAGCAGCGTCCAATATGACGTATCAAATTATAAGGTGCAAGCACAGCATACCAAACCATTCCATGCCAAACTTCTGCCCGAACCTCTAGACACAGAAGGATTGCATTTCAGAGGTTGCGAACCCTAATTTGTTGCCAATTATCATTCCCTGTGAGGTTTTGTTGCGCCTGCCAACCCCACTGTTGCATGCCACGGGTCTCAGCTTCAAGCCCCCGATGCATCCATAACATGTCGACCATGCACAGTGACAGCGGAAGCAATGGCCCTGTCCAAGCAACATGGGGCATTGGTTCCCTCAATGTCTGCCCATTTTTTGTTCGAAATGCAGCAGCTCAGTCCCATTTGCAGCTTGCCATTCCCAAAGCTATGACAAAAAATTGAGCCAGAAGAAGGGGGTTTTGCGTTGGGTTGGGTGCGGGTGGGATGGAGGGGGTGGGTGGTGATCATAGTGTATACGCCTTCTCCGGATGTCTCTTAGTCCGCAGGCCATGGCCATCTACAAATCCCCCTGAACATGCCATGCGAAAGCAGACACAAGAAGCTTTGCAATATTGTCCAGAAGCATAAGTAGACAGGGATGGGAATCCGGCTCTGCATTGGAACGGTGATGGGCTGATGTAGGGTATGTATGGATGTGCCTGTAGGAGTGTACGTGCATGCGTGCGTGCTTTTGCTCGTGGGATGCAGGGAGAGGCAATGCTGCTGGTCTTTTAGGGATGCCAACCTTTGTACTATGCATCACAGTGCGCCCTGGTTGCCCTGTGGTAGGCTGGGCTTGAGCGTTTTGTGAAGTTTTGACCTTCTTTCCGCCATCTGTTCCCACCTGCTTCAATGTCATTTTCGCCTTCATCTTCGATATCGATCCCGTTCACTCCGTTGCGGGAGTATCAACACCGCAGTGCTGATGCTTCCGGGATGAGCGACATGGATGACATCCACATACAAGTGATGAGCGAGCTGGACGAAGACCTAGAGAAGGAAATGGCTGCATTCAAAACGGGGCAGATGCACTCGTACAAGACACACAAGCAGTGGGATTTCTATTCGAGACGTGTTACCCCATCTCCAGCATCAGCACCAGGTCTGTTGGTGAGGGACGCATGCAAATACTCCGGCTTCTTTTGGTTCGTGTTCTGAACATTAAGGCAGTTGAGGAATGGGGCGGGGGTTGCCTCAATTCATGGGCATGCTGAACGATCTATGGGGCCCAGCCGGGGGACCGCAGGGGTCAAACTAAGGCCTTTGGCCCGGTAGCGGGCTGTCGGACCTGGTCTGTGGACCGCAAACCCCAATCCCTAATCCCCCCCCCCAGTTCCCGGCTTTTTGGCGATGGTTGCCCAGTGGGCCGTTCGGAAGCCTACAACAAGAGGGGGGTTTGGGGAGGGACCTACATGTAGATCTCGGACTGATCAATGCGACGTGGTGATCCGTTCGAGGTATACCCCCCCCCCCCCGGAGCCAACCACCAAGGCCTTGTGCCAACCCCCCTCCCCCCCGGTGGATGGGAATGGGGGGTGGGCCTAAGACGTTGATGTTACCCAATTCTTGAGCTCCCTATCCCCCAGTGTGCAAGGTTTATGACTAACCGGCGCCGTGGGAGGGGGAAGAGCTGACCCAGACAGTCAATGAAATATTCGATAGCCACGTCGTATGGTGAACTCCAGGCAACACTCGGTACTGGTCTGGTTGGTGCTGCAGTGGCAGCAAGGCAAAACATTCTGCGAACATTGGACTGAGTGAGCCTGGCGTGAGGTCAGGATTGTGCTGGTCATTTCAAAACCTGACATCATGGCCCCCGGGTCGTCCCCCCCGGCCGTGGGTGGGTCGCATCAGAACTGATGCGGCCTGCACCTGGGAAAGTGGACAGGCGCTAAGCGCCAACCACCCGAGCAGCATGCGCTGCCCTGTGTCCAATAGAATGAAGCTTCCCTCACAGACCCCCCCTCCCCCCCGAACACACACGATGACGGATGAACCTTTGGGTCTCGTCCAGAGTGTACATCGCAATGCAGTCTCGACTCTCGAACTGAAGCGGTTTGATGATGATTGCGAGCCAACCCAGGCACACAGAGTGATCCGGTGGTGGCGACAATTCAGTGCAAGCGGCAGCCACACGGGTTCTATTTAAACTTGGCAATACCTGTGTTCCAACCCCCTCCGCAGACCCGCAGCATTGATACCCGCAGGTTGAGCAGCGGTTGAACTGACTCGTGCCCCCCCCCCCCCCCGGCAACCACGGCGGCCCCCCAACTTTGTTATTGAGTTGGGCGGGAAAGACCATCCCACGCAAACCCGTGCTGGGATGGGTGTTGTAATCCCCCTCTCTTCCAGAGTGAGTCGACAGCCTCCGTCCGCCTGTGTCCCTCACTAATCGGATTCCAACCGGTTTTCCAACCGCGCGTGACCGATTTTTCCACCTTAGAAGCTCCATTAGCGACCCCCTTCTTCAAGCACAGGCCTGGTCCCACCATAGCCCCCTAATCAGAGGCGAGTCCTCTCGGAGTTGGGTTGATGGGATGTGCCGGCAGACAAGTGCAAAGAAAGTATTGTATGCTGTTTTGGGGGAATCGTGCCACACACAATGTTCGTTTTACTCACCTCTGCTCTGGTACGGAGAGCGGGAGTGGCAGCAGCAGCGTCATTCAAACGGTGAAGTTTCAAAGCCACACGTATTTTCGTGCGGAACACAAACACGTGCCCTGAAACGGGTCTTTCCCAGAGCCCAATGCTCACCGTATTCACCCAACCTCTGCAACTTCATTCCATGCCATACTTGCCAGCAGCGTCCGCCACCTTAGACGTGTTGTGGCATGGCAAGTCCTACCGTGCACGGCCGTGCACATCACACAGCCGTTTCCTGATTAGCTTTGGATGTGGCACGGGCAGGTATTACCGAGTGGCACACGACGGGGAGCTGATTACCACCGCGCCCCAGTTTTCCTGCCGGATGCTATTAGCATGCTTGCACTTGCGCTGCTCAACCCACTGTTCCTGATTCGTCTACCTACACCCGTTACTTCCATCAACCCTGTCCCCCACGCCTGTCATGTGTTTCCGCAGGCTCTGGCAGCCGACCATCGGCGCCGTCCACTACGGCCTCTCCTCAGCCAAAGGCAGAGCATCGGCGACTGCAAGGGCATACGAGTGATAGCGCAGCTTCAGAGCACATCTGGGGAGCAGCATCGGAGGAGGTGGGACACAAGATGGCACCTGCGCATCGGGCGACACCCGGAGAAGGATGCACCAATGGGACAACCCCTCAAGGGTACACCCCGCTGGATATTACGGAGCGTGGCATCTCACTGGCACAGCTGCGAGACCTCAAAGAGCAAGTGAAGTGCCTGTGCAAGGCAGGCTTACTTATTGATCCTGGGGATGAATGCAATGGCCACAAAAGCGGTTCTAAGCCGACAGGCCGCGTGCTTGCATGGCCCGAGGTGGATATGCACCACATCTGCAAGCTCATTATCAAGCGCAAGCTTGACAAGCACAGGTGCAGCTGGGCCGAGCACGTGGCGAAAGGCGCTCAGAAGCCGAAGTTCTTTGTGACGCATAACTGGAGCTCGCCATTCCGCGATTTCATGAATGCCATTGAGATCCACGCAAAGGAGGCTGCAGTACGCCCACGTGACACTTACTGGATCTGCGCGTTTGCGCTCAATCAGTTTGATGTGGAGCTGGGCGACAAGTTGGAGAGCAGCCCCTTTGTCCAAGCTCTGCAAGCCTCGACTGGTGGTGTCCTGATGCTTGACAAGGAGGCACACACGCTGCAGCGGATCTGGTGTCTGCTGGAGATCCACGTGGTTCTTAACAAACCAGAGCTCAGCTCTAGCCTCCGGGAGTACCACATCCTCACTCCATTCGGGATAATCGGTTCCCGCGCGTTATCTTCAAGCCCACTGTTGACGGTGCTGCTCCCTCCCAGTGCTGCTCGCCACGCTACAGTGCTTCTCACATGTTCCGCCCTCACACAGCTGCTCCCCCACAAGTGCTCATGCCTGACAGAGCCCCTCCACAGCACTCTCTGATTCCAGGAAGTATCACCAAATATGCACGCAGTGCGTATGCACTGCAATGACCACCTCTCGGTAAAAAGCTGCCAACCTGGGTCCCAGCTGCCACACTACCAGAACTTTGCACTGTATGTGCATTCCGTACACACTGTTTTAACACCGTTCGCTGAATGAGGAAGTGCTGAGCTCTGCTGGAGCTGGAATGACATGTGCAGGGACTTTAGGATGAAGGAAGAGGCAGTGAAGAAGCCAACCTAAAGTTAAGCAATTAACTTTAGTTTTGCCACAGCAGATGCAGAGTCAGAGACAGCATACATCACGTCTCAGGGAGGGGACGGATCTCCATCAGGGGAACAGGTCAAGCCACGACCACTGTCCCTGTCCACAGTTGATGGTTTGAAGTGAGCTGCCATTATGTGAGAGTGTTTTGATACAGATGATCAATCTTGCGTGCGGCTGTTTTGGTGGGCCATGGGCAGGAGTATGTGTGTGGGGGTGGGAGGACACAAGCAAAACGTCTTTCCGAGGTTCTTCTCCACAATCCATATTTGTTGTGCCTGTTTGCCACATGCAATGCAAGCTGGTCTCAAGTGAAACGGGACAGGGAGGCAGTGTTCAGTTATTGACCTTGGATCTGGCCTGAATCGCATTCAGAGTTGGCTCCCTGCGCATAGTCCTCCAGCTCTCTCTGATTCCAGGAAGGATCACCAAATATTGCAACAATATCCTGTGGTATTGCTTCACCCTCACAGTGCTCCTCCCAAACAGAGCTCCTCCCTCACAGGCAATCCAGAACGCCGACTGCTGTAAAAGCGCTTCCACCAACCCCAAGGACCGCCGCCGCATCCTTAATTACATAGCAGGCGAGCCGGAGCACACCGGATGCGACCTGCCCCTCGACGAGCCCTCGTACGAGGCAAAGCTCTTCAGCAGCCATGAGAAGGAATTCAAGCATTTCAACAACGCCCTGCGCTCCCAGGCCACCAAAACGATCCACGACCGAGTTGTACAAACGAGACCGCAATCCGCCCCAACCCCGAGTGATCAATCACCGCCGCGCAATGGCAGGATCGAGACATCCCGTAGAGGCCTCACGTTGGCGCAACTGCGCGAAATGGCACAGACACTGAAATCCATTTCCTGGACCAGAGGCGGGGAGAAGATCGAATGGGAGAAGGCCAATATCTACGACTACGAGAAGCGGTACATGACCAAGGCTCAGAGTTACAAGGAGCAGGTGGACCTTGACAAGGAGCGCATCGCTGACTGGCTGATCTCCGTGCCCTTTGCGACGACGCTGCCAGCGCTATTCCGGTGCATCGAATGGCACGCGGAGGCGCGCGGTCTGCCCGACACGACGGTGTACTGGAGCTGGTTCGGGTCGCTGACGAAGAAGGACATCGGCGACTTCTTCGCCGATCAGGATGGCTGCACCATCTCGGAGTGCGTCATGTCGGACGTCGACGGGATGCTCTGGATCGCGGACTCAGTAAATTGCTTTTCGCGGCTCAACCCGCTGCACGAGCTGCACACGAACCTCATGCGGGAGACGTCGTACGTCGTCGACCTGTGCTGCCAGACCGGCGTTCTGGCGTGCTGTCAGAACAGTCGCCCGTTCGCCGGCAAGTCCTACGAGTTCGGCGTGTTCGACAAGAAGTTGGCGCACGCGATGCTCCAGTTCGACATCGCGAAGGCCAAAAGTCACGATGCCACCGCCACCCAGGCGACGCTCAATGCCATCGCCCGCCGCGACAAGAAAGAGCCGTTGCCCGAGCAACACGAAGAATGGGACAAGTTCAATAGGCTGGTGCGGCTTCTGGGGGTCGGTCCGGTCCTGCGTGAATGTGCCCTAAATGGGGACTATGACCAGGCCGTAGACGTCTTAGACACGCTTGGCCCGCAGTTGAACTATCAGACGTGTGGCGACCAGGGCGAGTCGCCGCTCATGATTGCTGCAAGCAAAGGACACTTGAAGTTGTGTGAATTGCTGCTTAAAGCTGGAGCAGACCCCAATGCCGATGATCTCGTGGGCGACACAGCGCTCCACTATGCCGCCCTGTCAGGCCAAGCGGAGACGGCCAAAGTGTTGATAGACAAGGGCGCTCGCACCGACCGCATCAACTGTCACATGATGACGCCACTCAATCTGGCGGAACAAAATCCGGCGAAATTTATCGGCATCAATACCGCGGAGGTCTGCAATGTCTTGAAACGCCGCATGGACGATGTGCGAAAAGAGCGCAGGCTGTCCATGAGCCCGCAAAGTATAGTGATGTCTTAACCCTCTCACTGCCAACCCTCGAAGGTTATTTGCATTTTGACCCCAACAAGATTCTGAAAAAGGGGGGCGGGTTCTCAAGTCGCAAGTATCAGTAACACCAGTAGTGGCAGTAGCAGTGGCAGTAGTACTGGCATGCTACAGTGCCACAGCTACTGCCACTGCTACTGCCACAGCTACTGCGCTGCTCCTGCTGCGCGGTAGCTGTGGCAGTAGCAGCAGAAGCAGCAGAAGCCGGTAGCCTTCACGTGCAGCTGTTTCCAGGTCCGTGAAGTTCGGAGGGTGCTCTCTACCACAAAAGTGCAAGTGCCTTTTTGAGATTCCCACAAACAATCTGCAAAGTTGAAGAACACTGTAAAAATGGCAAGCCATATACCCGCCCCACTTAATACCTCACTAAATGACCCCAGCCAAGGGTGGCCACTGTACCCACCACCTTAGTAACCCCTGTTCACAACCACAACCACAGGAGCAAATTTCAAGAAGAGGCCATTGAAATTCAATCACTGACTCGTTCCAACTGATTTGCAGGTCCACAAATCGATTGATTGAAAACGTTAAGGAGGCCCACAATCCACTCTGATCCACAGAACTACACATCTCCTGCTGCAATTCCGATAACGACTCGATGCTTCCAGCTTTGTAACAATGTGTGGTTCCTGTGCTTTTGTAGGCAGGTTGGTGAGAGGGGTCCGGGTCCCCGGCCCCTGCATGGTTCACACGAAGTGTTTCCTGAGAAAGTGGAGGTTGGAGGGTGCCCACCACCACTGACGTGGGCAATGTAACACTGGGAGGCGTCCAAAAAGGCTGCTGGGTTTCTGTAGAAAACCGATGTCCGGTGCTTTGTCTTTCGTGCAACCTGCTTCTCTTGATGAATATCAACAAGTGCCCCCCGCTGGGATGACGAATCAAGTCTCCCTTGGGTGGGCCTTGTCGGGTTGAACACGAGGTTTAAGCCCTGGTTTCCCAATCGCCCCTTCAGAACCAAGCGTTTTCTGTGGGCTGTGCACCAACGGCTGCAGCATGTGTACACGGCTGCAAAAGAGCAGAGATGAATGCAGCTGTTGGCACCCACAGTGATGCTCAAACTACGTGGGCCTCCCCAAACGTTATGGGCTCGGTCGAAACCGTCGTTCGCACCATGTGCACGGTTTGTGGATTGTGCAAGCGACGCGTGGCAAGGGACTTCATCCAAAAGTGGAACCGTGTCGGACGGCGGGTTTGGGGTTCGACGAAGCAGGTTGCCTTGCACGGTGGGTTTTGTTTGGTGATTCAGGCGACAGCCAAGCGCTTACCCATGGGCTTACGGAATTGTCATTAATGTTCGGTTAGGAAAACATCCGGGCTGATGCTCTCACGATCGTTGGCCTAGGTAAAGTGCTTTATTGGCTCCGAAGCTAGCCGTCCCTCCACTGTCGCACGTACATACTACGAGCCGGCACCGCCAAACACCATGGTCCCCCCCCCCCCCCGCCAAGAAAAGCAGGATGGATGGAACTGTCGGCTCTGGAAGTGAAGCTCAAACTGACTGGATGTGCCCAAATACACATAGCTTTTGGCATTGCACTGATTAACACAGCGCAAGTTAACAATATACTTGGGCACTCCGATTACCGATCAAACTTGAATATTTGGGGAGAATATTCAATTCATAGCCTCATTTGCAGTGACTCTGCAGGAAACACAACAAGATCAAGGAAAAAATCTAAGTTACTTGTTGTATTGAACGGCTCAAATTTGACAAAATTTGCGCAAGACTTCAGGGAAATTGATTAACTGTGGTTGGGATATGAACAATTTGCCACGGTTTTCCCATGAGTTTGACTAGACTGAGGCACGTCACAAGAATATACCCAGTGAGGTTGGAATTTGGAGCCTCATAGGACACATAGGACCACGAGGATACCACCCATCTCTGACATATTTCTGCTGAAGTGTGACATACAGACCAGGCGGTGAATTTTTTTCAAAATATGAATTGGGTATATTGGGTTTCCAAATGATTAACAACCAAAAAGAAGGTATGTGTATGGCCCTGTGCATTGCTAAATCTGTGTGCAAGCGGTTGTCTTCAATCAAAGCATTCATGGTGGAAACAACATGTACCATGGTCTTCATGCAGAAAGTGGTTTCCTCCAAAAGAAATAGCAAAAAGGAAGTACCCCCCCCCCCCCCAAATTTTTTTTTTTGCACCCCGGGGGACTAAATTTGGCAGGGTGCTCAATAAGGCCGGGGGGGTACTAAATTTTTGGGGGTACTGAATTTGGGGGTTGCGTGCCACGTGTACTTTTCATTTTTCATTCAGCTTTGCTTTCTGTTGGCTGCATGGAACATTCAGATTCTGAATCTGATTTTGAGTCGCAGGAGGTGGACCTAGGACTTGATGGCCTGTCTGATGAACCTGAACCTTCTGAGACATCTTCAGAGGAACAAGGCATTGGGGAACAAGTCAGTGAGTCAGTGAAGTCAGTGACACTTGCAGCTCTAAAAAGTGTACCCTCGATTTGTTCATGCACCGTTTGCTTGGGAGGCTAGGGGGGGGTACTACTTTTGGCAGATTGCTCAATAAGGCCGGGGGGTACTAAATTTGGGGTGGGGACTAAATTTTCGGGGGGTACTAAATTGGGGGGGTTATTTGTGGTGGCGGATCGCAAAAACATCTTTCCTACTGTTGGGAGCAAAACCTAATAATTTGCCAATTGTTGCTTGATTTTTAGAGGCGCAAACTTCAAGCTCTACCAAATTTTGGCGTTTGGCTGGTACCGTGCATCTCTGTTAATTCCATGGTTCACTGTGGCAACGCGCATTTAAAGGACTACCGGCTCCAATGAGCGGATGTGTTTTCTAGTAAGTGTCGAGCAGTCTATTGCATAATTTAGTCGTAAGGTATTCCTTCTTTGCAATGGTATTTATTTGCAGAACACCAAATGGACCCCCATGCCGCATTTGGGATGTTGCTTCATTTCACTCAAATAATAAATAGGTCTTAGCTATATCGTACATTGGAACCCAAGGAGAACGGTATTGGGGATGAATATTATTTGTATGATGTATTCGGCCCTAAGGACACATCTGGGTGTACCAAATGACATATGCAATTTGCTTCTTTATGTGTGCTATATCTAGATGTATGCCGGATATGGCTGTCACAAGTCCATTCTGCTGTCTGTTTTTGGCCCAAGTGAGCCGCAATTTGGGGCTTTGCCGAAGTTGTATAAATCCGCGCCCTTATTGTGCGGATATGTCCAAGTGGCAAACCTTGGTTTGAATCAAGAGTGTGTGACAAAGCTGTGTTCTTCAACTCAGCACCTCCATGTTCCATGCAACTGGGCATGTCGGGGTTGCAAGTGGATGGGGGGGGGGGGTCAATAGAGCCCCCCAAATCTGGGGGGGGGGGGTGGGAAAAGGGCTCAATTGACAGGCACCATTCTTGCATGGAGAAGAGGCACTGTTTGGTCTCTTGTTCATGTCTCCCCGCTATGGGGAACCCCAAGAAGGCTGCGTTGATGTAGCCACTTTTAATTTTGTCCCCTCTTCCGGGGCCTTCTGATTTTGTCCCATTGTTTTGGGGACCCCCGAGAATGCAGGGGTGAGGCAGCCACTTCTGATTTTGTTCCCCTTTGTTGGGGACCACTTCTGATTTTGCTCCCCGCACTTGGCGTTGGGGACCCCCGAGAATGCAGGGGTAGCATTTCCGCCCTCTTTTGGGCCCCCGAGAAGGCAGGGGTGAGGCAGCCACTTCTGATTTTGTTCCCCTTTGTTGGGGACCCTTTCTGATTTTGCTCCCCGCACTTGGCGTTGGGGACCCCCGAGAAAGCAGGGGTAGCACTTCCGCCCTCTTTTGGGCCGTGGAGAAGGCAGGGGTGAGGCAGCCACTTCTGATTTTGTTCCCCTTTGTTGGGGACCCTTTCTGATTTTGCTCCCCGCACTTGGCGTTGGGGACCCCCGAGAATGCAGGGGTTACGTAGCACTTCCGCCCTCTTTTGGGCCCTCGAGAAGGCAGGGGTGAGGTAGCCACTTCTGATTTTGTTCCCCTTTGTTGGGGACCCTTTCTGATTTTGCTCCCCGTACTTGGCGTTGGGGACCCCCAAGAATGCAGGGGTTACGTAGCATTTCTGCCCTCTTTTGGGCCGTGGAGAAGGCAGGGGTGAGGTAGCCACTTCTGATTTTCTCCCCGCGCTTGGCGTTGGGGACCCCCGAGAATGCAGGGGTTACGTAGCACTTCCGCCCTCTTTTGGGCCCTGGAGAAGGCAGGGGTGAGGCTGCCACTTATGATTTTGTTCCCCTTTGTTGGGGACCCTTTCTGATTTTGCTCCCCGCACTTGGCGTTGGGGACCCCCAAGAATGCAGGGGTTACGTAGCATTTCTGCCCTCTTTTGGGCCGTGGAGAAGGCAGGGGTGAGGTAGCCAATTCTGATTTTCTCCCCGCGCTTGGCGTTGGGGACCCCCGAGAATGCAGGGGTTACGTAGCACTTCTGCCCTCTTTTGGGCCCCGGAGAAGGTAGGGGTGAGGTAGCCAATTCTGATTTTCTCCCCGCGCTTGGCGTTGGGGGCCCCCGAGAATGCAGGGGTGACATAGCATTTCCACCCTCTTTTGGGCCCCGGAGAAGGCAGGGGTGAGGTAGCCAATTCCGATTTTGTCTCCTTGTTTTGTTTCCTTGCGTTTGGTTGTTTTTTTTTTTTAGTTAAGTGGTCCAAGGGGGGGCCCCCCTTCTGAAAATTGTAGCAACGAGAGTTGCAGCTGCATGGTGTCCCTGGTTTTTTTGAATGATCCCGTCGTCCAACCGGGTGGGCAATTCCTGACAAACGAGCAATTGTACGAAAAAGTGTGCGGAGGATTTGCAAGTTGTGAAGGTTGCACCCCCTTCCGTATTGTGCAAACGGTTGTGGGACAAGAACAACTACCCGGAGGCAGAAGAGATCGGTCTTGTTGCACTTGCTACCTTTGGCATTAGTGATGCTGCAAGTGTGCGTGCTGTGCAAGACTGGTTTGCTCACCGCCGCTTGCAGCAATTTGCAAAAGCCGAGCACCTCAAACGGCGTTGTGGTATGGTTACCCCGAGTGAAGGGTGAGGTGGAACCTTTGCTCCGGCAAGCACGTGGTTGTTTGGGTTTGAATGGGAAATGCACTGCTGCAAATTTGAAGGGGTTGCTGACTTATTTGGACTTGAGTGCCTCTGGCCCTAAGGCTGAGCTCATGCAGCGCGTGTATAATCACGCCAATTCCCTTCGTACGTATATGGGTCTTCCTACGGACAGTGTATCCGTGCCCGAGGAACCCATGGCGGATGAGGGCGAAGGTGAAGATGAAGACATTGTTTGTGTTCATTGCCTTAGTGGTGATGCATCCGAGGGCAATGGTATCCTCATTTGTGAAGGTGCACATTCTACCATAGTTGGATGGCACCAGTTGCGATGGACTCCACCCTTGCACGAGGTTCCTGATGGTTGCTGGTTGTGCCCAGAGTGTGTCTCTGCACGGAGTGGTCCAGGGGGCCGCTTGGCTGACCCTGACTATACTGCTTCAAGGGCTTCAACGGAGGCATGTGCTACCTCTGGTTCTACTTCCAACTCCAACCCCGAATGAAGCTCCAACTCCGACTCCGGCTCTTCCTCCGACTTTGACTCTATCTCTGAATTTGACTATGACTAGGTCATGTGGTTCTCATGGAAGGCCTTGGTGGGGCGCTACACACACGTGTAGCCGGAATTGACGGGGAACCAAGTGTCCTTAAACACAAATACCACCGCCATCTGAACCACGAAGGTCCCGAGGGTGGTTTTGGGGGGTCCCGTCAATTGAGCCTTTTTTTGGGGGGGTCTAGCCAGGGGGCTCTATCAACACCCCCCCCCCCCCACTCCAATTGCAAACCCGGTTACCCTTGTATCTTCACATGTGCTATTATGGAGTATGGGGGCACTCCTAGTGAAGTGCACGAGCAAAGCAATGAGGAGGGTGTGGGGGCAACCTGAGCACCTATTGTTTGAGTCAGTGGTGGATGGTGCTTTGCCCATTCCACTATTGCCAATTGCTTGCAAATCACTTCATTACATCTATCCTCCGATGTGGAGCGCGTTGTGCACAGTGCATGGTGTGCACAAACTCGTGTGTATTGATGTAACTCTCTCATTTTCCTCTATGCTTCCCCTAACTCATGTTACCCATTTCTCACAGCCTTTTCCCCGTTCATCATGGAAAGTGTCATTGAAGATGTTTATCTGGTGGGCTGAAAAATCTCTGCAAGAAATGTTATGGATATGGATACACTATGGATATGCAGATACAAAGCCACAAGGAATGTGGGCGCAAGAGCAGCACATGGACAAGAAACACTCAAATTGGGTGCATACAAGGGGCTTCTTCATGATTGTGCTTTGGATTTGGGAACTATTTGGGACTTTGGACTCACTCTTGTGATATTGGCTTCTTCTCCGAAAGGGGGGCAATTTGGAAGCTTTTTTGGGAAAGTAGCGTGCAGTGGGCACGTAGTGCGATTGCAGTGCAAGGACTCCTCCTCTGTAGGGAAAGGAACAAACTCAGTAGGTGGTCCATAATCTTTTCCTTCCATTCATACCACATCTTGGGCTATGTGGCACCCGAAGACAATTTCTGTACCTGACGCCTGTTGAGCGGCAGCATGGAGCACAACTGTGCATGATCCAGCCGCGTATTCTGATGGTACCATTCGTTGGGAGGGTTTGGGGACCATAAACACCATGATAGATGAAATTGTCACCAATAAACATATCGCACAGCCGCATGAACATCCTCATAGTGATCAGCAAACTCTAGTGACCCACACATTGAGGTCGAGGACTCGGTGTTCGATGTTCTAGGATGGCTAGTGTTCTGCATGGCGTGCCCACAGCACGCACGTAGCGCACTCTCGGTAGCCTGCTGCTCCCATCTTGTCTTTGACAGATGAGGGATGGGGTATTTGTTTTTGGAAACACCATCCCGGAAACACCATCCCTTTGTGATGCAAAGTTCGGGGCTTTCAAACAGGCCACAGCGCTAAACAGGGTTAGAGGCACCAAACGGGTCCCAGTGAAGTGTCTTCGAATGGTTGCTCATACAGCATTTCATTTTCAACCGTCAGCCTGCCCGGCCACGGCCAACAGACTCCTGTCAAGCCTGGTCAAAGGCGGGTCGCAATTTCTGCTTGAGAGGACTCTTCTAAGGTTGTTTCTACCGATTCTGCAGAGGCTTGCCATCGTGCTGAGATGAACAAAGCCTAGGAAGCGGGGTACCAGTGTGCTGGTCTATGGTGATGTGGGACGGGTGCCTGGATCGCTCAGTGGGGCCCAGTAGTCCTTCATAGGTGCCATGTTGGCACCGTCAGACATTAGAGACCCTTAGTTTGGTTGATGGAAATGGGCGAGAGCTCGGTATCCGGGAGTCCATTTTGGGGGCAGATGAGGGGGAAATTGAAGGCCATGGTCTAGGTAACTACTGGCGGTTGGAGGGCAACAACTGGCAGGCGTGGGTATTAAAGGGCAGCACATAGGTCGCCGCATGTCACCGCTGTCAGTGATAGGCCCACCGCTGTGGGTGAAGTGCTGCCCAGTTGTACATTGTCTGCTGAAGTGTAGCGTGGCACGGTGGGTTTTTCTTCGTCAACGACAGCCCTGATGCCAGGTCGTGAGCATTGGAATAGTCGTCCTTGCTCTTCACTGTCTGGTCCCGTTGTCTTCCTAAAACTGGGCACAATGGCTCAGTTCAGAATTTTCACTACAGGCGTGGGCACCCCTGATCTGACAACTCTGCTCGATGCTGCACGGTCGTCCATTAGGGTCCGGCTCTTTGGGTGGCGCAGCAATGGCCGCACCCGTCGTGGCCGCCAACGGTCCGCTCACGCACGTCCTCCTCACGTACGTCCTGCCCATCTGCGGCATCCTCTGCCAAGTGGCCCTGTACGCCGCGTCGCTCCCCGCGGTCTGCTGCGCCCGCGTCCTGCGCACGCTCGACGGGCTGGACGCCGTGACGCTGGCGCTGCAGCTCGTCACCGCCATGGCCTCGCTGGAGTACGCGACCGCGATCGGCGACCCCTTCCTCTGGTGGAGCAACGCCCCGGGGGCCCTGCTGGGGTCCAATTTTTTTTTGCGATTGTCACCCATAAATATACATTTTGTGCAAACAGTCCACCATAGAAGGGCTGTACCCAAATATCCTTCGAAACGGTATGAGCTATATACCCACGAGCCATGTAGCATAGGCACCCCGAGAGGGCAGGGGTTATGAAGCCATATTGATGTCCTCGCACTATGCGGACCGCTTGGGCTGGCCCTTACTCCCCCCCCCTTTTGGGGCCACATGCTTACTTTCTTCGGCCACCGCGTCCTGGTGATGTGGCACCAGTCTAACAACCCTTAGGACGGTAGCTGTACGACGGATTGCCTACACGCACTGCCACACTCGAAGCCAGTTGTGATACGTCCTGATAGTCGCGCCACCGCGTGACTCATCTCTTGCCATTGTGGCCCTCTTTTTTCGGTCTGCTCCACCCGTATGGTGCAGGCTGTATCTCTCTCTTCTCCCGTGTCTCTAGGGGATGAGTGCCGCACCCCAGGTGCGTCCCTCCCCCTTGCTAGCCCTCTCCCGCTCACAGTGGACGCTGCGTCCTACAATCAGCTCCGGCAAGACGTCGACCTCGCCGTGGCAATCTTCGAGTCCGCCACGCGGGAGCCGCGACGGGGACTGTATTCGACGTATCCGCCGCTCAGCGTGACGCCTTGTGCAGGGGTATCGTGAGCCGTTTACCGCGTTGTCCCATCGTGGGGCCTCGCTCGCCTATGCGCCCCATGGGTTGCCGCCCCGCGCGCCAGCGCAGCGCTCCCCTCGCACCCCCGTCCTCGTGAGTCCTGGGACCGTCATTCGCCGGCCCGCTCCGCCAGGCCCCACGTTGCTCTGCGCTCTCGCGCCATGATCTTTGTTTCTTCACACCATGGCCACGCTTGTGGCACCCTATGTTTTTCTTTTGCGCTTAGCCCGGTGGGGGCTGCGGCTATTGTTCGTGTTCCTCCCGTAGCCTCTGCGCCCTTATTGGCTACCCCCCTCCCGGCGCCTTGCGGCCGCAGGCCACCCGCTCCCTTTTCGTCGCAGCCAATCATGTCTGACCGCTCAACGCCGTCCCGGGACTCCCCCTCTCCTGCCCCCGACACCAGTCGAAGCGGCGCCATTCGTCGGGGGCCGTTCCCCATGTTTTTGATGGATATCGCCCAGTCTGACGACGTTGATCGCCTCCTACGGGAGCTGGACATGCTGAAGGATGACGCGCTGGAGGCGGCGGATGAGGCCACCCGGGCCCCCGACCCCGCCCTGGCCGACCTATGCGATGCCCTACGGTGGACAGCTGCGGACGGCGGTATCCAAGCTATCACCGCCGTGACAGGGGCGTGGACGCCACGAGGGCTCCTGCTCACAGCCACCGTTACGGTCGCCACGAGCCCATCGGATGTGAAAGTTATCGAGCATGTCCCCCTGTCGCTGGCGCAAGGCGGCCCGCTGCTGGAATACGTCTCCAAAGACCCCAACGCCCTCACTGCCGCCCTGGTCACGCGGTGGAGCCCCGGGCATGCCCCCATCTCCGCAGCCCGCCCCCGCAGCCTGGTTTTCCGGGGCCTCTACACGGCCCGCGAAAAGCCCCCAGCCATCGACGCCGACGCACCCCCAGAAATCCAAAGTCAAAAGGTCTCCCACAAGATTCACAAGCCCATCAGCCAGTTCCTGGCCCCCCACCTCAGGCCGTCATGGGACCGCCTTCGGACCTGCGAGGTGGTGGCGGCCTTTTGGGCGCTGCCCAATCACATGCATGCAGTCCTGCAAGTAGCCCAAATCCCGACAGCGGAGCTCATCCTGCTGAAGTTCGGCCTCTTGGCGTGGGCGTCCTGCATCTGCCTCCTTGGGCAGTACACGTCGGCCCTGGTCGCCACTCCCCCTCCCCTCGCCAACAAGGGCATGTGGGCCCGCGACCAGCTGCGGCCGCTGCTGGAGTGCTCCGTCCTGCCGGTCCGCAGCGTGGAGCTGCTGCACCAGATCGAGCAGGCCGGGGAGCACTCTTGGGCCACAGCCCCCACCATCGCCCTCCTGCAGGTTGGCATCCCGGACACCACCAGCCCCCCTCCCCTCACCCCGCCCAGCCACGCGCCCTACCTCACCAAGGGCCAGTCAGCCCCCACCCGCGTTGGGACCCTGTTTGCGTCGGCTGCATTCACCCCGGCATTGGCGCTGTACCGGTCCCAAGGCGAGGCCGCCCCTGCAGGAACCGATCAATCGCCCTCATCGCTGCTACCCGAGCAGCCTAGGCTCTCCTTCAGCCTCCCCGAACCCACCTCTCAAGTCAAGCCAGCTGCCGCCGACCCCACGCCGCCAAAGTCGCCCGCCCCAACCGCCGGGTCGCCCCCCCCCCCCAGCCCCTCACAGCCGGGGGAGCCCTTTGTCCCAGACTTGGACGTGTCAGCTTACTCAACTGACTACACCCAGCTGCGTGACCGGTATGAGGCCCTGCAACAGGAGCTGAAAGTGGCGCAAGGGGACCTGGAGTCCCTCAAGCGTGACCTGGACATGATCCCCACCGAGCGGGACAACGCCCAGCAGCAAGTCCAGCGATCCGCCGGGGCAGAGCGGCAGGCCGAAGCCGTCAGGCTACACAACTTCATCACGGCCTTGCCCCCCCTCTTGTCCATAACCACCAGGCTCCGCGGCCTCCAGTCCACGCCAGCCGCGTTCGCCAACGCCGTGCGCAGTGCGGTTCCAGCCTCGTTTGAGCTACCGCCGCCCGGCTCTCTGCAGTTCCTGGCCCTCGTGCCCGTCATCCTTGCCGCTGCAGTCCTCACCTCGCCCTAGGTGCCTGACCTCGAGGACCTGGCCGGCGTGCTCAGTGGCTACGCCGAGCCCCGTGACTACCCCGGAGGCCCCCGTGGATGCTCCCGAGCTTTCGTTTGCCATCCTGGCCCCGGTTCCCAAGCCCCGGGCGGCTGCCCCTCTCCGGGCCACAGGCCCTCCTCTCCAGCCGCCGTCGCCCACACCCTCCCCCACCGACGCCGCGCTGGCCTCCCTCCTTGAGTGGATCCCGGAGATCCCAAAGGGCTGTGAAGACGAAGTTGCGCACGCCTTCCACCTCCAGCTGTTCCGCCACTACGGCGCGAGCGTCAGCTCCCTCGCGCAATCCCCGATTCGGGATCAGTGGACCTGGGTCCGCAGCCACGCGCCCAGCTTGCCCGGCGTCGCAGACGTCCTGCGCACCTTCCTCACCAGCCCTCCCCCTGTCCAGCGGGTCGTGGACAGTCCAGCCGCCTCCCCGGCCGAAGCCGCAGCCGCCAACGAGGCAGAGGGCGCGGCCAATAAGAAGGGGTACACGCCCCAGAAAGTGGACCCCCAGATCTTCTCCAAGGCGCTCTGGGTGGGATGGCAGGAGGTGGACGACCCCCGATCGGGGGAAGTGGACGCGGGGCTCCTCGGAGGCATCCTACGCGACAAATTTGGTGCCGGCCTGTCGTCCATCTCGGACGAGCAGCTCAACCACAAGGCCAAGTTCACGATTGTCGGTGTCAAGCCCGTCGACTACGACAAGGGCATGAAGTTGACCCGACAACACGCAGCCCGGGGCCGGAAAGTCTCATGGGTGGAATCCAAGAAGCAGCCCTACACCCCATGGGCCCCAACCGGACAGGGACTACCCCGCCCGCAGAACCCATCGAGGAGGACGAGGACAGAAGCACCGCCGCCAGCGTGACCCGGAGGAGCAGGTGGACCTCACGGCGACCTCTGAGTCGGAAGGAGAACTAGAGCCCAAGTACCAACGACGGTACACCCCGCGCCGCTCGGCCAGGTCCCCGTCCCGCCGCCGCAGCCCTGGGCATCGCCGTGATAGCCCACCGCCGAGGCGTCGCAGTGCCTATCGCGACGAGCAGATGGACCCCCGTGAACACTCAAGCCGCCACGACCGCCATGCTGCAACCCCCCTCCAGCCCTACCCATACTCGGGGGACCCCCACGCCCCCCCCGTGGCCATGGCCCACAACCCTTACGCTCCCCCGCCCTAGAGCCCCCCGGCCGACCCGCACCGCTTCCAGCCGTACTTTGGCCGGCATCCGAGGGACCGCTAGAGCAGGGCGCAACGAAGACATCCCAGACGCCGTCTCGCAGCTCCGCCACTCCCACCTCGACGGCGTCCCCCGGCTAAGGGACCTGCACCTGGGTGCATACACCCCCAGCCCCCCCCCCCCCCCCAGGGAATGGGGCCTAGTACCAGTACCGGCCCCGGGCACAGCTCAGTTCATCCTGCCCCCTTACGCCCTCCACATGTGCTTGCCGGTGGGGGTACACTACTACCGGGCGTGCAGCGGGACAGACTTTTGGCCCCGCGACATCCTGTCACTGGTGGGCGCCGTACATTGCGTGCAGGTGTCTGGGTCTCACCAGATGCAGTTCTGCCGCAAGGGCATGCCCCCGACTTCCCTCATCCTGCCCGAGCACCACCATGTTGTCCTTCCACAGTCCCTGCACAACCGCGTCTCTATCGCGGCCACCGGCCTCACCCGGGCTAGTGTCCTGATGCTGGCAGCCACGTATCACCCCCGACACCTACGTAAGTGGGTCCGGGGCCAGCCTCGCGCCCTCCCTGCGGCTGTGGCCCGCAAACTATCCCAGCACCCCCCCGCCACCCACCCCGGCTCAGGTGCCCCCCCTCCCAACCGCCCGTCGTCCCGCCCGGACATCGTGACCCTAAACGTACAGATGTCCCTGCGGCCCAAGCTACGCGCCCTGGACGTACTGCTGCGTGAATACCAGTACCCACTAACCCTGCACGTTCAAGAAGCTGGTCCCTTGATCGTCCAAAGGGTGCACCCCCAATACCACACCATTCAGGCCCCCCCGAAAGTTGCCGGGGGGTGCGCCACTCTACTCTATAGGGCCCCAGACCTGACCGTAACCAGCCACAGCGCCCACCCCTGTGGGCGCGCCCTCGTCACGCCTTTCACCCACTGCCACCCCAACGTGTATTTCCCGGCCGATGGGGACCTTGACACCCTCCAGGAGATCCTGGACTGGGTATACCCCTACCTCCTCCTCACCCCGGCCAGAGTCGTTGTCTTGACAGGGGACCTGAACGCCAACTGCCGTTGGGTCCCACACCTCCCAGTCTCTCCCGCCCCGCTTGCGACCTCGTTCCTGCCCACACTCGCGCGCCTAGGGTTGCGCCGCTTGCACCCCCTTGCAGAGGCCCCCACGTGGTAGAGCCCGCAAGGCTTGGTAGGTGCCCTGGCCCACACCTTCCTCCGGACCCCCTCGGAAGCTGCCCACACCACGGAGGTGCGCTCCGATTCCAGTTTCCCGTGTGACCATGTGCCTGTGCTCACCACCCTCCATGACCTCCCCCCTGCACCCCAGCTCGTGTGCCCGTCGAAGAAGGGCCGTTTCCCCATCCCCCGGGAACCCCTTGCGGGCGAGCTCCGCGCCCTCAGCGACACTTTCCAGGCCGAGCTCGCCTCACCGCCCTCAGGCAACCCAGACGCGCCACCGCGCTACGTCGCGGTAACCTCAGCGCTCTACGCCGCAGCCACGGCGGCCTACGGGCCCCCTGCCCCCAGCCAGCCCGTGCCGTCGGCTGTCCGGGTCCACGTCGCCAACTTGCGACGCTACACCGTCACGCACCCGGACTGGGCATCCCAATCCCCTCACCTTGTGGAGGTAGCCCGCCTCAAGGAACGGATCCGGGCAGCTTGGGATGTCATCCTCCTTGTGAAGGATGTGGGCTTGGCGCCCCTACCCAGCGCCCCCGGGCAGCCCACCAAAGTGGACTACCGCCGCACGTTGGGGGCCCGTTACGTGCCCCCAGCAGATCCCGTCTATGTCGTGGGGGTCCCGGTACAGCTCCACCAACATGCCGCAGTTGCGCTGGACCAGCTGCGCCAGCGGCACCTGGGTCCCCTCGAGGCGCTCTCCCTCGCCCGCGTCCAGGCTATCACGGGATGGACCAGTGCCCCGCTTGGCCCGCCACCCCGCGCCACCATCGCCAACCTGCGTGCCGTCATCCACCGAGCCGCGGCCACTGTGCTGTACCACGATCTGCTAGAATACCGGCTGTTCGGGCAGCTGGAGGACGTCACGGATTTGGTCAACGACATTCTCGACGGGGCGCCCGTGCCCCAGGCGCATTCCGCGGATTTCATCAACCTCCCGAAGAAGATGCCACACGGCCCCATCGCCAACGGCAGGCCGCTCACGAATCTGGCCACGGTGTGGAAGCTCACGGCCGCCCTGCTCAAAGACCACTACCAGCCCCGCCTGGTGGCGGGCGGCATCCTGCCACTACCAGTTCGGGATGTCCCCCCACTGCTCCTCCGTGGAGCTCCTCCGCGTCCTCCACGACGTGTGGTGGGACCGCTGGAGGCGGCGCCTCGAGGCGTGGGTCCTGTCGGACGATGTCCGCCACGCGTACGGCTCCATCATCCACACCACCGAGTACGCCACGACCCTTCAACACCATGACCGCGCCCTGGAGGTGCACTTGGGGGGGGCTGATGGCCGCTCCCCGTCCTCCACCTACCTAGGTGCCGGCACGGGGCAGGGGTGCCCCGTGTCCATCATGAAGTACTGCATATATGGCGAAGTCCGAGGACGCAAAGCCTGTCGCCACATCCCTCCCACTGACACCCCCGGGGGACCACTGAACCGGGTGCTCTTGATGGATGATACCCAGTGGCTGCCCAGCGACCGTGGCCACCTCCCCACCCTCACCCGCGGTATTGAGCGGGCGGGCCGGGCCGTCTCACCAACCTCCACTCAGACCCAACCAAGACGGTCTTGGTCGGCACGGAAATGCGCGATGGCCGGGTCCACTTCCTCAGAGACACTGTGTACCTAAACGGCCACCCGGTGCGATGCGCCACTAGCCAGGACTACGTCCGCGTCCTTGGCCGCCACGCCCTCCCCCACCTCTCCCACCCCGTCGACTCCCGGCGCTTGTTTTCTGGCGCCAGAACCGCATGCAGGGCGCTCCGGGCCCCCAAGCTACCAGCCCACTACCCCCTCGCCATGTTCGTCGCCAAGTGCCACGGGACGGTGAACTGGTTTACCAGTGTCCGCCCCCCCTCCTACGGAGCCATGCGAGTGCTGGACGCTATGGCTGTCTCGGCCTTGTGCGCCACCGCTGGCTGGGCCCTCTCGGCCTCTGCCCACTTCCTCCGCGAAATTCCCGAAGGGGGCGTTGGCATTCCCCCGGCCCCGGTCGTCGGATTCGCCAACTTCATCAGCGTCTGCATCCGACACCTGAACCACCCCAACCCCCTGGTTCGCCGGTCCACGGGCCACGGGCTCCTGACTGCCCTCTGGCGCTTCCACCCTTCCCAGCCCTGCCTCACCTCAGAGCTCCGGCTCCGATGTGCTGCCCACCCCACGGACCACGACCTGTTCGTCACTCTATGCCACCAGTGCGGCATCTCCATCCATTTGCCCCCCGCCGAGCATCTGCCGGACCATGCTCCCCACGTGATGGCCCTGTCGTCCCCCGGACTCGAGGTCCAGGACACCCATGCATGGATGCTTGCGGGCCACCGCAGCGCGGAGGATGCGCGCCACAGAGGATGGCCTCGAGTGTCCTCACGTCCCACCCCCCCGGTCGGCACACTCCCCCTGGTTCGCCGTAGCCACGCTGCAATTGCGACCGTCCCCACGTTCTCCTGGCTCCCAGAGAACTATGGAATCCTCCATGATGCGTCATGGTGCCCACGGACCCGGCGCTGTGGTGGGGCAGTGGCGGTGTTCTGCCCCGTCACTCTCCGGTGCCAGGTGTACCCTGTCCCCATCCCCCTACGGCTGGACAACGCCTACACGGCGGAGCTGTACACGGCGTGGGTGGCCCTCACCGCCTGGGGCTGTACACGGCGTGGGTGGCCCTCACCGCCCGGGGCCCCTCGGCCGACCCCACCTTCGGGTTCCGGTCCGGCTCGTGGCACTTTGCTGATTGCAAGGGGTACATCACAGCCCAGGAGGGGCGCCGGGAACCAGAGGACTCGCTCCAAGGGGACCTCATACGGGAATGCCGCGCTATGGCCCGAGGCCACGCCCCCCCCCCCCCCCCCCGCCACCTCTACTCCCACATCACCGGCACCTGGCTCGACGCCCTACTGGACCAAGTGGATGCGGCGGCGGGGCAAGCCGCTGTCAACTGCCCAGACACAGTGGGGTGGCTCAGTCCCCTGCAAGATCCCCGCGTCTGCTTCTCCCACGCAGGCCTCCAAGTCCACGACACCCTCCCCCATGCACGCCGCGCCCTGATTGTCTCCCACCACGCCTACGCCAAGACCCCCCCTCCTCAGCGCCACCCTGCCCTCAGTGAGTACGCCACCGCCGTCAGCCATGGTCTCCTCACGCGGGGGGACCACCTCACGGTCACCGGCATTCGCGTTTCCCTGTTCCCCCCCAGGGACACGCCCTGCCCTCTCTGTCTCCTACCCGCCCCTCGCGACCACGTCCTTTCCTGCCCTCTCGACCCGCTCCTTCGCGCCCACTACCATCGGTGGCTCGCGGCCCGGCTCTCCCAGAGGTGTCGTGCCTGGCGCCACTGCACGCCCACGGCTTGGGGAACCCTCGTCCTCTGGGGCGACGAGCCCTTCCTGCTGGCTGTGAACGGCTGCCCGGCCCACGACGCCATCACCACCTACACTGTCGGACGTCTCAGGGCCCTTTCCCCGCCGCACAGGGATGCCCTTCAGCACAGGGGTCTGCGTCCTGCGCACCTCCGTCGCCTCCTCTGTGACATCATACTCACTACCGTCCTCCTGCACAAACGGCATGCGGTGCCCGTCCTGCCCCTTGCCGACCACTTCTCCCCCCTGACGGGGGCCCTCGTGAACCAGTCCCTCGCCAACAACCCTCCGCCACAGTGTGTGTGTGTGTGGGGGGGGGGGGGCAGGGCTGACTTGGGGCCGCTCTGCCCTCGCATTACTTTCACTGAGGTTCACTGAGGTGTGTGGAACAGTCATCAGATCCGAGGCGTGCCAGCGGGACGAGACGGGGTCTACGGGCTGTGGCATTGCTCGGAATGCGGGTGACCCATCCTCGGGGCAAGGCGAACCCCCAGTCGAGACCATACCCTGTACTGCGAGTAATGATACGCTGGACCCCGCCGGTTGCTCAATTCACCGTTGTAATGCATGCTTCGCACGGCCTTGCAGTGTGGAGCACTCTCTTCTATGGTGCACTACTCATGGGCACTGGAGTGGACTTGCTTTCTGCCATGCTGCTTTGCCTTCCAAGGGCTGGTAGAATGCGGTACTTGCGGTAGCGGTTTAGGGGCTGGCACCTCCAAAACACTAAAGGGGGGGAGGGGGATTTGCCCATGGCGCACAACATGGAGGTTGGTGCCATATCTCTCAGGGACGAATTTGATGCAACAAGACACGACAAAGTGCAGGGTTTGCGGTTTTGTGTGTTTCACCCGTTTACAAATTTCCGTGAATGTACATGTGCATGAAAACTTCATTTTCGCGTGACGGGTGAGGTGGAGAGGGCGTTCAACCCCCTGGGCAGGCGGTTTGGAAAAGGGGCTCCCATCAGCGAGGCTATAGAGGGGCAGTGCTAAAGACTTTTTATTGACCAGAAAATGGGCAGCAAACTGGCCAAAACCAGATGTCTAAAGAATCGTTTCTCCCCCAATGACACTGACCTCAGAATGGGGTAATATTTTGAGGAATATATGGTGGGGAGACTGTACCCTGCGGTTGTATTATTATTATTATTTTCGGCCGTTTTGGTCATCTCTGGACAGCTGTATTTTGTTCTCTCCAGCTAGATACAAGTATTTTTTGCGATTTCTTTGTATGAATGCCCTTTGTACACATTGTTCCCATCCCATTGTTTCACTCATGAACACTTTGAGTCACGAGAATGGCTTGCACATGGATTTCGCCAAACAAAGGGCCATACACATGGTTCCCTTGCCCCTGCACATGCCCATAGACAACCCCCCCCAACAAACTGGCAAAAAAATCCCAACAAATTGGCAGAACAAATAGGCAAACCACTGTCACCTGCCGGATGCATGCTGTACACCATTGTTGTGCATGGGAAAGACATCTTGCACCCATCCCTTGGCCTAACCTGGTAGCTCAACACAGTGTTGTATCCAAATGGGATACAGAACAGAGGTGTCAGATTGGGCATGTACTTAGCAGCACCTGTGCTTGACATGTCAAAACCCTACAATAATTTAAATGCATTTCCCCTGTTTTTGCGAAAACTTGCCTATCTTCACAGCCTCATGCACCATGACTTCTTTGGATTTTGCAGGGTTTTTTGTATTTGCCCCTTGTGGTACCCTGAATTAAGTATTCAGACTTCCCTAGTATGCACCAAGCCATCCCACACCAACAGCAACGCAACGCTGCAATCCTATGGCTATTTTTTCTCACTCGTGAACAAAGTTCCACCAAGTGTCCATCGAGAGTACACATCGCAGGTCAATCCTATGGTTATGAAATGTAAAGACCACCGGGAAGTGCAAGAGCAAGATCAGTGCGGACAAGAACTTGTCCGCCTACAGGTATATTTATAGAGCTGGCCGCGCAGAGGTCCATCCCAGCTGAGCCGATGGACCCCCTGGCTGGTAAAACTGCTGAATTAGGTGTGACACTCACTTGTGACACTGATTGATCTGAAAAGCCCGATAGACAAGTGTTATTGCCACGACTGTTGGATCCCCAATCTGAAGTGTTATCACCCTCACTTGACGAGTAGTCAAGATCTGTGAGGTCATCACGATCTCGAAAATGATGCACCACAGGAGGTGTGTAATGAGTGACGTCACAAATGTGATGAATCGCACATCAGTTGTACATGCTCTGGCTGCACAGGGCTGGTCGTGCTCTGGCTGTGTATGGTTGTGCATGCTTGGCTGTGGAAGCGACACACACTTGTGCATGGTTCAAATGGGGTTGCAGAACGTGTGCACGGAGTAGGCCTTTGGACCCTGGAAAACTTTGGGGGGGGGGAGCCCTCCAAAGAAAAGGTGGTTCGGTGTTGTTTGGATTCTGCCCAAGCGAAGCGCAGGAGAGGAGGCAGGGCCTGGCACAGGGGCCCAACCACAATGGCAAGAACAGACAAGGTATGATCGATGGCTAGGGCCGACGGCTAGGAAATGATCCCCCCTAGGGCGGGCCAGTCACTTCCCTTGGAAGAATGAAGGACTTTACGTTCTGATCGCATGCTGAGATCAGAGCAAGGAGTGTCAACGACACAGTGCGGTGTGTTCAGGGATTTATACGCACTAACGTACACGTGTCGTTACTGTAGTCACAACTGAAGAGAGGTGAAAACAAGAGACTCAACCACTGGGCGACGACCAGCAAGTAGGCGCTCAGAGATCCGGTGACGTGTCCTTCTGGCATCCAAACACTGTGTAGGGCAGAGCTCCTGGATCCAGCAAGGTTTTCAATGGCAGGAAGGCACACTTGGATTTCTGTCCCGCTCGTGCTTTGCCGCCAATCCCCTGGTGAGGTTCCCTCCATTAGGGAACAAGGGGTAATCCGCAGGCACCAGAGGTCCGAACATGGGGTATCAGGTAGGCCGGGTAGGGACACACTTGCACTTATGGATCGTGCCTGTTAGGTCCACCCTAGACACTAAAAAGGGTTTTAAAACCAAGACTGGTTCCACCAGCTCGGTGACCCTAGCCCTACCCCTAAGCCTAGCCCTAACACTAACCCCAGCTCTGACCCTAACCCGAGCTCCAAACCTACGCTAGGGCTAGAGTTATTGTTGGGGTCCAAAATGGAGAACAATTATTTGGCAAAACGCAGCCGTGAGCAAAACTTTGAAGATCTTTTTCAGCCTACCTGATATGGGTGTCATGGCCGAACCAGCTCGCTGCAAAGATGGGGTTCAGGTTTAGGGTGGTGGTGTGGTTAGAGGGAAGGCAAGGGGAGGTAAGGGGAGCCCGTGATTAACCAACACTTGGCCTTGGGGGCTTGTAACCCGGGGGGGGGGGCAGTTGGATGGCAAACAGTGGGGGTACTCCACAAATTCTGGGCCCAAACGAGGCGCGGGAAAGATTCAGGCCAGCAAGGGGTGCACAAGGGCATGAGAAAGTCGAAGAGGGCGCAGACCCCGGCAGCTCGCATCAGTGATATCCAGGCCTGTCCAGTCTCAAATCTTCAGGCAACGCGTAGGGCAAGAGCGGAGCCCCAAGTCGATTCGCAAAATATCTTGCCGGGGCTGCTTCACCCTCGAAAACGAAGCATCCGCAGTTTGATAAGGGATCAAACTTCAGAAAAGGCAGCGTGGCACGAGGCACAGGGACAACGTCCCAAAGTTGCAGTGTGGAGGTCGGGTCAATGGGCAAAACGAGTCACAGAATGTCGTGGAGGGCTGTTGCAAACAGTCATAAGAGGCCAGGCATGGACACACTGGCGCTTATGGATCGCGCCCCAGCGAAGCGCGGGAGCGCGGGAGATTGGGCCAGCAGGGGTGTAAAGGCACAAGGTCGCCGAAAGGGTGAATTGATACAGGGCACAGTGAGGCACTTCAGGTTGAGGCAGTGGCCTCGGTCATGGGACATGACCCAGGGCAGTGCCCGCCACTGGAACAACAAGAGCGTTCCCCAACCGGAGGCAACTGCCCGTGCTCCCACACTGCGCCCCACCACAACCCCCAAGTGTCGCCCCACCCCACCCCCAAGTGTCCTCTCGCCTGGGCTACCTGTTTGGCTGCATGACTGTCGCTATTCTTTCACCAAGCATTGGCAGGTTGGCATGTTCCTATTTTTTCCCCATGGAAGTGGAAAGCCAACCCACGGTGCGCCAATACGTGCGCCTGTCTTGCATGGCTTTGCTTTTTCCCTCCTTGTCCCTCGTTATTGCCCTTGTCGGATGACTGGATTTCGGCCCTGGCAGCTGCTCACCTTGGCCAGCCACCTTGGTCAGTGGCAGCCCCAAACCGAAAAACAGACCATATCTTGGGCTACGTGGCTCAAAATGCGATTCCGAGCGCACCTAATCCACCCGCACCCACCCACTTTAGGTGGTTTCCACCCCTTAAAATTGCCCTAACCAACGCCTAGACCCCTGTACTCAGGCCCAGTGGGTTGCGGCAAGCTGCAACAGGTAGCCCAAAGAGGTGGGTCCCAAAATGGGTCAACAAGGTCCACCAAGTGCAAAAAAAAAAGACTGTTTTAAAAATGATCCTGGACCACATGGAATGCCAAAACAAGTGTTTTTGGTGCGTTTTGAGCTCATGGTAGCCGTTTTGGCCCTCCTAAAATCCCAAAATGCCTTGAATGTGGCCTGTTTTGGGACAAAAAATGGCTCAAAAATGGGTCAAAAATGGGTTTTCCCAAAAATGATGCCTCACCATTTGGGGTGCCTAAACAAGTGAAATGAGCCCTTTTTGAGCCCATTGCAAGCCATTTTGGCCCCTCCAAAGTCACAAAATGCCTTGAACATGGGCTGTTTTGGGACAAAAAATGGGTCAAACATCGATCAAAAATGGGGTTTTCCAACAATGATCCTAAACCCAAAGACCAGAAAGAAGCAACAATTAGAGAGGGAGGGACAGCCGAGGGTCTGCCCTGTGACCGCGGGTTGCGGGCCACCTCCGGCGCCGCATCTGTGGACAAGGGGGGGGGTGGGGGGCTAATTAGGTACGGATTGCCACGTCCAACGAACACTCCTGTTCGGACCGTATTTTTGAGGATTTTATTGTTTGCTGGACACTGGGGGTTGGGGGTACCGAGACAACCATTTGTTGACCACCTTCCCTTGCGCTAACATGGGCTTGTCCAAACACGGCAATGCTGTGTTTCCGCATGTTTTGGCCTTTTTTGGGACCATCGTTTTTGCACTTTCAGTACTAAGAGAATGTGGTTTGCAGCTTTGTGCGGGCTGCAGGAGCATTCAATTTTGTTGGGTTTGTGTAGCTGCACGGAAGGAAGCAGGGAGGACAGTTGGAGGCGTTGCGTCAGGGCAGGGCGTCAGGTGGCAATGGATTTTGGGTTGCCCCTCTCAGTGCCAGGGCCAGCTCACACGAGCCGGCAGCTGTGCTAGGGGTGGCAACCAGCTCTTCCACTACCCCTGAGCGCTGGCATCTGTCAGACATTGGCAAGATGTGGTAGATGGGTCTCCCATGCATTGCACCTGAGGCTTTTACCTTTTGGTAGTGGAAAAGATCTTGACCCAATGTTGGTGGATCACTGTACCCCGACTTCTTGCGGGAACAACACTGAAATCCCAAAATTTTACAAAAAGAACACCTGGTGGTGGTCTGGCAAGGGGGGGTATATATTAAGGGCCCACAAGTTGCCGAAACAACACCTACGGTTGTGCTGACAAGTGCGGTGCCAGGGGGGAGGGGGGGTGGCATTCTTTCGTTGCCGCTGATCTGCCCCGTGCCGAGCTGGTAGCGCGCTCACAGTTTGCCAGGTTCACTCGGATTCCTCCATCAGATGCTTTTGCGCTGTTTGTATTGGTTTTCAATTTGCACGAAAGAGCAATTGGCAGCGGTTGCATTGTATGACCAGGTTGATTTCAGAAAAGATGAGACGAAATTCGTTCTGTGAATTGTGGCACATTTGAGAGAATGCACATGTCTTATTGCAGAATTGTACCTGATGAGTGATCTTTTTTTTGCCTGTGTTGATCAATCAATGCCCACTGCTACACTCAAAGGGATGTGGCACTGTCACCCCCCCCCCCCCCTCACCCACCCCGTGTCGTGTGGCGTCTCTCCGCTCGATCCCTTCCTCCAGGTCGCATGCTGCATGCCTCATGCTTTGCGTGGGCGTCAGAGTGACCCAGTCCCGGGACGGTTCCCAGACCCGGGAGGTGATCTCTAAGTACGAGAAGCCATTGGACGGCCCCCACGCAGACGGCAAATCAAGCCATGCAGATGGAAAGCCTTTCACGGCCCCACAACCTGCCGTGACCCGGCCCGTGCCGCCCCCGCTTGCGCACGGCCCCAACACCCCTTTGGTCCATTCCACGCCGACACACGGCCACCGAGCGCATGGCACCCCCACCCACGGGGCCCTGGTGCATGGGACGACCGCGCATGGCGGCCCGGTGTACCACGCGCACGGCACGCCTGCCCACGGGGCCCCCATGCACAAGCAGCGGTCCAAGACGACCGAGCTGCCCAACAGGTTTGTGTTGTTTGTCTGTGCGTGTGTCTCAGGGTGCTCACTGCAGATTTGGGGGGGTGACCTCAGTACCAAAGCCGCCCCCCTATGCGCCTCCCCCCCCCCCCCCCGCCGCCTTCCCAGTTTCCCCTTCCTTCGGAGCATTCTTCTCTGAAGCGCTTCCCCTATGCCCAAAACAGTTTCCAAGCAACAATTTCGCACACACATACACAACAGCTGCTCACTGCAGATTTGGGGGGGTGACCTCAGTACCAAAGCCGCCCCCCTCCGCGGCCCCCCCGCCGCAGCCCACCCTGGAGATTGCATCCCACGCTGGTGGTCTGCCAGCCCTGAACATGTCTGGATGTGCAGTTGTACCGTGTGTATGCGCCATGGATGACCTGCCCCTTTGGTCCAGAGCAGCCGTGGACAACACAACCTTGGCCCTCCAAAGGGTCGTGCTTAGTGTTTGGCCCGCGGGACGCGGGGGGTGGGTGGGAGGGTGGGTTATGAAGGCACAAAAGAAAACCTTGTGTCCCTAAAATGGGCCTCTCATCGTTGGCTCTCCATTCAACATTTTTTTTTCGGAGGAAAATCTTTTTGGTTTTGGGGGAGTGGGTGGTTTGGACTCGGTGGGTGGGTCTGCCAGACCCCCCTCCCCCCGCCCCCCCTTGACCGTTGGCCGCGTGCGCCTGAACGTAAGGTGTGTTCTGAGTGGGGCCCGCATAGGCAAGCACACCCCAAAATCAGAGCAAGCCAACGCGCCATGTACGCCACGACCAAGCTCAGAGCATACCCAAAGTGTGGCCCGGCTGTGTACGCCCTGGCAAAGTGCATCGGGTTTGGGTCCTGGGCCGTCTGATTTCCGGAAAGTCCTTGTTTTCGTGCAGTCTCTCGGGCAGTTTCGGTCCAGAGGAGCAAGACCCAGGACACGACATCGCGAAGGAGCGGATTGCGCGGCTGGTCGTCGACGCCGAAGAAGTCGACGACCCTCAGGAACTGAAGTACCGAGTCAAGCAGCTGACGGCGGTATCCCACTGCACCCGGGCGCTGTGATCATTTGCGGCTCCATTGCCCCGCGCACCCCGGCCCCGTTTCAAAGTGGCACTCCGGTTTTGCAGTCCGAAGGACCGTGGCATGCAAATGGGCAGTCTTCTGTCGGCCGGATCCCCATCCGGCCCCATCCAGAGTTCAAAAGGATCGGTGCGACGAGAGCATCATTTTGAGGGGTACATGTTGGGGGACCCGGGACGCCGGCCCGGCGGCCTCCCGCCCCCCCCGCAAAGGGTGTCAGGATCCGAGCCCAAGGACCCGCATGTTGGGGAGAGTACATGGCGTGACATGCACACGGTGACCCACCAGCCCCCGAAGGGCGCAGACGATGACCTGTGGGGCGATGGACAGAGGGCATGTCCAGGACCGTGAGCCCTGCATCGCAGCAGCCGGTGCCACCCGGTGCACGAAACGCTGCGCACGGGGAAGGTGGGCGAGGGGGGCGGGGGTTAGGGCAGGGATGCATTAGAAGGGAAGGGACCCCAGAGGCAGCCCCAGACGTGGTTAGACAGGCGGTTGGAGGAGGTTGCCGAAGCGGTTGGGCGGTTACTGTCGGTTACAACTGCCACTGAAGCCGGCACTTGCCGTCACGGGGACAGTGGCTGGGCACAGGCTGGGCGCCCTGGAGGGGGGGGGGGTCACCTCCCCCCCTTCCAATGCATCCTTGGGTTAGGGGTTTGAACTCCTTTTCGGGCACACTGCGGTGCAGCCCCTCGGAAAGCTACGGGCAACGAAGCTGGTCCGGGTGTTTGAAGGCCTCCCCCGAGTACGATTCACTGGCGTGCGTGCGGGCGTGCGGGCCGGCGGTCGGGCGGGCAGCTCCGCATCGAAGCCTCCGGGCCTGCCTCCCCACGTCCGCACGGCGTGTCCGAGCGCTCGCTGTTCCCTCTGTTCCCCAGTGCCCGCATTGGGTGGGAGCGGCGTCGCGGTGGTCTCCTCACACCCCCGCCCCTGCCCTGTCACGCCCCCTCACCACAGGACCTGTACGCCTTCCACACCGGCGGCGAGTACAAGCGCTTGAAGGGCGTCAACGCCCGTCAGCACGCGAGGATCGAGGAGCTGGTCTGTGGGGCTTTGGGCAGAGGGTTCGGAACCATCGGCCAACGGCCATCAGACACAATTGTGGGGGGGATGCAGCGCCGTGTCCGAGACTTCGCAGGGAGGGCCAGAGACCACAATGTTGGCCACGCCCTTTGGCACCAACGTCGCTGCATCACCGGCAGTTACCCTTTACTACGGCCGCCCATCTCCATCACCGAGGCCTCTCTGCCTGAGGGCGGTCGGGAGATAAGATGGGGGGAGGGGGTGCTGCAAGGACAAGCAGCGTGCAGGGGAGGGGTCGGAGGGTGGTCGTCGACGCTGGGGAGAGAAGGGGCCGCCGGGCGAACAAGAGGCGCGTACCGCCGGGCTGCGGGGGACCGAGGGCCATTCAGCACCGGAGCCACCAACGCAGAGCCTGTCGCCCCCCCCGCATCGTGCGCAGGCATTGCTCTGTCTCTGCGCCACCAGCCCGTGTGGCCATGGTCGTCCCTGACGGGGGCCGTGCTTGTGCAATGGGGGGAGGGTGGGCGCGTTGTTGTGCGGTGCAGCTCGAGGGGCGCCGGTGTTTGGGGGACCGATGGGGACAGCTCGCTCACTTACTGCGCCGTCGGCGGATGCAGGGCGACACCCCCACCAACGCACGGGATGCGCCGCAGCGCGACACGTCACACACGCAACGCTGGGCCTGTGTTCGAGATGTGCGCAGCCGCTGTGGTCGGCATCATGTCTTTGGTGGCGCAGTGGGTGTGGCCGGGGCACGTCACCTCGCGTCACGTCATGTCATGTCTCTGGCCCCAGTGTGGTCCACCCCCGCCGCACCATTTCTCGTGCTGCAGGAGGCCGCCGCAGAGAAGCTTCGGCTGAGCAATAGCCGATTGCGGCTGCGTGTCGCGGAGCTGGAGGTACACGTGACGCGCCGAGGCCGCACGTTGTGGCTGCGGCTCGCGTGTTTGGGAGGCGGCGGTGCGCGGGGCCTGTGCAACGCCATTCCCTTCCAGGGGCAACTGCCTGACGCATGTGGATGCGCATTAGGCTATTGCTTGAGGAGACCCCCCCCCCCCCCACGTCAGAGGCCAAGAAAAGTTTGTGTACCTAAAATCCTCAAATTTCCGGCCCCTTTGATACATTTCATTTTGTGTCAGAGCAAAAATTTTCTGACGTGGGTGGGTCGGCCGAGACTGGCCAGGGCCCCAAACACGGCCCCCCTCCCCCCCCCTGGGGGTCCTTAAGCGTGCGATGACTGAATGGCTTTATGGCCGTACCAAAATCAGAGCAATGGTCGGTGGGGGTGGGGTTGCAGGTTCATGGGCGAGAAGAAAGTTGCTCCAGGGGGTTGGGGGGGGGGGGCACGGAGGCCCATTTCCCAACCCACCTCCCCCTCCTTGTCCGTCGTGCCGGGGAGGGGGGGATTCGGCGCGGGGGGTGCCCTACCTGCCCTGCCTGGGGGGGGGGGTCGACCCCAACATGCATGGCTCAAAATGATCCCCACGTCGCGCTGATCATTTTGACTACACATATGTGGGGGGGGGGGGGGGCTTTTGGGGGAAAATTTTTTTTCGGGCCAAAAATTGTGTTCGGGCGCCTTTGGCGCCAACATCCATTGTTACACACAACAAAAGGCTCGGAAGCCCATCCCCCCCCCCCTGTTCGGGGGGCGTCCATCTCCCCCCCCCCCCCCCCCGCACACACCCCATCCCCCAGCCCCCGCAAGACCAGCCGGAGGCGCTCGACGAGCCCGAGCAGTGGGCGGGCGACCTCGACCTGGGCCTGGAACTCGACGCCGACGAGGACGACGAGTACCTCCTCAGCTAATCGCCGCCACCCCTGCTCTCCCACCCCCCTGCCCCAGCCCCCCCGCCCCCCCCGGGTGCCCAGGCAGGGCACCGCGGGGGGACCGCCGGCTTAGCCCGCGGCCGGGCTCCCCTCCCGCCCAGGGCTGGGATCTCAGGTGCAGCGCACGGCCCCAGAGCAACCTAGCCGCCGGGACCAACGGGGCGGCGCACCTCCGGCGGGCCGTGACCTCGCCCCCCCGGGTGACGACGCAAAGGCCCCAGCACAACCCTCCCCTCCTTGACCGGCAAGCCCTCGGGGCGGCCCAACAAGCACACGGCTGGCCCAGTCTGAGCGGGCACCGAGATGCGCCGTCCACCTCCTCCGAGGGCGGATGGCGGCGCCCGCACACGGCGCTGCGGACAACATGCGACTCGCAGCGAATGCAACGACTTGTGCCCGCTCTGCTGCTTGCCTGTGCCTCTGCACGTGCCTCTGAGGACCAGCGACGTGGGGGCAGCGGCCAGCGCGGGCGACGGGGGGGGCGGGAAGAGAGCGGGGGTGCGGATGGAGGACGCGGCGAACGGGACGGCCGCGCCTCAGGCGCGGCCCGGCAACAGGGCGGGAGGTCACCAGCCCCCCCCCCCCCCTCCCCTCCCCGGGGCGGCCCGACTGCCCCCCTCCCCCCCCCAGGGCAGAGACGGGGCGAAGGAGGGGGGCGGGGGGGCTAGACAGACGGTGCCGGCCGAGGGGCAGCGAGGCCCGCGGCGCGCACGGGGCGGGGCAGGACCGGGCGCGGCGGGCGGCGGCGCGCGCGGTATGGGCGCGGGGGAAGGGGAGCGGAGCGCCGCGACCGGACCCCAAGGGACGCGAGGACGTCCCCCCCCCCCCCCCCAAGCGGCGGGCCCGGCCCAGCGCGGCCCAGAAAGGGGCCCAGGGGCACGGCCACCCCGGAGGGATGTTCGGGCAAGGCGCGACCGTAGTCGTGGACACGGGCGTGCTTGCAGGGTCCCCCCCCCCCCCCCAGGTGGTGCGGCGCCGGCCCTCCTGCTCTGCTCAGCGCAGTGACCCAGCAAAATGCCCCGCCGCACCATCGCGTACCCGCCGTACCACGCGCTCCCGCCGCCATCCCCGTACCGGGCACGGGGGGGCCGCCGGGACCGGACCCTTTACGCCGACTCCCCCCCCCCCCCCCTCCCTGCCGGGTTTTGGCCCGGAAGTGCCGGACCATCCGCTTACGTGTAGAGCGCGTTTGCAACGGCAAGCGGATTGTGCACTCATCCCGTGATCCACAAAAACCACAAATGTTGGCGCACGACCGTTCCGCTTGTCCTTCGATGTGGTGACCACGCAGAATGTGTTGCCCAATGTGCGTGCGTAGCACTCGATGCGGCACGGTCCGTTGGCAAATTTGGCATTCCACACTGCTCGGACCACTGTCCGTGGCCACCTTATCACCGGTAGGTGCCGTGGGCATGCAGGGATAGGGATCCCGTGGAACAGTGGGCACTACAGTGGGAGCACAATGAATGCACCACTCAGCCAATGCCTTCAATGTGCTGGTCTGCTGGTACCACTTGTTCTCCACGTTGCTCTCAAGGTTCACAAATTGGCAATGCTCGCCACGCACTTGCACGACTCGTGGATTCAACATGCCATTCCAGACATGCAAGTCCGGGCCGGGGCGGTGCTCAAATGGCATTAATTGGCCATGGACGATCAAGTTGTTGGACGACTCAATAACGTCATAGCTATGGTCCATCGCTTGGCGGCCACTAGCATCCGTCACGGTTCGTACGTATAGGATGGCGAGGGAGATGACGGTACCGTAGCACATTGCCGTGGCCACCAGGTCCCCAGCGATTGGCATGTTTTCACAATGTGCCTGCGTGGAAACATCAAGAACGTGACCTGGCCTTGGTTGGCTGAGGGCACAAGTGGGCGGAAATGCTACATCACCCCTGCATTCTCGGGGATCCCCAAAGAGAGGGGGACAAAATCAGAATAGGTGGGGCCCACAAGTGGGCGATAATGCTACATCACCAAGGGGGACAAAATCAGAATTGGATGCCAAAACCCTGCCTTCTGGGAGGCCCACAAGTGGGCACAAATCGTGCATTCTCGGGGGTCCCAAACAAAGAGGATAAAGTCAAAACAAAAAAAGAAGCAAAAAAAACCTTTCCCATGGTATTCTTGGTCCTGCCTATGGTCCTGCAGATTGGCGCCACTGGGGTTTGAACCCAGGACTTCCAAGTTGTAGGGCACTGCTTTACCACTAGGGTAGGGCCCATTTCTGACATACCTCTGCACAGGAGTGGTATGCATATTTGGTCCAATTTGGTTTTCATCCACTATTGGGTTCTCCTAAAAAAACTGAGTATTTTGAGTATAGACACATGGGGCAAAAACCCAATTTTTCACCCTCTACTAAGTCAAGCAAAATTTCCTTAGGGCGCCTTCGGCGCCCATGGTGGTGGCGGTCAGCTCTTGCCCATCGCAGCCATCGGCAATCTGTTGGAGCCGAATGTCAACGGCAACCAAGGCCAACCCTTGCACCAACCGGCCGGTGAATTGCCCCCTGTGCACAACCACAGTTTGGTTGTACAACATGGCCGCCCATTTTGCTGCCGTCCATCCCAATGATCCCATTCCACATGGCCTTCGGGTCACCGAGGAGGAGGAAGCGTCCGTCCGCGGATGGAACATTGATGCCCTGAAGAGCGGCAAGAAGAAGCAAAAAGTGGCCGGTGATATGCCGACTCCTTCGATCACCCCTTTTACCAACACCTCTGCCAACTCCTCCTCCTCCTCCTCCTCCTCCTCCTCCTCCTCTTCCTCCTCATCCACAACTCCCCCAATGCCACCAACAACATCTCATACTTCATCCATGCCACCCTCTGAATCGGAGGCCACTACGGAGGGGGATTGTCGGACGCGGCCGTTGAAGTCCACCGGGAAGCGAGCAAGGGACAAAAAGCAGCTAGACGCTCTTCTCGAGGGCGGAAGGAAAAGAGCGCGTCCGACAAGCGATGAGTCCAGCGATGATGAGGACTACTTTGATCGTCCCTTGGACAAGCGCCATTAGGCCGGCATTCTTCACCTCCGTTATCTCCACCACTTCCATCACCCATGTTTTGGGACCCTGAGGAGGAGCACCCCACGAAGGGCACGCGACGCGTTCCTGCACACGATGTGCCACTTGTGTACGTGCGCTCGTTGTGGGCACGTAGTGCACGGAGAGAGCGTTTTTTTTTGGGAAAGACGTAGTGCGCGCGTTGCAAACAACCCCCTCCCCCCCTTGCTCCTCCAACGGGTTTCGGAACATACATCAACTCTGCCCTAAAAACAAGCATGGTTCGGCCTGGGTGGGGCGCCACTAGCAATAGTGGCCGGGAATGGACTCGGGGGTGCTATGCCCTTAAACAAAAGTACCACCTACCATGCCCCCCCCCCCCTTGTTTCCAAAAATTTTCTCCAACATACATGCTTCGAAGTGATTACCGCGTTGAGGCGGTCATCTTATGCCATGTTTGTCAGGCTATGAAGCCTCCCCCCCCCCTTCTTGGCAGCCCCCCTCCGCCCCCCCAGACCCAGCCCCCCCCCCCCCCCCGCCCTGAAAATGGTCCGAGAGTGGGAGGGAGTCGGCGTATGGCCCGTCGCTACGGCCCCCCCGTGGTACCGGGTGGGCAGGCGCGGGCTGCAGCCACTCTCCCGCGGCCGCCGGCTGACCTGGGAGCAGCAGATGCGCCGGTGGGTAGCGTGGAGCGACCCGGCACCGGCCATCCGCCGTTGGCTGGCCGAGGTGAGCCACTCGCTGCCCCCTCGCAGCCCTCGCTCGGAGGGCGCCCTCGCGACCGTCGCCTGCGCCCTCTACGCCCTCGAGGGGCCCGCCCCCCGCCTTCTCCGTCTGGAGGACATCCTCATGGGATGCTTCCTCAGCTTAACGGGCACGGGCGCGCACCCTAGGTGGGGGCTGCCGCCCCTGAACTGCGTGCCCCAGGGCCTGGCGCTATCGGGCCCCGCCCTCCCCGAGGCCCTCGGTTGGCGGTACGGCCGGGCGGCCCCCCTCTGGCGGTCCCCCCGCCTCCATTGGAGGGAGGGCGTGCGGATCTCCAGGGTCGCCCCCCTGCTGGCGCCCCTCTGGGACCTGGGCCCCCTCCTAGCCCGCCGGGCCGGGGCGGCCGCCCCGCAGCCCTGGGTCGACGCGCCCCAACGCCGGGCGCTCCTAGTCGAAGGGTGGGACAACGAGGCCGAGGGCTCCGGGGGCCATTGGGTATCACCCACGACGGCTCCGTCCGGTGCCTCCTGCGGGGCGTCAGGCCCCTCGCCCCGCCCAGGGACGCGCGCGCAGCGGCGGTAGAGGTGGTGGCTTCCACCCCACGGGTGTATGCCGTGTGGTACGCGGTGCTGCCAGCCCCGGGAGCGCTGCAGCCGCCCCCACAGCACCCCCGCGCGGAGAGCGACGCCCACGCTCGGGCGTGGCTCGCGATCTGCGAGCTCGTGGCGGCGTGGCGGCGGCGCCGCAGGGTGCAGGTCGTGTTCGAAACGCCCTGACCCAGGTGTGCGGTCACTGGGCAGCCCTGCCGGTGAGGCCGCCGAGGCCCTCCCTCCCCCCCCCTTCTCTTACCCCCGGCCCCTCCCTCGCCCCCCCCCCCCCCCCACCAGCCCAGCGAGCGGGGGAACGTGGCAGGCGGGGGCACCGACCCCCCCCCAGGGCGGCGGGTCAAAGCACCCCCCCCGCGGCCCCGAGGCAACGGGGCGGGGGCAGACCGCAGTGGCGCGGCGACCCTCCCCCCCTCCCTCCCGGCCCCCCCCACCCTCCCCCCACCCCCCTCCCCGCCCAACCCGCGGCACAACGGCGAGCCTGCCCCCCCCGCCCGCAGCGGCGGCTAGGTGCGCACTGCATGCATGGCCGGCCGATATGCAGAGTTGTCGGGACAGCCATCGAGCACCCCCCGGGCGGCCTGTGAGCCTCAAGATCGGCCCTCAAATCAAATCAACCCCATCCCCCACCCTCTGGAGCAATTTTCAGGTTTCAGGTCGCCCAGCTAACAGCAGAGCATCCCCCAGGGGGGGGGAGGGGGGGTGCCAACCCCTTCGACGCCTACAGCGCCCATTTTAAGTTGTAACCGCGAGGTTTTATCTTCAGGCTTTGTCCACGCCGCCCAAACCTCAGCATCCTCCCCGGAGTGTGGGGGGGGGCATTCCGGCATTTTGGAAGCCGCCGGGATGTGCATACCACGGCCGAGAGAGTGCGGGAGCCACAGGAGGCGCTGCAATCGCTCACGAGGGGGTCTCGACGGAGAATGCACCCGGGGACCCGAGACCACCATTCGGATTTGCACATCCATCCGCAGAAACGTCGGCCCTCTGCATGCGCATCGGGCCGTTGAACTGCGGTTCCGCTAAAGGGCAGCCAACCGACAGTCAATTGTACTGCTCTGCTGCCGAGTGCGTCGCCTTGAACGAACATCGTGGCTCATCCCCACGCCCTCGGCGCTGGTTGCCGGGTGTACTGCACGATACCCACCAGCCTTCACGGGCCCTCGCCTGCCATGCAGTGCCGTTGTCCCGATACTCCAGGGCACACCACACCACACCAGCCCCCCCCCCCCCCCGGCGCAGCCAGCCTCCCCGGCCCCTCCCCCAATGGATTGTTGGTGGGTGGGTTGCAGCCTCGCCCCACCCCCCCCCCCCGGCGCATGAGAGGCCGATGGGCACCACGGCCTATGGAGGGAAAGGCCACGAGAAATGAAAGGGAAGTTGAGAGGGAAGAACAGGCCAAGGAGGAAGAGGAGGGACACAGGGGTGGCGAGGGGCCGATGGGCACCGGCGCCCACGGAGGGAAAGGGTCCAAGGGAAGGGCGACGAATGGCGATCGGCCAATGGGCGCCGCCCGCTGCAGACCAGAACAACACACGATGGCGACATGCCAAAACCCCCCGGCGCATTGATGAGGGGGGGGGGGGGGACCCCGGCAACAACCAGCACATCCTAAATACGCCAATTATTGGGCGCTGCTGACGCGCAAACGGCACATCCTGCCACATTCAGCACAGCCCCAGCACACCAACCACTGGGTCTGCGAACGCGGAAACGACACCAGCAAGAGCACCGGCCGCAGCGGCCGACAGAAAGCAGCGCCCCGACGCAACATGCGAAGGGAAGAACAGGTGACTGTCTAGGGCCCGTAAAGAAAGAACAACCCGACGGAATGTCACACAGGGGGGCTGTCTGGGGGTTGTCTGGCTTGTGGCCAACACCATCCGCACCCCCAACTCCGTCTGATGCACAAAGCCGCGGGTTGAGGCCGGGCCGTTGCACAAGGGAGGCAGGGACGCCCGCCCGGACCGAGGCCCACAGCCACGCCCCATCCCGCCCGCCCGTTTGCGCTCTGGGCCGTGGAAGACTCTTCTCCCTGCCCCACTGCACGCCACAGGGGAAGCAGAAGGACGCAAAGGCGGCGGACATGAGCCTGAGGGCCGACTGTATGCCCCCCCCCCCCTTCCCCCACCCGTCCTCTGCGCGTTTGTGTCGCCGCTCCTCTTCGATGTGTGTGTTTCCGCGTGCGCGCGGGGCCAGGGATCGGGCCGTTGCGCCTCTGACCAAAGGTGGCGGACTCATTGGATGCGCCTCTCCCCTTATTCCATGTGTTGCCCCGCTGCCTAAGTGAAGGTGAGAGTTGAAGGTTGTGCCACTGCGGAGCTGAAGACCTGTGCCGACATATGTAACCCCCCTCCCCTTTTATGATATCACGCGCGTGATATCATTTTGACGCGCGCGTGATACTGTTTTGTGCGTAATAATAGTGTGACCAGCCCCCTGTTTCAGGTCTTTTTTGTCATGTCTCATGTCGCTTAATTTCCAGTATCTCGGTTACATTGATCCTACAAACTTGCGTGACATTCAGCAGCCCAAAATATTATCATGCATGCGTGATACCATTTCGGTGCGTGATAGCAATGGGGGGGCGACGGCCCGGACAGGGCGTGCAGGAACAGGGCACCTGGGCCTCACAGAAACACAGCGAGGCAGGCGATGGACGGCCTGTGGACAAAGGTGTGTGGACAGCAGAAACAGTCAAACGACCCCGGCAACAACCAGCACATCCTCAATGCGCCAATTATTGGGCGCCGCTGACGCGCAAACGGCACACCATGCCACATTCAGCACAGCCCCAACACACCAACTACTGGGCTCCGCGAACATGGAAACGACACCAGCAGGAGCACCGGCCGCAGCGGCCGACAGAACGCAGCGACCCGACGCAACAAGCGAAGGGAGGAACGGGTGACCGTCCAGGGCCCCGTAAAGGAGCAACAACCAGACGGAATGTCACACAGGGGGTTGACATCCGTGTTACAGACCAGGGGCCAGCAATGGAGTTTTCCAAGTAATGGGCGTGGGGAGTGCTCGAGCGACGGCCGAAGGAAGAAGGGGTGCATCCAGTGCACGTCTTCGGTACCTGCGGTGGTCATTGAGCCTCAGAGTGTTGATGAGTCCTGGTCAACGCCCCCCCCCCCCCACCACCCCCTGCTCCCCTGTGCTCTCTCCTCTGTACCCCCCTCCCCTCCCATCCTTCTTCTCCCTCAAGCCCCCTCTCCGCGCGGCGCAGCAACACTTCGGCTCCGTCCCCATGCCTTGCAGCGCCACAGCCCTGGTCTTTGCAGATATCCGAGCACTAGAGCGTCAAGTCTTTGAAGCCCAGGAACAGCGGGTGAAGCATCAGATGTGGATACACCAGCACAAGACCCTGAGTGTGGCCCACAAGTGTGTGTTGCCTGATCCCCGCTGCCCCGCCAGCACCCCCGCCCCCCCCTGTCCCAAGCTGCATTCCGCTTTTTGGGGGTTTGTGGATGTCGGGGGATGAAAAAATGAACCATCACGTCGCAGAGGCCGCCAGATCAAAACGATTCATGTCTGTGTAAATGGGCAATACTACTTACCGCCTTTTTTGGGCCTGTTTGCGCATGCGCCCGTGGAATCCTTCGTTCGTGAGAAAACAGTACCCCCGAAGGTTTTTTGGTTGTTGACCCCCTAGACCCCCCGGCGCACAGTCACCCCCTCGGGGCCCCGGGCGGCTCACGGCTGCCCCCAGCCGCTCCCTGCAGCCGGACGGTTGCTCTGGGGCCCCGGGTGTGAATCTGTGGCAGTGTGCTTTTCCTGCCGGGGACGTGTTGGATGGGCCGGAGCGGGCCCCCCACCACCGGGACCGGCCAATACGGGGGCGCTTCTCCCGGGAGCCGGTGCTGTCCGGATGAGGCAGAGGTACCGCTGCCATCCCAAGTTCCCCGGCTCAAGCCCCGTCCGGGTCAGGACTCTCTGGGCGTCCGAGTGCGTGCGTTTCGGCCAGACGTCCTGCCGTCGGATGGCGGGCTGGCGGACGGTGGTGGCTGGCAATACCTGACCTGACCTGACCTGACCTGCTGGGCAAGTGTTGGAAAGGGGCCCTCACAGTCATCCATCCAACCGCTTCTCCCGGTCCCTCGGCTGTGGCCACCTCCCCGCGGGTGCCGATGCCGCGGAGGTTTGGTTGCCTGCAGCGCAGACAGCCCCTCGGACCACACCTCCGGTGTCCAGAGTGTCCACCGGGGCTGGAGGCCTCACAGCCCCCAACAGCGATGAGGGTCGTTGGGTTGGTTCCCCGTGAAGCCCTCCTGCCCCTTGTGGGCTGTCCTGGCCGCTGTGCGCCCTTGTGGACGCGTCTGGGCCCACCTGTGGCATGCCATGACACTGCCCCCACCGAACATAAGCACCAAAATAAAAGCGAGCGTGCCTGCTTATATCTTTGAGGCCGGGAATCTCAGCAACCTGGCGAAATGGCGACCCCGGAGGCAAGAGAAAGAACAGAGACAGAAGGCATCTCCAATTGCATTTTCTGGTACGCCTTCATATGATTCTGCACTGATGCTGCCTGTGTGTCCTCAGCATCTGTTGCAGCCTCATAAAAATCCCAAACAACCCCTTCATCCTCCTCTTGGGCTGCTGCGATGTCATCACAAAAGCAATGGGGGTCATTTGTGTCAGGGAGAGCCATTTTTCTGCAGTGAACACAGAGGGTGTTCCGAATATAAGCAAGCAAAAGAGATATGAGCCAGCGCTTGCTTATGATTGGGGGGACCCTCGTGCTTTTTTTTACTCGGGTTTTAGAGGAACAAGTGATTGTTGTTCTAGTTTTGATCCCGTGTTCCCGCCAGACCCACAGCAAACGGCTGGCGTCCTGCACTTTTGGTGCTCACAGACACCATTCGCACCCTCTCTGTACCCGCAGCCAATGGACCACCGCCCCTCCCCCGCGTCCACGCACTCACCCCATCCCATTAAAGCCCCTGCGCAATGTCCATCTTTGTACCTGCCCGCCCACGGCGCGCCTCCTGTCCATCAGTGCCTTGCAGCAATCCGTGTCTCTTTGGTGCGGCCAAACCCGTGCCCAACTCGACGCGCTGTTGGAGAAGCAAGGTGTGCCACCGCCCTTCGGCGGACGCCTCACGGGTGCATCGGGATTGCCTCCGGGGTGACGAACCTGCGGGGCCCTCCAGAGCGACCCTGGTTTCAGCAACACAGGCCCCCCGGGGGTTTCATTCCACTTCCTTCTTCTGTATGGACCCCCAACCAACAACGGAGGTCCTGGGGGCGATCTTTCCAAGATCAGCCCCCCTTGTGGGGCCCCACCAGTGAGATTTACCTGTTTTCAGGCCCCAGGGCCCCAGAGAATGTTGCCCCCAGCGCCCGAGAAAATGGTGGCCGCCACGGGTTATCTGAAAAATTGCGATTTCGGGGTGACCACGAACGACTCTGGGGACCCTTGGGCCGTTGTTGGGTGATCATTTGGTGACAATGGGGGTACGTATAAAGCCACGGGGAGCCGGTTAGCACCAGCGAGGCCCCCTTGGTGGTGCTCATTGGGCGTCGTTCAGCATGGCGCCCGCCGCTGTGCATGCCGCTGCCGAACACCGCTTTCATCGGTCCACCGCTGTATTGTTGGCAGACAGGTATTTGTGGTGGACTCCCTCACCCTCACCCTCACAGTGCCCTGCCTTGTGGTGGTTGGTACATGCGCCCTCGCCCTCCGCGTGGGAATCCCCCCCCCCCCCGTGTCGAGGGCTGGCAGGGCTACGGTGATGCCGGTTTCTGTTGTGCAATGCGCAGCGACGGGCGTGTCATTCGGCGCACGTTTTGCGCAGGTGTGCACACGATGATACCAGTGCCCCCCGAGTGTGGCAACGGCGGGGCCAGTACCAGCACCACCGGGTACAGGCCGAGGCGCTTGGGAGGAGAAGTCGTCGCACGTGGCACTGCTTCGCGGTATTGCCTGCTCTCAGAGGGGGAGGAGGCGTCGCGATGATGTGACACGGAGGGACGGCCGAAGGCGCGGGCCCGCGAGGGGCAGTGCGACACCACAGCCCGCTGCGCTTCGCGGGAGTGCGGTGGTCAGTGCAGGGGGTGGGTGGTGCCGCACGGTGCGGGTTGCTCACCTCCGTACACACCCCCGTTCGCAGAAGGAGACTCAGTGTCCCCGAATTCCAGTTGGTCTCCATCCCTCAAGCAGCCAATCCCCCGAAGGCCCCGGTTTCAGCGAGTGCCCCTGGCGCAGCCCCTGCTGGCGCAGCGCCTGCGGCCATCACCGGTCCTGAAGGCCCTCATCCCTCTGAAGCTGCAAATGACGAGCTGGTACGTGCTTGTGAATGCGCTGGAGGCAATGGGCGATGCCAACTTATCCTGATCATCCCCATCATCCCCCACATCCCACTGATCATCCCCATCATCCCCCACATCCCACTGATCATCCCCATCATCCCCCACATCGCACTGATCATCCCCATCATCCCCCACATCGCACTGATCATCCCCATCATCCCCCACATCGCACTGATCATCCCCATCATCCCCCACATCCCACTGATCATCCCCATCATCCCCCACATCGCACTGATCATCCCCATCATCCCCCACATCGCACTGATCATCCCCATCATCCCCCACATCGCACTGATCATCCCCATCATCCCCCACATCCCATTGATCATCCCCATCATCCCCCACATCCCATTGATCATCCCCATCATCCCCCACATCGCACTGATCATCCCCATCATCCCCCACATCGCACTGATCATCCCCATCATCCCCCACATCCCACTGATCATCCCCATCATCCCCCACATCCCACTGATCATCCCCATCATCCCCCACATCCCACTGATCATCCCCATCATCCCCCACATCCCATTGATCATCCCCATCATCCCCCACATCGCACTGATCATCCCCATCATCCCCCACATCGCACTGATCATCCCCATCATCCCCCACATCGCACTGATCATCCCCATCATCCCCCACATCCCACTGATCATCCCCATCATCCCCCACATCGCACTGATCATCCCCATCATCCCCCACATCGCACTGATCATCCCCATCATCCCCCACATCGCACTGATCATCCCCATCATCCCCCACATCCCATTGATCATCCCCATCATCCCCCACATCCCATTGATCATCCCCATCATCCCCCACATCGCACTGATCATCCCCATCATCCCCCACATCCCACTGATCATCCCCATCATCCCCCACATCCCACTGATCATCCCCATCATCCCCCACATCGCACTGATCATCCCCATCATCCCCCACATCCCACTGATCATCCCCATCATCCCCCACATCCCATTGATCATCCCCATCATCCCCCACATCCCATTGATCATCCCCATCATCCCCCACATCCCACTGATCATCCCCATCATCCCCCACATCCCACTGATCATCCCCATCATCCCCCACATCCCACTGATCATCCCCATCATCCCCCACATCCCACTGATCATCCCCATCATCCCCCACATCCCACTGATCATCCCCATCATCCCCCACATCCCACTGATCATCCCCATCATCCCCCACATCGCACTGATCATCCCCATCATCCCCCACATCCCACTGATCATCCCCATCATCCCCCACATCCCACTGATCATCCCCATCATCCCCCACATCCCACTGATCATCCCCATCATCCCCCACATCCCACTGATCATCCCCATCATCCCCCACATCCCATTGATCATCCCCATCATCCCCCACATCGCACTGATCATCCCCATCATCCCCCACATCGCACTGATCATCCCCATCATCCCCCACATCCCACTGATCATCCCCATCATCCCCCACATCGCACTGATCATCCCCATCATCCCCCACATCCCATTGATCATCCCCATCATCCCCCACATCCCACTGATCATCCCCATCATCCCCCACATCCCACTGATCATCCCCATCATCCCCCACATCCCACTGATCATCCCCATCATCCCCCACATCCCATTGATCATCCCCATCATCCCCCACATCGCACTGATCATCCCCATCATCCCCCACATCGCACTGATCATCCCCATCATCCCCCACATCCCACTGATCATCCCCATCATCCCCCACATCCCACTGATCATCCCCATCATCCCCCACATCCCACTGATCATCCCCATCATCCCCCACATCCCATTGATCATCCCCATCATCCCCCACATCGCACTGATCATCCCCATCATCCCCCACATCGCACTGATCATCCCCATCATCCCCCACATCCCACTGATCATCCCCATCATCCCCCACATCGCACTGATCATCCCCATCATCCCCCACATCCCATTGATCATCCCCATCATCCCCCACATCCCACTGATCATCCCCATCATCCCCCACATCGCACTGATCATCCCCATCATCCCCCACATCGCACTGATCATCCCCATCATCCCCCACATCCCACTGATCATCCCCATCATCCCCCACATCCCACTGATCATCCCCATCATCCCCCACATCCCACTGATCATCCCCATCATCCCCCACATCCCATTGATCATCCCCATCATCCCCCACATCCCACTGATCATCCCCATCATCCCCCACATCCCACTGATCATCCCCATCATCCCCCACATCCCACTGATCATCCCCATCATCCCCCACATCCCATTGATCATCCCCATCATCCCCCACATCGCACTGATCATCCCCATCATCCCCCACATCGCACTGATCATCCCCATCATCCCCCACATCCCACTGATCATCCCCATCATCCCCCACATCCCACTGATCATCCCCATCATCCCCCACATCGCACTGATCATCCCCATCATCCCCCACATCCCATTGATCATCCCCATCATCCCCCACATCCCACTGATCATCCCCATCATCCCCCACATCCCACTGATCATCCCCATCATCCCCCACATCCCACTGATCATCCCCATCATCCCCCACATCGCACTGATCATCCCCATCATCCCCCACATCCCACTGATCATCCCCATCATCCCCCACATCCCACTGATCATCCCCATCATCCCCCACATCCCATTGATCATCCCCATCATCCCCCACATCCCACTGATCATCCCCATCATCCCCCACATCGCACTGATCATCCCCATCATCCCCCACATCCCACTGATCATCCCCATCATCCCCCACATCCCACTGATCGTCCCCATCATCCCCCACATCGCACTGATCATCCCCATCATCCCCCACATCCCATTGATCATCCCCATCATCCCCCACATCCCATTGATCATCCCCATCATCCCCCACATCGCACTGATCATCCCCATCATCCCCCACATCCCATTGATCATCCCCATCATCCCCCACATCCCACTGATCATCCCCATCATCCCCCACATCCCATTGATCATCCCCATCATCCCCCACATCCCACTGATCATCCCCATCATCCCCCACATCCCACTGATCATCCCCATCATCCCCCACATCCCACTGATCATCCCCATCATCCCCCACATCCCATTGATCATCCCCATCATCCCCCACATCCCACTGATCATCCCCATCATCCCCCACATCCCACTGATCATCCCCATCATCCCCCACATCCCACTGATCATCCCCATCATCCCCCACATCCCACTGATCATCCCCATCATCCCCCACATCGCACTGATCATCCCCATCATCCCCCACATCCCACTGATCATCCCCATCATCCCCCACATCCCACTGATCATCCCCATCATCCCCCACATCGCACTGATCATCCCCATCATCCCCCACATCCCACTGATCATCCCCATCATCCCCCACATCGCACTGATCATCCCCATCATCCCCCACATCCCACTGATCATCCCCATCATCCCCCACATCGCACTGATCATCCCCATCATCCCCCACATCGCACTGATCATCCCCATCATCCCCCACATCCCACTGATCATCCCCATCATCCCCCACATCCCACTGATCATCCCCATCATCCCCCACATCGCACTGATCATCCCCATCATCCCCCACATCCCATTGATCATCCCCATCATCCCCCACATCCCACTGATCATCCCCATCATCCCCCACATCGCACTGATCATCCCCATCATCCCCCACATCCCACTGATCATCCCCATCATCCCCCACATCCCACTGATCATCCCCATCATCCCCCACATCGCACTGATCATCCCCATCATCCCCCACATCCCACTGATCATCCCCATCATCCCCCACATCGCACTGATCATCCCCATCATCCCCCACATCCCACTGATCATCCCCATCATCCCCCACATCCCACTGATCATCCCCATCATCCCCCACATCCCACTGATCATCCCCATCATCCCCCACATCCCACTGATCATCCCCATCATCCCCCACATCCCATTGATCATCCCCATCATCCCCCACATCCCACTGATCATCCCCATCATCCCCCACATCCCACTGATCATCCCCATCATCCCCCACATCCCACTGATCATCCCCATCATCCCCCACATCCCATTGATCATCCCCATCATCCCCCACATCCCATTGATCATCCCCATCATCCCCCACATCCCACTGATCATCCCCATCATCCCCCACATCCCACTGATCATCCCCATCATCCCCCACATCGCTCTGATCATCCCCATCATCCCCCACATCCCACTGATCATCCCCATCATCCCCCACATCGCACTGATCATCCCCATCATCCCCCACATCCCACTGATCATCCCCATCATCCCCCACATCCCACTGATCATCCCCATCATCCCCCACATCGCACTGATCATCCCCATCATCCCCCACATCCCATTGATCATCCCCATCATCCCCCACATCCCACTGATCATCCCCATCATCCCCCACATCGCACTGATCATCCCCATCATCCCCCACATCCCACTGATCATCCCCATCATCCCCCACATCCCACTGATCATCCCCATCATCCCCCACATCGCACTGATCATCCCCATCATCCCCCACATCCCACTGATCATCCCCATCATCCCCCACATCGCACTGATCATCCCCATCATCCCCCACATCCCACTGATCATCCCCATCATCCCCCACATCCCACTGATCATCCCCATCATCCCCCACATCCCACTGATCATCCCCATCATCCCCCACATCCCACTGATCATCCCCATCATCCCCCACATCCCATTGATCATCCCCATCATCCCCCACATCCCACTGATCATCCCCATCATCCCCCACATCCCACTGATCATCCCCATCATCCCCCACATCCCACTGATCATCCCCATCATCCCCCACATCCCACTGATCATCCCCATCATCCCCCACATCCCACTGATCATCCCCATCATCCCCCACATCGCTCTGATCATCCCCATCATCCCCCACATCCCACTGATCATCCCCATCATCCCCCACATCGCACTGATAATGATCACAGGATAATCTTCACTCGCCCCCTCGCATCGCGTTGATCATGCCCTTACCTGGTCACCCGCAGGCATTGCGAAAGGGGGGTCTAGAGGTCACCCTGGGGCTCTGGGGCTCTGCTGACTGCCGGCGGCCTCCTGCGGATGCCGCATCCCACAGGGTCCCATACGAACAAAGGGGGCAGACGACAGCCAGATACCAGTGCCGCACGTTTGTATGCCGCGGGGCGCGACGTCTTCGGCATCCTGCCGGCAATCCTGTTCATCCCCGCGTCTCACCGATCTTCCGCTTGCCCTCCCCCATCAGTCTCTTCGCAGCCTCCTCATTGCGCCATGCATCAGGACGCGCCCGCGACTACTACTGACCACCATGCAGCCGGGTCAATGGAGCAACTGACCCTGCTTTCCACGGACACCGGCACGTATCACCATCGGCTGCAGAGTGCCGACTCTGCTGCGCCCAGTGCCGGAGCCGCGATGCCGACAACGTCCGATGCCTCGAATGTGCACGCGAATCTCCATACTTATGTGCCCCAAGTGCCCATGTTGCCCCATGGCACGACGCCGAGCAGCAGCGGCACTGACAGGACCAATAGCAGGCGCATGGACCTGTCACGAAAGGTGAGGGCCGTGTTGGCGTGCGGCTGTATGAGCCCATTGCATGTGTGAGCCCCAGGCCTGTTCTTCAAGAAGAACGGGCTTCAATGGGGGGCAGGGGGGTCGCAGGCGCGGTACTTGAAGCGGCTGGTGGTGGTTGGAAACGCGGTTCGGAAGGAAACGATCGGTTATGAAAATTGTTGGGGAGCGGTTGAGGACGGATGAAAGCGGCTGGGGCGGACCCTGAGTCTCGGAGTGAGGGAGGCTACATCACCCCCCCTTTCAAGCATCGGCGTTGGGACCCCCCACCCTACAGCACAGTAGGTACGGGGCAGGGACTTATTGGAATGGCCGCACATCATAGGAGCATAGGTGGAGGAGCCCCCCCCCCCCCCGCCCCCCAAAGACCAAAGTGACCGTCGTGGGAAAACACGAAATGTGCCATTGGGAAAATCCGGTCCGGTCATTTTTGGTACACCAACTTTTGGGTCCCAGACCCCCCCTCCCCCCCCCTCTTCTTATACATTCCTGGTCCGGATTCCGGCCGGGGAATGGGGGACCCCGCGGCCCCGGATGGAGGCCCTGACACCAGCACTGGACAACAAGTCGCATGCTCTTGAAGGCAGTCGGTGGGGGTCGGTTCTTAGCGAACCAAAACCGGCCATGAACCGCCAGTGGTGGGCCCTGAGCCGCCGGCCACATCCGTAGAACACGGCCCCCATGGCGGCCAGTCCGCTGCTGGCGCCAGGAGGCCTCACACGCCGGGAGTCTGACGCGGGGGATGCGAAGGGAAATCTGCTTCGTGTAGGGACACCCGTTCCGAGAAGTGAAGGGCCAGAACGCGAGGACGCGCCAGGAACTTAGCGTTCCACTCCTGAAGGACCGCGACCGAGGCCTGATCCAGGGGGCCAAACGCCTCCGTCCGCATGCACAACGCGTTGCCGAGTCTCATTCAACGCCCGCTGCACATCGCCCTGTGTTTGTGCAGGTCTCGAGAACCGGGGGGTCGATGACCGGGAGGTCGCTTGACAGCCCGCAGTCCTTGAGTATGTCTGGGACCGAAAAAGGTAGTCGGCTTCTCCCTGGCACAAAGGCTCAACCCTCGCCTCAACCGCAGTAGAGACTCGGGAAGCAGCGCACAGACGCAGACAACAGCATGTGCCATCACTGGAGGATGGTGTGGAGAGCTTGTCCGTGGAGAAGGCGGGATAATGATGGTGATGATGGTGGTCATGTGGATCCTCAAACACCTGTTGACAACCAGTTGGTGGGCTTAGGCGTTTGCTCAGATGGAGTTTACCCGTGAGAGCGGAGATGGTGGTGGTGGTGGTGGTGGTGGTGGTGATACTGTTGTTGATGATGTACTAATAATTAGTCATGACACCATTAACGACAATAGCAATATTAACAGTGATAACAGTGAAATATTAACAGTGAAAACGATAACGCTAAGAGAATGAACCACTGAACTATGATACCCAGAACCTTGCACAAGGGATTCAACATAGAACTTTCCTGCAGAAGACATTTCTTGTTCCCTTCTTTTCCCCCGAACGACAATCTGTGGCCGTGATGCGGCGAGAATCAGGTCATCCAGTTTGCTTTGTCAATCCGTTCTGCTCCCATTTCCCTAATTTTCCTCCGGTTTCATCCCGTCCTGTTCATGCTATCATTGTCATCAACACTCTGCATTTGGCCCCCTCCTTTCCCCATTTCCGACCAGTTTCCTCCAGCTCCACCACATGCCCCATTCCCCCCACCGGCCTTCCAAAATCCGTCCCACACGTTCATCCACGATCCGTCCACACTCCCTTCCACACTCCCTTCCACACCCCCTTCGCCACTTTCCCCACGGTCGTGGTGCACACCCTCATACAGTTCCCGCCCCACTCCTCTCCAGAACTTGCACGATCGATGACCAGTGCCGGGGTGACAAAAGCCACGGCGACGGAACGACAGCGGAACTGCAGTACTGCACCGATGACTACGCGCAGGTCGGTGGCATGCGCTGCAGCGTGGGCCACTGTCACGCAC